>CM053747.1:25162169-25399260 GCA_028658305.1 Pachyuromys duprasi | reverse complement strand
CCCCCTCCAAGTCCACCAACTGAGGAGGATCTCCTCCCCTTCTATCTGACCCCAGATCATCTTGTCTCCTCAGGGCTGGCTGCAATGTCCTCCACCGGGATCTAGCCAGGCTGTTACTCCCTGGCATGTATGGGGGAGGGTCGAAGAGTCAGCCATCAAGCTCAAGACTGAAACAGTCCCTGTTTCCCTTACTAGGGTCTTCAGTTCACCAATGAGTTATCATGGGCAACATCTGAGCAGGGGTTCTAGGCCATATCCATACATGGTCCCTGGCTGGAGAAACTGTCCCATATAAGACCCTTGTGCTCTGCTCAGTTTGATCTTTGTGGAGCTCTTGTTCTCCCCAATCTTGACCCATTTTTTAATTTAGTGTTTGCTAAGGAAAATCTAGTGCCCCTCCCTGATCCCCCCAAAAGTGTACCTCATACTTAAAGGACTTGTTCTCCCCAATTCTGGGAGTTCTCTTAGGTTAAAGCCACTGGAGTTTACCCCCAAGGGAAGAGTGAGACTGGGGACAGCAAATGACTATTGTGGGCATCCAAGAGAGACCCCTTTCGATTCTTTTTGCCTGTGAGGGGCTTTTTACAATGATCGCTTTCTGATGATGAAACCGAGAGCTGGAGAGCTTAAATGGTTGACTCAAAGCCATTCAGCTGCTGTACGTACCATGTCCCATCCCCTTTGCCGCGGTCCCTCTGAACAAGTTAACAACGTGAGACAGGACTAACCAATGTGCGCCTGTGCTCTTCAAGCTGACAAGAGGGTGCCCTAGAATGCGGTCTGATGCCTCTCCTGAGCGGTTTCACCTGGGTGTGGCTGATTAGAAATTGAGCTTCAAAAGAATGAGGTCTAGCTCACAAAGAGCCCAACTGCACCTACTTGTTGTACAAAAGTCCTCCCGATGCTCCCATAGAGATGTCTAAAGTGGTGCTGGGGATTCAAGAGAAGGTATACGTGGGAACAGTGCCCCCCCCTCTATGCATCTCTCAGACAAGGGACCCCCATAAAGCTCTGTATTTGCAACGGAGAAAGATTCAGTTAGACAGAGCCCCAGCCACAGTGAAATACATAAACTGACAACAGCAAACATGTACTCTGAGAGTTCTGCCACGTCTACGGATGAATCCAGATGCTGAGACGATGTGGCCGGAGAACCTTATGGGATGGTTTTGTGTTGTGATTCTGTCTCCTACCATGAGTGGATTGTGTGGCCTAAGCAAGTCCTTTAGCTGCTACAGTCCCTCAAGCTGTGGACATGTAGTTGCAAAAACTATTCTCTTGACTATTCTGAGGTGCCCACAGAAGCTGGCACCCCCAGCCCACCAGAGTACAGTGTCCTTCCCCTTTCCCTCCGCTGCCAGAAGATGACAAGTGGGAGGGCCAGGTCTGTGCGGGAAGAAGGGGGTGGCAAGATTCCCACTCATTTCCTGCACCTGGAGGCAAGAACAGAGGCCATTCTTCAGATGACTTATTGTTTAGTGCTTTTTGTTTGTTTTGTTTTACCCTTCTGAAAAGAAACTTCCATATTTTTTCAGATTTCAATTGTTCCTCTCTGTTGCCAGTCCTGCTCACTACCTTGTAACTGGCCACTAGCTGGGTAAATGTCAGGTTGTATTTATTTATCCGTCCCCAGCACCCTAACAGCAGAGACTCAGCGAGACCAGAACAGCTGAGGGTGGACTCAGTGGAAAATCCAGAAGCGCAGATGTGGATCCAAATTGGGCTGAAAAACCTCATGAGATCAGGCTTTCTTGAACTTCCTGCTTTTAGCTTAACCAGTGTGTTCAACATAAACGAACTTTCGGTATTTTGAAACTTCCGTTTCTGATCTCAGAACCTGGAAGTAGAGAGCTGTTGTGAACATTTCCACAAGTTTTGTCATGGTTATTCTGGAGACCAAGCTGAACCCAGTAATTATGGAGCTTTAGAACTCACTATGACCACTGAAGTCTTCCTGCATCTCTGGTGGGAGGGAGAATGGCACTTTGCTTTGAAAAGACTGGCCTTGAAGACCTTCAGGACAGGGTTTAGGTGCTAGTCACTTCTGGCCTGCGACCTAATAGTTCAGAGCCTTGGTTCTTCTTCATCACTCAGGTGAAGAAAATAAACTAGCTCCTGGCATTATGAAGGCCAAGTGTTGTTTGTGCTTTATTTTCTCATATGTGTGCACATGTATATATGGAACTAGGCATACATGTCCATATATAATAAATATATATGCATATATTTAATATGTGTTAGCTTCTCTATAGCTTGAATACGTACCTTTAGGAATATCTGGCTGCCAGTTTCTGGTACCGTGGCATTTAGAAGCTGCTTAAATCTAAATGGTGGCATGACCTCCTTCTGTACAGAGAGTGCAGGGGTTAGGGGAGATCAGGGTAGTGCCTAGTGACAAGGTAGACTAACAGTAAACTTTGAAAGTGGAATCACATCACACTGACTGGCCCTCTTTCCTGGGGAATTACACTGGGCAGACAGAGAGCTGGAAGCCAGGTGCTTCAACAGAATGCCCAACAGTCACCAACTGAAATGAACAAGATCTGGGAGGAGTGAGGAGGAGGGGAAGAGACAGGCAGGCATGGGGAAGGTGAAGTTCACTGAGGCCCTGGTCCTGGCTGCCGAGAACAGTCTTAAGAGAGTTCTCTCTGGATATGCCATACCCAGAGAGCCAAGGGCTTGGCTATCGTGGCTTATTTATAAAGAAACAAATAGGCTCATTAATTGTGTTGTTTATTTTTTAAAAGTTTAAAAAAAATAATCACCTCCAAAATATAATCTCATTAATTACATAAACCTTGGTACACAATTTGAAAAATAAACAAAACCACAACAGAAAAATGCAAAAAAACATCAAAAACAAACAAACAAACAAAACATGTTCTTACAACCCAGTTAACCATCTATTAATATTTTGGCGTGTTTTCTTCCAATCTTCTTAATGCAAATATATGAACATACAGGTCTAATTTTAATATATTCAGAACCAACTACTATGAAGTCTCTTTTTTTCTTATTGTTAAATCATGGATCTTTTCCTGTATCACTGAATAATATTCCATGTTACTTTGTCTGATAGTTGTACATGTAAACTACTAAGTGAATAGGTTAAAAGCTCTGAGGTTGTGTTTTTCTTCTGTAGTGCCTGAGGAACCTGGGCCTTTTGCACGTTAGGCAAGCTCTCCATCCCGAGCTACATCCTTGTGGACTCTTGAGTGGCAATGTGTTTTCTTGGGCTACTCTAGCTTCTGGACATAGGACAGTATGTTGTAACTGAACTAGATGTCTTCAGTATTTTCTATTAATATTAGGTGAAGGCCTTAAAGAATCAGTCATGTGAACTGCAGAAAAGGTGATGTTATAGAAGTCACAAAGTCCCCCTTGAGTCATAAAACCAGAAAGCCTGGGAGAAGCACACTGGGCCTTCACTTACCTCCTTGTGCTTTTTAATGCAGCCCAGATGGAAGCTGGGCTGAGAGCAGATTGCAGGCCAGCCTACTGGACCCCTTCTGATGGCATAACGACACAGCATCCCTGAACTGCCTACTACCAGGAGGCCTCTTTGATTAACACAAGCCTATGAAGAGCACTCCTAATTTTAATTATGGAAGGACTTGATCTTTGCTTGTCCTTGCCAGGGGGGCTCACAATCCCTGCACAACTCTCATCTCATGGTAGCTGTCTGCCCCTCTCCTGCCCCTCCCAGCAACCAGGTCAGCAGGCTCCTTGTCAGAAAGAGGCCAGGCCTCTCCGCCCTCTCTGTGTGTGGCAGGGCTTGGAAGGTAGCTCTCTGAAGGTTCTTTGTCTGGTAAACCAGCCAGCAAGACCTCTGTGTAGCAGAAGCCCCCCTCCCCCCTTCACTAGGGAAGGCAGCCCTGAATTCTCCTCCAGCCTCATCTAACCTGCAGTGCTCAATTACCAGACAGGCTGGAAACTCCAGTGGCCCCTGCAGAAGCCAGGACTGAGTGTGTGGGTGGAATTCACGGTGAGCTCCTTAAGACTGACAATGCTGCATGCTTTCCCTGAAAGAACGCTTACAGAACACTGGAGCAGGAAAGCTTCCATTCATGCCGTCCATCCGTCCGTCCCCTTACTTTTACTCTTCACTAGGTATCTATTCGCTGCACTGATTCATACTTAGGGCTTCTTGCTCTTTGAGCTGAACTAGAATGTGGGATGGAATGGAGGGTAAGATAAGCACAGTTTACAGTTTCTTCTCTCCTGGGAGATAAAAAAAAAAGAATAAAAAGAAAATCAACTCAGAAGTGGAAGAATCTATAACGCAGATCATAGGGGAAATACCTACCAAGTTATCAAAGACACTTGACACCCTTTGCTTTGTGTCTCAAATTACCACCAGCCTCCAGAAAGGTTCAGGCCAATGGTTCAGTTGCCAAGCTATAGCGAGAGCAACCCCATATAACAAGATCAGTTATGGGAGGCAGAGCATGCCTGGCCCCAGCACTCAGCCCCCTAGACTCTTGTGGTCAGGGAGTTCCTAAAGGGACTCAAACCTTTCTGGGCTGGGATCTGTTTACTCTTAGCACACTGGGATTTCCTGTTTCTAAGAAAATGGGGTTAGATGCTCAGCTGCATTAACCAAACATGTTGATGGAAATGAATCTGAAACTCGTTTTCTCCTGGCTCTCTGGAAGCTGGGTTGGGAAGAAGAACATTCCGGTGATATTCTCTTCAAATAATATTCTCTCTCTCTCTCTCTCTCTCTCTCTCTCTCTCTCTCTCTCTCTCTCTCTCTCTCTCTCTCTCTCTCTCTCTCTCTCTCCCCTCCCCCCACCCCGTGTGTGTGTGTGTGTGTGTGTATGTGTGTGTGTGTGTGTGTGTTTAGCATATGAGTGCCTGCAGAGTCCAGAAGAGGGTGACACTGCTCTGAAGCTGGAGTTACAAATTATGCAGGTGCTGGAATCGAACTTGGGTCCTCTGGGAGATATGCAAATGTTCTTAAGTGATGAACCATCTCTCCTGCTCCCATTTGGGTGACGTTCTAAATGTTGAAGTTTAAACCAGTTGACTCAGGCCAGATATTACCAAATGAATGGCACATTATCTTTGCCTTCCTGTCTCAGAAATAGGACCCCAAAGTGACTGAAGCCCTACTAAGGGGGTTTAGAGTCAGAGTTTCCCTAATACTTCACCTTTGATGTAGATATGACAAGTATAATGAGATGTCCCGAAAAACCCATTGCACAGAGTCCAGCACTAGTTCCCATCTGCCTGAAACCTCAGCATCGGCTCCTTTCTTTGAACATCCACAAAACTCAAGTTACCCCTGACATGACTATGATACCTGAGAGATGGCTTAAATATTTGATGTTTAGTAAGGCTCTGTAGCAAATGTTGACATGGTTTGGAAGAGAGAAGAAGAAAAGGCAGAGAGAGATACTGACCTGGACCATGACCTGGACCAAAGAGCACTCCTCTTAGACATCAGAGCCAGAGAAGGGGGAGGGCAGGAGGAAGATGCCCAGGTGGGAAGCAGGGCATTCTGTTGACCTCACAAAGACACCTAGCTCACACAGCAGGGTTTATACAGCTAGGACACCAGCAAACTCCAAGGAGAGATGTCTGCTTAGATTCCAGAATTATAGCTCTCCTTCCAATGAGAAATTGGCACATTTTATTTTTAGCAGTTTTTGAGCCAAAAGATTCATATGGTTTCCACAGGGAAGTGTAACTCTGTGGTCAAAAATGTGTAAATTATCAGGGATTTGATTCATAACAACAATTGTCGGGGCTGGGAAAACATCTCAGCAGTTAAGCGCGCTTGTTGCTCTTGCAGACGACCTGGTTTCAGTTCACAACACCTTCCTGGCAGCTTCTGCCCACCTATAACTCCAGCTCCAGGGAAGCTAACACCCTCTGACCTCCAGGGGTACCAAGCACACATGTGGCTCCCATACATACATGCAAGTGAAATGCTCATACACATAAAACTAAATAAACAAATCTTTTAAAACAATTTTTAGAAAGCATTGTAACCTTTGAAATGTTAATTGAGATTGCTAGCACAGGTGCTACATGCCAGCTGAGGTACTGGTCTCTCAGAAAAACCCTGAGCTAGAGGATGAGGGATGAGGCCAGCATGCACATGGGCAGTGTTGTAGGGATGTCTGACACAGTCACTGACTTTGTATTCTTCAACCATACCAAGCACTAGGAACCAAAGAGAGGTAAGATCTCTAAAGGATCAGGAGAACTACCCATGTCTTAAGCTGCTATAACAAAGTGCCATAGACTATGTGGCTTGTAAACAACAAACACTGTTTCTCTCAGTTCTGGAGGCTGGGGTGGGGGGTCTACAATTAGGATGCCAGCAGTGCCAGGTTCTGATGAAACCCACCCTCCTCCTAGTTGTAGATTATTGGTCCCCCTCATCTTTGTGTTATAAAAACAAGGCCCACTACCTGATATCCCTTTTGTGCAGTCCTTCTGTTAATGAGGGTCTTCATCCCATCAAATAACCCCACAAAGCCTCCCCTCATCATACCATAACACCAAGGGTTAGGAGTTGGCATGAACTTGGAAGGGGACACAAGCATTTCATCCAGACTACCAAGGCATCTGTCTACACATTCAAAACAACAGTGGGACAATGGACAGGAACACAGCAAGAGAGGCTCAGGAAGCATAATGGGCACCAATGAGAATTATTCAGAGGAAAAAGAAACTCCCCATAGGCTTCGATTAGCCTAAGAGGGTTTTGTAGAGGAGGAGATGAGGGCCATGTGTTCAGGTCATGAGCAGAGGCCTCTGCCAACATGGTTGCCCAAGGACAGGAATGTATGGGACAAAGACAGAGATGTTTCAGAAATGGAAAAAAAAATCTTAAATGCTTCCCTGGTACCATTAGCATGCTGATCCATAGGAAGTGACCATATAGTTCAGCATGGGAAAGAAAGTTCAGAAATTCCTTCCTCAGGATCCAGAATAGGTAACAGAGCCCATGTATTATTCAATACTTTCATCATCAAATGTCAATCGAGCACTTGCTATTTCTATGAACTGGATAGCACTGGTGATGCCGGTTGAGCATGAGACTTTCCCCTGGCCATTGAAGGGCTCATATATTAGAGAAAATGGGCAGTCATCACGCTAAAAGCAGCAAGTGTGTTCGTAAGAGTATTATTATGAAGCATCACAAGAGGCCATCAATGGGATGAATGCCTACATAGGGAAGGACCAGGGATTAAGGATGGTCTCTAGAAAATGTACTCATGGAACTCGTGTTTTAAATGACCTAGGGTTTGTGGGATAGTTTGTTTGTCAATTCGAAAGACGGGGATCAGAAAATAGGGAAGCAGGAACATGAGAAGAGCATGCCATGTCAGCGAGAGAGTGACCTAAGTATGGAACAGCAGTATGCTGCCACCTGACCCCAAAGAGGCTCTGGCACAGGCCATAGAGAATTTGCATCTCTGGTGTGTTATAGGGAAGCCAGTGCTTGTGTTGATGGGCGGATAACCCACATCACATTCAGTTCAGCAAACTGATGACTTGGGCTCCTCCTGCATGCGGAGTACTCACTGTGTTGAGTAGCAGTTTGGCTTATGCAAAGAAAACCCAATCTCAAGCCCTCAGGGACCTCCAATAGACTTGGGAGAGATGGGTAGTGAGAAAGGGGGAGGGGACACATGACCACAGATAAGCAACAGGAGAGTGGAATGGGTGGCTGATTCTAACAAAGGAAGTGGAGATGGTTTGGTCCCACCCTCTCAGGCCTGATTGGAGGCCCCACCTTTTCTGTTCTCCTTTCCTTTCCCTGGAAACAGCACTAGGATTCTTCCTCTTACCCATGGTAAATGTGCTATTTGCAGGTACAGACAGCTAAGGCTTAAGGTCAGAATGCTGATGCACACTGGTAGCACCCTCCATGAGGCTGGCAGGGGTCTGCTGACAAGTCTCCATGCTGTGCTTGGGGGGTGACACCAGGCTCCAGCTCTAGGTGTTCTCGTGGTTCATATAAAAGCTATACTTAATGGTTACAAATGCAGGAAACGTAGAAAGGGGAGGGGAGACCTGAATGTGAATGTGTGTGTGTGTGTGTGTGTGCGTGTTTCTGGATTCAGTTTGTTTCTGGTTTCTGTTCTTACCTCAAGTCTATGTTCAGCTAACTACTAATAGTTGAATATGCAAATGACTAGGTAGGCTCCAATGGAATCAGTGTGTCACGACGTACAAAATCATTCAGGGTTTTCCTGGGCATCCCCTTCCTTACCCTGTCCCATGAAAGCACATGTGTGCTATGGCATCCCATACACACACATTCAGTGGGACCTCAGATCAGAAATGAAGGGCCTGGTTTTTCACATATCACCTGTTACCTTCAGGCAGCCACATAGGCAAGTGAAAACCTCACTTCATCTAAGTTGTTTTGATCCGCAGATCTTAAATATGTCCAGGGTCTTTCCTTACCTGCGACCTGGCAGAATGGTAGAGCAGGGTCAGCGAGTGTGAGAGCCTTCCTGAACCAGGCGGCTGCAGAGCCTGTCAGGGCGGAATAACTACTGCTTAGAAAGACATCTTGTCAACCCCTTTACTTGCTCATTCTTTTTCTCTCTCCCACTCCCTCCTGCTCTCTCTCCCTCTCTCTCTCTCTTTGACTGAATTGCCTCAGGGCTGGTGGTTTCAAAACTAGCAGCTGCAAACTTATGAAGGAAAAAAAACTGAAACCACAAACCCTGTCTTGTGAAAACTGTGTGCCAGTCTAAAAGTGGCAGTCGATGTGGGGCGGGGGGGCGGGGAGCCTGTTAACGTTTGGGACATAGAAGCAGACAGTATGGGATCCAAGTTGGATCTTTAGGGTAGAGAGGAATTATTCCTTGTTCTAGGCAAAGGTGTGTAGGGCACCAAGGACAAAGCTGTGAAGAAGAGGAGGAAGAGGAGAAAAAGGAGGAGGAGAGCTGGCCAGCAGATTAGCCCCTTGGTAGTGGCTCTGGCACATGCTGAGCCCTCTGAAACAGTCAGGTTCTCAGATGCAAAGCAGCCCAGCTGTAACTACCACATCTTCATCTGCTTGTCTACATCCAGAAGACCAGAGGTTCAGTCTTCTCACCTAAATCACCTAGAGCTTCTGAACTGTGTCTGCTGGAGATAATTGCCTTCTCACTACTGGGTCAGACCAATCCTCTCCCATCTCCCCACTGATGCCCACTGTATTCACCTACACACACACCCTTCTAAAACACCTGCAATTAGACAGAAACATGCTGCCCTGAACCCCATCTCAAATTGTCACCCCATCATCCATTTCAACCCCCAAGTCATTCTGAGGGAGTAGGGAGGGGAAATGCAATCAAAAAGACCCTCTTAGAAAGAACAGGTCCTATGAGTCCAAAGGCTAGACTAACAAAGTCCTCAAAGGTTTCTTCTAATACAAAGGCTAGAGAGGTCTGGGCCTGGGCCATTTCTCCTTCTGCTTGTAGTTCTTGCCAGGACCATCTTTAGCAAGAACAGAACTGATATTTGAGTCATCTGACCAGGTCAAGAGCTTCCCTGCTCTGTATAGGAAGCCTACAAACAGACATAGCCCTAGCCAGGTAACTTGAACACAGGTCTTGCAGGACTTTAGTAGAAGGTACAGATTAAGGAAGAAGATCCAAATGTGCCCCAAGGGTAAAAAGAAGACAAAGGCAATCTGGAGTGAATTTGAACTTAAGTATTAGAATAAAAGCAAACTGAGTGAATTGATCAACACTGGGTGGGGCTAATGAGAGAAAGCTTCAAGGAGGAAGTAAGTTTTGAGTAGAGGTTGAAGGAGGGGAGGGACCATGGCTGGGGTAGAGGGAAGAGGAAGTGTATTGTGTGGAGGAGGTAGGATGTCTTTGGGAAGCATGTTGTGGCTACAAGGTGGCCCTGGGAGCTGTGCCCCACTTGACAGTCTTGCTCAGAGTTAGTATCAATGGGCTGGGGTAGATTTGCAAGGTCAGAGTCTTGTTCGATATTGACTTTAAGAGTATGGTACAGGCAAGACCACAGGCTTTGGAAAGAGCACACCCTGTAGTGAGTCAAGTCTGAGTTCATCTCTAAACTGTGCCACTTACAATCTGGTCAACCTCACAGGCCTCACCTCCCTGAACTATAAAATGAGGAAATTGTTTCATAAGGCTCTGGTGAGGATGAAATTTGAGGAGATAACTGATGCAAAGCGTTTAGTTCCTTACCTGATAAAGAAGGGCTTCTGCATGTGCAGTGGCTGGGGCAACAGATTTTATAGATCACAGACTAGAAAGGCAGCTAGGGAAAACAGCTTTAAGCCCTCAATAGGAAAAGTGTGCCTCGGGGATGCCTACATACCGAGCACAGCCATCTCATCAGTTCCCGTGATGAAGTCAGCCAAGACCTGCACACAGCTCAAAGGTTGGATCTAACTGATGCATGTCTGTAGATCTAAATATCAGCTTCAAAGGCTAGCCTGCTGCAGACTGAGCTCTCCCTGGCTACCTAGTTTTAGTGAATGGCTGAACACTGGGTGGAATGAATGAGAAGCAGGACTTTCCAGCTGCAGGTGCTGATAAGTGCAAAATAATCTACTGTCTGGGGTTGTGTAATGTTCACCTATTTCTATGGGGCAAACGCTTCCTCTGAGGCTGATGTCAAGCTACGATATGATGTTTCTGGGTGTGGAGTTTGGAAAAGATGCTACTCCCACCCCCGCCCTGCAAACCCTGCAGCCACGCCATGTCTCCAATCCTGAAGCTGGCTGCAGCTCCTCTCATTGCAGGCTGGGCTCCTGCTCGCTATGACAGGCTTCCTTGCCTTTGTTCTGTAACTAGGAGCTAAAGGGGACAGGAGAGGAGGCATTCCTACTTGCTCCTCTGTCCTGTGCTGGGCGGAAGTAAAGCTCCCCTCCCAAGACCCACTTCCTCTCCATCCAGTTCCAGACTGATGAGCAAGTTCATTTTCCTCATGAGCTGAAACAAAACAAGACAAAAAAAAGTGGTACCCCTATAAGCCCTCTGCAGAGCTTGGCTTTAAGGTGAATCAGGACAGTCCCAAATGCAAACACTGGAGTATTAGGGTTTACCAACACACTTCCTCCACATAAATAATGTTGCTCCTCTCCCACTTGTCCCTAAAAATCAAGTCACTATGACTCAGCCACACCCACCCCTGGGCACAGGTGTGATGTCAAGGCATCACAATTCCAGCTTCCCTTTACTGTTATAGCAGGGAGAGTGTGGCTTCATCAATTCAATTGCAATTCTTCATTCAGCTACAGAAGGGTGGAGTGCTGCAGACATAGGTCTTAGCCATCCTCTGTGTAGTCCCTCACTGAGGCCAGAGGGCAAGCTCTCAGGCACCTCACCCCTAGAGGTGGCTCTCTCTCTCTCTCTCTCTCTCTCTCTCTCTCTCTCTGTCTCTCTCCTTTTTCTCTGCCTGTTGCTGCTGCTGCTGCTGCTGCTGCTGATGCTGATGCTGACATTTTGCTCACATCATTTCTTCTGTAACTGCTATTGCTTCTGTGGGAATACGCAACCCCCTCCACCAAGCAAGTTCGGCACTTCTCTTTCTTGTTCAGAGTCCTGGGCATACATGTGGCCTGATGATCCAGATCTGCTTAGGCTCAGCAGTAAAGGAAGTGACGGGAAAAACAGAGTTGGCATAAGCACCCAGGCAGTTCTGCGTCGGGATGGCTTCCTTCGAGTGTGGGAAAGAGCATGTTCTCGGTGCCCTCTTCCACCAACAGGCATCACCAACTTCACCAAGTGAGCCTGCATGGCCTACATTTTGCCAGGGATATAACAGCCACACAAACTAACCACCTTCTATTAGTCCCCGGATAGTCACCTGGAGCTTGCCTTCGAGAATAGCTGGCCACCAAGCCCCAGGGATGAAGGAAATGAGAAGAGCCTACAACTTCCCACAACCTCTTCTCCAACCACCAGAGAACACACCCTTCAGCACTCTTAGTGCATGAGAGAAAGTCTGTGTCCTTGCAGCAAGGGCAGGACCACCTCTGAACCTCCTGGCTCACAGAGAGTGGAAAGCTCTCTCCTAAATCCTACTAGACAGTAGTATGAATTTCCTCCACGGGGACCTTATCTCCCAGTACATTAGGACCCTGACCCAGCTGTGCCAAGAGACTGTTAAGCGCCACAGTTCAAAGAAAAAAAAGAAGAAAAAAAAAAAAAGCAGGAGAGGGGTTGATTAGCTGGAACCGGAAGGGAGCTTATTCTGTGTATAAACAATGAGCCCATGTTCCTGGCAGGTCAGGTGTCCTGATCTCTCTCCCAGGTGGGAGGGAAGAGCTGCTGGCTGCTCTCCTCTCAAGGCCTTGAGTTTAGGAACAGGATTTCCTCTGCACATTGTCAGAGAGCAGATAAAAATCTTAATCTCAGGCACACACAGCCGCAGGCCATGGGCCCTGCCACTGTTGTGCTCAGCTTTCAGAAGCTAGGCTGAACAATGGCTTGGGACTCAGTACGTGATTGAGGAGGGAGAGAAAAAGATCAGGGTGGAGGCCAGTGGGATATATGGGCTTCCCATGAAAGATGCAGGGCCATTCAGAGGCTCCAAATTGCACGTGGTGCTCAGCAAAACCTGGATCTCCTTTTAGTGCCTTTGGCTTTCTGGTACCAACTATAAGGTGCACTGGACTGAGGTCTTTATCTACTACTGTTTGTTTTTTTTTTTTCATTTTCTTTGTGTCTCTGTGTGTGTGTGTCTATGTGGTGGGGTCATGTGTGTGTGCAGTAAGTGTGTATGAGTTTCAGAGGCTAGCTTCTGGAATCTTACCTTTGTCATGCTCCATTTTGTTTTCTGGGACAAGATCTCATGTTGAATCTGGAGCTTGTCTATTAGTGCAGATGACTACCCAGTCCTGGAATCTGCCTGATTCCACACAGGTAGTCACCACCATTCATGGCTTTGACACGGGTACTAGGGCCCTAATTCAGGTCCATGTGCTTGAACAGCAAGTGCTTTTCCCCACTGAGCCACCTGTCCACACCAGCACTGCCCTGTACTGTTTTCTTAAAGTGTTCAGAGGCCTTCACCTGTGCTTTTCAAAATGGGTTCCTGGGAAGAGCTTGGCATGGGTTGGCAGAACTCAGAAGATGGGAAAGGCTTCAATCTTGTCCTCCAGGATGTTTGTGCTAAGAGCTTGTTTTTGTTTGTTTGTTCTTCCAAAATGCATCTGCTGGCTTTTCTGAGTAGGAAGAGCCAAGAATTTTTAGAGTCCCACTTATTAAGTGGTGCTGTATCAGAAAGTGCTCTGCACAGAATTTTGCCAACACGACACCTAACTGCAAAACATTCCTTATGTGAGGATGCAGCTTATACCTACTGAAGGACTCAGCCAAGCAAGTAGCATGAGAAAGTTTAGGTTGTAGACAAATTGAAATCCAGACGAATTCTGCACCAGATTTCTTCATCACTAACTCCATTAGGATGAACATGCAGTGAGCACTTGCTGTGTGGGCACTGTGGCTCCCGAATGGTTTCTACTTACAGTATCTCATTTCATCCTCACTAGTCCATAGTCCTGGGGGGAAAATCAGATCTCAAAGAGCATTCATAAGTTGACCAGGTTACCCAGTGATATGCAGACCAAAACTTGACTGTCTGCCTATGTAAGCTAGTACTTCCTCAGTTCCACCATTCCTAAGACTTGTTTTTGAGCTTATTGAGTAGAGAGGAGGGCTGGGTGAGAGCAAACCATCAGAGCTGAAGCTGTGTGCCAATATAGAGGCATTGCATCATATTCTAGGCCACCAATTGATTCGCTGGCTTCCACAGCAGCAAAGAAGGGCTACACACTCAGGACAGGTCTCACTCAGAAGACCCAGGTTTTCCTTTCCTTCTGACGATGCCTTTGGAAGCAAAGGAAGTGTAGGACTCTGGGTCACTGAGGTCTCAAATCCCATGGATTTTCTGCTGCCTTTGCCTATGGTAGGATCTTGAAGCAGCCAGACCAAGGGATGTCCAACAGACACAGCAAGAAGGGGTGCATGAATTATTTGCCAGGGTACTGCAGCAGGAAGAAACAAAAATCTAATTAATGCTTTTTTTGGTGGGTGGGGAGGCTCAGTTTGCAGAATGAATGGTTTTTCCATGCTGTGTGGAGAGGCTCACCCTGAATTTTCCCGTTGTCATGTCCCTTCCCCTATGAACATCTATTGAATGTATCCAGAAATCCTTTGCAGAAGAAAGTTCGTAAGTCTTGTCATATAAGAATGAAGAAGCCAAGGAGGTACAATGTCCCTCTTCCTTTTCAAGGGGAGAAATTCATTTTGCAAGTGCTACTAGGAGAAAGAGGCCCTTGGGGGAAAGGAGGATGCTGTGTCCTTTCCAACATAAGAAGTTCATCATAATCTGTGCAAAACAGCACCTTTGGATAAACACAATGTGGCTATATATATCCCTGGCCATTTCCTGTCACTCATGCAGCTTGTGTAGGCTCGAAGGTAGGGTTAGACTGTGACCATAAGCCACATGGTGACATGCACATTAGCCAGTGCCCTTTGCTTCCTGAACTGCTCACAACTAGGGCCCGACTAATGTCTGTGCTTCCCTGGAGGGGAGGGAGTCCTGGAAGCTAATTGTGAGGGTCAAATGAGTGCCAGTCCCTTCCCTGTGCACAAATTGCCTGGTGGCAGATAGTTATAGGAGCGGGCCAGCACGCATGCCTTAACGTCTGCCTGTGTAAAGTTTCCACCGCAAAACAAAAGGTCAAGCAGGAAGGTGTAGTTAGCAAAGTGAGCGGTCTTCTTTATTTTGTATTAAAGGGGCAGTCTCAAGAGAAAACTTTCATAGTGAAGTTATATGAAAAAGAAAAAAAAAGGGCTTGGTAAAACTGAAGTTCACAGCCATATGCCTGAAACCCACCATGCTAGAAATAGCAACCGTGTTTTTTTTACTTCAGTATCTCCTTTCATCTTGGGATTTCAAGATGTTTCAGTAGACATCTCACAGTGTAATTTTGGAGTAGAAAAAAGTAAGTGGCAAGTGAGACTTCCACTTACTGAACAGTGACATAGAGACACTAACACAGAGGCTTGTCCAGGAACTGTAGCAAGCCGGGATATGTGACAAAGGTAGACAATCCTTCCTTTCTCCTTCTTTCAGCCAGTCACTAACACAGTATTCCTGACCTCCTCTCTTTTCTCTTAGGAGAACTGAAATCTTGGGTAGAACAATGCAGGTGTTTGTTTGTTCGTTTGTTTTTTCTAGTTCTGAGGGTAGAACCCAGGGCCGTGAGTATACTAGGTAAGCATTCTACCACTGAGCTATGTGCCCAGCCGGAACCATATATTCTGAACAAGCCTTTCAGGAGAGCCTGAGGCCCAAACAGAATTGTCTAAATCACACCAACACATTTGTCAGTCAGTAAAGGGCTTGCCTTGCAGGCATGAGGACTTAGGTTCCATATTCAGAAGTACCACAAAGAAGTCAGGTATGGTGGCGTGTGAGTGTGACATCAGCATTAGTGAGGAAGAGACAGGCAGATTCCTGGGCCGTTCAAGGTAAGAGGTCCTGTCTCAAAAAAGAATGTGGATAGCAACCAAGGACTGACACTATGTAATTCACTTATAGGATAAATAGCTATGTCTAGGCATGGTCCCTGAGAAGGTTCCATCTTCATAGAGTTAAATCTAATGGGAGAAAGACACTTACGACACATTTGTACAAATAAATACATATTTCTAAATGTGTACGTATTATGCACCACAAGAAGGAGATGTAGGCTGAGTATAATTTAGGTTGTAGGTTTTAGAAAAGTCCCGCTAAGGACAAGAAGTTCACACACAGATGCTTGAGATGAAGGGAGGAATATGCTTCATTGCTTCCAACACATAACCAAAGCAAGTTATGATTCTAAGAATCGATTAGCTAGCAGAGAGGAAAATCCAGTGATCTCTTGGGTTTGTGATGCCTGTTTGGCAGACCACACCTCCTATTCTTAATAGAAGAGATTTGTGACAGGAAAGGAGATTAAAAACAAGACCTATGAAGATAGAGTCCACCAATGAGTTGAGAAACTGTGATTTTGCTTCTAAATGTGACTGGAGTTATTCAAAGGAGCCTTATGAAATGGAATTCTGTGGGAGAGTTGAAGAAGTGCGCTCTTTACCTTGGGCTTTATCTGACTCCTGGCAGCTACACTTCTGTATGTGTTGTTGTTGCTCAAAAAGAAAATGGGTGAGTCTCCAGCATGTTCTTAATCAATTTGACAGTGAAAAGGTTTTTCCACTGAGTACCTACCGGTCACCATAGGAGCTCATAAATTCCCACCTACATAAGCCGTCCGGGAGCAAAAAGATCATCGATTCTTCTTCTCCTAGACTCAAGTATCAATGTCTATTACTCAATCTGGAATGTTCCAGAATTTTGCATTCGAAATTAATACCTTAGGTGACTTAGATGCCCGTCAGCCTAGTGTAACGGGCTTAAGGACAGTGGTGACACACAGCATCTCAGTACCTCTGCATGGTTCTATCAGTTGAAGGGGCATTGCTGTTGCTTTCTGTTTGGGGCTCTCCTTAGTTCCTCTGAATTTTGTTGCCCAGAGTGAACATGGACAAATTACTGATCCAGGCTGGATGGAAAAATAATGGCAATAATGTGCAAGGTGATTCACATTTGAGTTTGTTGGGTGTCAAAAGTCAGGCTACACAGAAGGCTTGTAGACATAGCTAGCAGGAACGCTACAGTGGCATAAGTGCTAAGCATTGAAAATTCCCAAAGCTACGGAAGTTCAAGATCTAGCAGACTTTTTGTCTGATGTTCTCTTCTATATTGTCTAATTAACCAAATCTCATTAGCTGCCTCCTTTCCTTTCAAAGCAAATAAAGGTGCCCAGAAAAACACATCTTGATGCATTCACAATTTCCCTCTCCCTCTCCTGTCCCTCCCCTCTTTGTGTGTGTGTATGTGTTTGTGCGCACATGCACATGTCCTTCTCTCTCTCTCCTCACCATCATGATCTATCAGCAGAATTTTAAAAGGCTAAAATTAAAATGGCTCTTTCTGGAGTCAAGTCAGCTCCCACATGCCTCTCCTATCTGGCCTGCCATCAGCACACAGAAGGGTGACAGAGCACATGACGGTGACTGGGGCTTGTTGCTCGAGATGCAAGCAGCTTTCTGAAGCATATCAAAAATACTTCCACAGCCACACATGGAGAGAACACCTAAAACCATTGGCAGAGATTTGGCTTAGTTCAAAGACAGGCTTAGGGTCAGCTATGGAAGAAAGATAAGAACAAGGAACGTGTGAAAAGGACTGTTCCACTGTACATTAAACAGCCCAGCCTTGTAGGCAGAAAATTAAGCCCAAGTGATTAGAGTCAATGGGGTTTATGCAGATTCAAGAACCATGGTTAGAGGGAAAGGCATGGCTTAGCTTGAATGTTGTACAAAGTTAAACCCACTTAAAGAGTGTAGGCTTGACAGAGGCAGGATGAGGAGCAAGCGTGGATTATTTCTTCAAAGATAGCTGCAAATGGGATGCTTTCTTCCTTGTGACCTAGGCTGCCGACACCATGTTTTGCTTGGTTTGCACCAATGCCCTGGCTCGCGGTCACTTGCTCTTAGTGGCCAGTTTCATTTCCTGGTTTTGAGAAAATGGCAGTGAGGCCCATTGCTTTGGCATGCTGTCACTGAAGGAAGTGTGCAGTTTGAAAATGTCAAAGCCAGCAGGCTCATGTCCTGTGCATGCCATCAATCAGCAAAAGTCTCTGGACCCTTAATGAGCCCTCAACAAGTTCAAACAGCCAAGTAACTAGAAGATAAAGATCTTGCCTTAAAACTGCCTATTCTAACCAAAGGGGCAAGATCAAAAGGGAGAGAAAAGTGACATCTATGTGAAGAATTAATGTATCCATGACCACTGTGCTCTTGGACCAAGAATGCATCAGAGAACATTGGCCCCCTTGGAAAGGGCCGGATATCTAGAGTCCAGAATGCTGAGTTTTCCCTATTCCATTACCAGCTCTTGACCTTGAATGAGATCTTTAGCCTGTCAGAACCTTTGTTTCTTCACCAGAAAAGTGGGGGTAGGGAATGAAGCTATCCACACCCCAGATTTATTAGAGTGATTATAACATAGGTGCAAGGAGGCTCCTGTTAGGGTATGTCTTGAAACATGAAGTAGCCTTCAAATTTCACTTACTATTTTTATCATAGCAGGGTAGAAAGAAGTAAATGTGGACAAGTCATCTTCTGTCATTGCTATTAAACAGAGAGAGAAGCAGAGACCACAAGTGGAGTCACATAGGCCAGACTCATTCTGCTTCCTTACTGGGTGGTTAACTTCCTCTATGGTGACACACAGGTAATGGTGGTTAGCCTTACCATTGAAAGATTTAAGACTAACACATTTTTAACAGGGGACACATGTGAGAAAGCAAGGTACTTCCTGGGATAGCGTTCAGTTTAACCCTTTAGGAAGTTGACCCTCAACTCAAAATGCTGAGACTGCATAGTTTGGAATTCATGGAAGGTCCCATCCAACAATAGAAATAGTCATTACTATAAACTGAGTTGTTGGGCATCTTGGCAAAAAGGGAAACACAGCAAATACCGTTAATACTCTTTGTGACCAGGGCTCCTGGTGGCCAGATGAGTAGGGGTGGGCACTTGGAGAGGATGTGTGATGTTTTTGTTTTTGTTTTTGTTTGTTTGTTTGTTTGTTTTATAAATTTCCTGGGTCTTTTTGAGCTTTCTTTCACCTTAAACAGCAAGTTCTCTGGAACATTTGGATTCCTCAGACAAAACAGTCATAAGAAATGAGATGTTTTCACATGATTCCTCAAATTTCTCAGGCTCTGAGAAGTAGTTCCATCTACTTTTAAAGGAAGACTAGGACAAAGGACAACTGAGACATGCACCCGGAATTTGGGGTGATAGATCTTGTGATTTTCTGGTGCTCAACCCTCCCTGTGGGATCCAGAGACCAAACTTGGGCAGAGGTTCCCAGGACATCATCTCTGAGGCTGACTGTCCAGGGTAGCTTTAAGTCTTTCCTGTTTAAACTTTTCACCTAACCCCACTAAACAGGAAATGCAAGCTACTAGAGCTGAACACACAGCCACTCCCTGGGCCCCCAGCTCCCTGCCCCCACATAGTCAAGCACATTGTACATTGTTTTCCTTTCTGCCAAGTTGTGCATGCTCATTGAAAATGCACACAACAATCAGAAATCATTAGAAATAAAACAGGCAGTAATCCTTCCTCTAGAGCGGTACAAGACTTTTGCCTGGAAGGGAAATGTGTACTAGTGAGCTATACCGTTGGGTGCTAGGAGGAGCACTTGTCTCTTTGAACTGCCTAGAGGTCATGAGCGAACTGTGTACTGATAGTGGGCTTGTCATAGCTGTTTCATCTGTTGACTTGATATCCCAAGTCAGTTCGTCACTTGAGCAACTTCGCTTGAGAATATAAGAACTTAGAAGATTGTTTGAACTCATACCCAAAACAGACATTCTACACGAATACCAAGTATAGATTTTAAAAAGTCCACGATTGCTAAAATATCTCAAAACAGACAACAGCTATGCCACAGGATGCCAGTAAACTCTATTGTTTTGGCTTTCCAAGACAAGTATTGTGTAAAGGATGTTCATGGGCTCAATGGAAAACTGTTTTTCAGGTGCTGAAAGAATAGTAGATGGTTGTTGTGTTGTCTGTGTGCATACTTTCTGTTATAAAATTATTTGCATGGGTTGAATATTTATAGTACAATTTTTAGTAGCTTTCAAAATGCACTGTTGGGTTTTTTTTGGTATCAATGTGTATGCAGGTAGGGTATCATGTACAAGAGGACCCCCACCTCTCTACACCCCCTTTCTCCAGTTCAGGCCTCAAAAAAATCAAATCTACCAACCCCAGAACAAGGATGTCTCCTTGGCCAGACATTCTCCAAGAGTATAGGTTTCTATAAGTAGAGGAGTCTTGTTACCCTTTGAAACTCAAGGGACATATTTTTTGCATTCACTTTAACTCTTAAGTGGACATGATCTTCTGAAATTGCTTTCCAGGCTGAGTTCACTGGATCCACATAGCCACTCAGTGATGGGGGTATGTGGCCTGGGTTGGAGTCTGAAGAAAGGCAGCTAATACAGAATAAAGAGAGAAATATGCCTGGAGCTGTGATCACAGTGTACATTGTCTAGCTTGCATGAACCATTGGGGTCCCTCCCCATCACTGCATAAAAACTAGTTGTGGTGTTTCATGCCTGTACTCCCAATACTTAGGAGGTTGAGGCAGAAGCAGAGAAGATCTGAGATTCAAGGTCGTTCCTGACTATGTAGTGAGCTTGAGGTCAGTCTGGTCTACATGAGATCTTATTGAGAGTGGCAGAGCTTGAGAAGTTGAAAAAGGAGGCCGGGTGCCAGCTCAATTCCATGCTCACATCTGAGAAATGGCCTCATCCTTTGGCTCCCCTGAAAGCATTATCCCAACCACTTCCACTGGCTGCTGATAAAGTATGAAGCACAAAGAAAGGTTTCACAAAAGGTCTGACTTCCCCTCTCTCCATAGACAACCTCCTCAAGGCTAGAGCACAACCCTTTTGCAGCAAGATGCTTTCCTCTTCTGTCAAATTTTTGGAGTTCAGTGATCCAGACATGCTACCATATACCTGTAGTCCCTGGCAATTGTGGGAAGATGTCTTGAGCAGATGAGTTGGGTCAGCCTGGGCAACATAGGGAGACCTTGTCTCAAGAAAACACAAACAAGCAAAGTACCTACACTGAAGCAAACACAGGGGACTGGGGATGTAGCTCAATGGTATAGTCTGCATGAAGTTCCAAATTTGATTCCAAGCACCACTGGAAAGAAATAAAGGGACTTAAATAATCCATCAGTGAGAATCTTATCCTTCTTTTCAAACCATGAACATATCTGTGAGCATTCCTGTTTTCTATCCTTTAAATTTATTTGATTTGATTTGTGTATATGCAGTGTATGGGAACGCATCCCATTCATATGTGTGCATAGGAAGACTGGAAGTCAATGTCCACTGTCGTACTTACTTGATTGCTTTCTATCTTATTTTTTGAGAGAGTGTCTCTCACTGAATTTATGTCTGGGGACCAATCTCTCTCTGCCCCATTGTCCCTAAGGTGAAAGATGTACATGACCATGTCCAGTTCTTAAGGGCTTCTTTAGATTTGAATTCAGATCCTCATGCTTTACTGATTGAGCCATCTCTTCACCCATAAAAAATTAATTTTTAAGAAAATAATAGCACATAAACAGATTTCTGTAAAAGTTTCAGAGAAATTGAGAAAAAGCCTTGTTGACTCATCATGGCTCCCAGTCTTACTGGAGCTGCTACAGGCCTCTATCAAGTGCCTATTGAGGAGCTTAAGATGACTCCCTTGAACCATAAATCATATTCTTGCCTCCAGAAACTTTCAAGCCAGCCCCAGGCCCTTTGCCGCCATGCTTGTAGAGATGACAGTCAACACTTATTCAAATGTACTAGACTCCGGAACTTTACTTTATATACATCTGAGGACTCAGCCCTCAGCCCTCATTGTTCTGCTTAGTAGAAACTTCCCTGAAAGTCACCTATCATCTTTACGGATATATAAAGCTAGCCGTGGTTTCTTGAGTTAGGCTCTCCCAGCAGCACAGTGAACACTGGAGCTGGGAGGGATGAGTGAGGATACCCAAGGTCTATCATTGTGTTTCTCATCTTGGTCTTCAATTGTGGCATCATTTACCTGCAGCTTGCTGCATAATATTCAGAGAATTCAGCTCAGAAATTTGCTCACAGGGGATCAGACACGTTCTTTGTTGTCTCCTTTTCCCTCCATCCTGCTGTTAACTGACATCGCTCTCACTGCAGAAGGAAAACTTGAAATTCTGAGAAATGATGCCAGTTCATGAGCCTATAGTTGGTCCAAAGTCAGAGGTCCAGACCCTCACCCAGTGCTCTTTCCACTGTACGCTATATCTCAGCATCTGCTTCTTGCTAATATTCTACCTCAAGAAATAACATGGAGCTAATGTATTGAAATATGGGGCAGCTGAAGTTCATTACTCAAGGACACAAAGCTCAGAAAGCCTCTATCCAACTTCATCCACTGCTGGTGAGGCCTCCCAAGTGCTTCCAGGTGGTCCAGTGAAGTTCAAGACCATTCTCACTTCTACTTACCTAATTGCTGAGCCGCTGCATGGGGTAGAACGAACAGAACCCATCTTGATAGCTGGAGAGCTCTGTTTTATACTGCTGGCACCACACTTCAAGTTGTGTGGCATTACCGAGGTTATACATCCTAACTCAGGCACTAGCAAACCCTCTGTTCTGCATGCGTTAGAGTTGTCATAAGGGCCAGATAATGCCAAGACTATAAAAACACTTTGAACATCAGCAACAAAGGGCTATGTAACTGTTATCAATGTTTTGCTCTTTCATTTTTTTATGCTCAGGATTGAAAAGATTTTATCTACTGATGTCCATACCAAAACCCAAAACTAGCAAAAGAAAACAACAACAAATGAACGGAGCAAAGCCCTTCACAGTAACGTGTTCTGGAGCCCCGTATGACTTTACCTGTGCTGGCCTTTCCAGTGTGTAAACTGAAACAAAAGAAAAGAAAGAGGCAGCAGCCAGTTCTGCTTGGTTTTGCATTTTCCCTTCTGTTTTCTGATTAGAGTCTCCCCCCTGCCTGCAAGAGCAGAGAGAACCTCAAAAGATTGTGTTTGCTGCGGATAAGCACCCACTCAATGCTTATCAGCATTTATCTCCTGCATACTCACTCTCTGCAGACTTCAAGCACAGAGGAGAGCTCGCAGCAGATGCACCAGCTCCTGCTGGCTTTCAGCTACAGGTGTAGCCCAAGAGAACCCTTGCCCCAGGTCTTCCCAATTAGGGTTATTTGTTCCCTTCCAGGGAAAAGACAGATATAGGAACTTAATTTTATGTGTGGAGATGGGTGGAGGAAGCAAGCTTAGAAAGGCTGAGAAAGTGGATAAATTAGGAGAGGGCAAGGCCTACCCACCCTGTGTCCCTACCCTTACTTCTTACACGCCCCCACCACACACACACACTCCTGCCCTTACAAGCCCTGATCCCCCATCTGAAGGTCTCTTCTGCTCTCTGCTCACCTTCCCCTGTCTCCTTGGCTGGCCAGTAGTCCTCTCTAATCCAAGGATTGCTGGCCAAGTGGGAAAGGAGATGGGAGGGGGGAGGAGAAAATGGGGGAAGGGGAGCCAGCATTTTATTAGGCTGTTGAATTTGATTTATTAAGGGGGGAAAAATCCTTCGCTTTCTTGCCACACAGGTTACTCTCAAAGTGAAAACTCTATTTTACTTTGAAAAAAAAAAAAAACAGTGAAAGTGCCTCCAGTTATGAATGGAGCTCTTTGTTACCTTCCAGATCGACAAGACAGACTGTTTGGTTCCTGTCTGTGCGCTCGAAAAGGAGTGCGGGGGCCTGGGAGACAGATGTGGCCTTAATTGCACGGGAATATTAGAAGATCGTTAAGCCATTTTGACAGGATTTTCCTCTTGCTGCAGGAGCAAAGGGCCTTGGTTGAGCCACAGCCAGCCCCTGTGGCTGGGCCTTTCACCCCTACCTGCAAGGGGACGTGAGTCTTGACTCTCTTGCCCTGGTATTATAAAAGAGCACATGCCTCCTTGTCACCAACTTTGAATTTGTGTCTGCGTCCCATACACGCAGGGACCAACCTCCAAAGAAACCTGGGACCTGTCTGCAGTGGGGGTGGGAAGAAAGCTGGCTGTTGGAATTGTGGCACACAGATGTGCTCTGATTTGAAATGAGATTGTGTTTTCCTGTAAAAAAAAAAAAAACCATTGGGAGTCTGGAGTGCTTTTTAAGGCCTCTAAAGTACGGGGCGAAGCAGCCACAGCCACGGCTCCCCACAGAGAGTCCACCAGGTCCCTCCTGGTCACGTGGCTGGCTGGCAGCTACGGCAACCTGCTGCCGCCATCATCTTTGGAGAGGGTTGTACCAAACACTCCTAGCCCTGGAAAGATCAAAATTGAAAGTGGATTTTTTCAGTATGTGTGGGTTTTCACAGCACTGGAAAGCAGAAAATTCTGAGTTGGGGGACGCTTCTATTTAGGAACGTACACATGTGAGTGTGTGGATGGAGAGCGGTCATGTCGTCAGGCTCTAGACTGCGAGGTACTCTCCATAAAGCCTGTGAGCAACACCAGCGGGTCTGGGAGTAGCTCTCCTGCCACAGGAAACAATGGCACTTGGGGACCCGTGCTACCTAGTTGAGTCTTCCTTTGGCCCTCACATTTATTTGGAGACTGTGGAAGTCAGAGCCCATGGAAGTTCACAAATTAGATCAGAGAAGTCCTTGAACACTGTTGGGTCATGAAAGTGCATAAATATGTTCAGCATCATGTCCCAGAACCCCATGGTCATGTTTCCTTCACACTTAACCCACATGGTTTTCTACACGAACATCAAAGGCAGATACTTAAACATTCACTCAGTGACCATGGGCCGATCTACCACTAGATAAAGGGGAAAGCCCCTTTCCCCCATATCATAGCGGGTTCTGGTCCAGTCTATCATCTTCCTGTTAGATCAGTGTTGATGGCTGGGGCTTGGAGGTTACTGTTTCATAGTCTTCCTTGCAGAGGGTCTGGGCAACCTGGATCATCCTGCAAGTTGGGCCAGCTTGCTAGAGCTGGGATGGTGGGGTCATTACCTAGTGATGGGTGGGCCACATCCCAGGAGAGAGGCAGATAAAGTCATCAGAAAGTAAGGCAGGTGAAGACAGAGGAGGGAGGGGATGTGCAGCAGCACAGATCCTGTTTTCTAGCAAGCATTGTTAACCCAACAGGAGAAGGGGAAGTGCGACCAGACATGGCCTGCCAGTCCCCAAGATGAGCAAGTCAAAGCTACTGTTCTCCTACTCATGTCACCTTTAAGAAGCACAGGTCAAGTGTTAAGCTACCTACAGCCCCAAGCCACGATCTCTAGTTCAAACTGTATTTATTCAGACCACTAAGACTCCAGCTTTAAGGCTTGAATCACCAGCCTGTCAGAATCCAGTGCTGCATTACTGAGGGGTCTTACCTTCTAAGTTACTCCAGCCCAGAGCCACAGTACCTCACTTAACAGAGACATTGCCTTGGAGATAAGCCTTTGATGATCACAAGCCTCAGCCCCTGACTCAGTCCATTTTCTGTTGCTATAACAAAAGGCTACAGATGAAGTGAATTATGAAGAAGAAACGTTTGTGTTTTATATTTCTGGAGGCTGGTATTTCTAAGAGCCTTGCACTGACGTCTGGAGAACGCTAGCTTGTTGCATGATGACATGGAGGAGGGTATCACACGGGAGATAGCAAGTGTGCTAAGGTGGGTCTCCCTCCTTTTTCTCAAAAAGCCATGGGTACTTTGTTCTCTTAAACCCATCTAAGCTTAATTCCCCCACTTCCCAGAAGACTCACCTCTGGGTAGGAATGTGGGTCAAATGTTGTCAATACATGAACTTTGGGGATTAATAGTAAAGCTATAGTGATCCAACTCTTCCCACCACATGTATGGTAGAGGTGAGATGACTTATTCACCCTTGTTAGCTATTTGTGACCAGGAAAGTCCCATGGTCAGTGAAGTGTTCACATTCCTGCTCAGCTCACTGCTTTTTGTCATCTGAAATCCCCCTCCTTTGGAGTCCCTTTACCCCACATTTGACACCTCCTGAGGCCAGGAGTTAGCTACTTGATTGTTCCCTGAGATGCGATGTCTGCTTGAATGGCATGAGAAGCTGTGATAGCATCTGAAACAGATCCTGGCAATGACCCACAAGTATAATGGCCAACAAAACCAGAAAAGAAGCAGAAGTTTACCCAAACCTTTCTTGGTTCAGGGTAGACAGACCAAGAAGAAAACATAGTATCCCCTATGGGGAGTTTGTTACCATCTTTCTAAGAGAGACAAGGCTGAGAAAGCTGTGTCATTGATTGGCCTTCTCTGAAAAAATCAGCAGGAACATCCCGAGCATGGGAGATCACAAGCATGCCGAAAACCAAGTAGCATTAGCAATATGAGACTACGATATAGCCTTTGACATAGGGCCCAAAGTAATGGAATTCATGGTGGGAAAAAAAGAGCTAAGAAGCCATAGCTAAGAAGCTTGGTAACCTCATCTCCATCTTGTAGATTATTTTGCTGTTCCCCATAAAACTTTGGAATGTGAAAGACTGAACCTCACCACTACCATGACATGTGTCCTTGAGACAGACAGACAGCCTTCTGCTGGGCAAGGCTGGTATCTCTAGAAGCTTCCAAGAGTAGAACACTAGGTGCTTTTTGTGAAGTAACTAGAGCAGTCTCAAGTCCCTAGGAACCTTCAGCAGGTTTCAACTGGAGTGTCTGCTCAAATAGCTTTATTGAGGCTGACAAAAATGGTCTCTCCATGCAATTCCCACTTCAGTGTTTTCATTGGCGAGCCGTGGCAGGACCTGTTCACAAAATATCTGCTTTTCCTATAGATGGATGCTGAGAGACAGGAGGTCCTGGAGCCAGACTGAATAGGTTTGGCACTTGAGTAAAACAAGGATAAAGGCCAACTCAGTGGGTGACAGTTTTGAGGGTGACTGCCAGCTGAGAGACCAGCTGTGTACCGGAGATGATGACTGAGCCTCTTGATGAGGGGACTTTGGCTTCTCCCGTATTCAGCAGGCTGTCCTCGGTTCCCCTTCCCTTCCTTTTGCAGGACAGAGCAAGGATGGGTGCTGATGTGCTCACAGAGCCAGCACATGCAGAAACATCCATGCTTGCAAGTAGACTAGATGGCTATATACTGCATCATCTCAATTGGCACAATGCTGAGCATTAAAGGTGGTGCTGCTAGGCACTTTCAGGACTAGCAGGAATAAAGCAGAAAGTTGTGGGCAAATGGGATTGTAGGATCTCTGCACTAACAAACTTCAGGTTCAAAACCCTGGGAGCAAGTTTGAAAATCATCCACCTTGGCCCTTTGATGCTGTAGGCCAAGAAGTGAGCCCAGACAGATGAGGTGTTTTTCATATAGCAGAACAAATCACAATAAGATTATGTTAAGAGAGTATCTACAGTGTGACAGATAAGAGTTAGGCTACTATTATTACCATTTGGTAATACTATAAACTAAATTTACCAAAAAGGAAACTGAGGCACAGAAAGATTAAAGAACTTGCATAAGGTCATAGAATTTGCATCCACTAGGTGCAGAATTTAAATTCTGACAGTCTGGCTCTGCAGGCAACATCTGAGATGACAGTTGAGGGCTCTGCTTTAGCAGTCTACACAGAAAGGGCCCTTTATACACATTAACTCAAGGCAGCCCTTTGAAGCATCTTCTGTTGTTACACCTCTCTTCTGGATGAAGGAGAGAGTAGTAAGTTACCATAGGTAGAAATAGGTAGTAGGTAGTAAGTGGTAATAATGTCTACAGGAAAGCACAAGCAAAATCTATCCCTGGAGTACTTTCCATTCAGGCAGTGAGGCAGAATGGAAATATATGGAAAACTACGATGAAAAAACAAAAGTTGGAGATTAAAACAGAAAACAGTGTGACAGGGTGGGATAAAGAATCAAATTGATGGTGGATGCCTAGCATGCAGCAGACCGAAGACCACCTGAGAGCTTATCATGGTGGCATGAGGTGCAGGGAAGCTTCCAAGAGGAGATGAGCAGTTGACGAGTGGGTGGGATTTGACTTGGCAGAGGGAGTGGAGAAAGCAACTGTATGAGGGGAAAGACGGATCCAAGCTCAGGAAAGGAAAGTTGATTTTCACCTCGGTGATTACAAATGTCCAAAGAGCAAACAACGAGTCACACATTCAACTAAAGGTGACAAGGACAGTAAAGGTGCTGGGAGGGAGAGCTGATATATGAGAAGAGGAACTGTCAAACCGCACATCAGAATGCAGAAGAAGCAGGAGAGATGGAATAGGAGCACAGGACAGAAATGAAGACAAGTGGGAAATAGTGCAGAGGATGCCTACCAGAAGGACCAGGACAAACACAGGACAGCACAGGAGGCAGAGCCCCAAACTGCTGAGCCAGTCCAGAAAATGGCCCTCCTCAGGCACCACCTCCTTCTGTCCCTCCCATCGGCAAAGGTTTTGCCACATGGTAACCATATGCCCCGGGGCCACAGCAAAACTAAACACCTTGGAGAGAATGGTTCATCCAGATGTGCTAGCTAGAAATACTGCACCCTCAGGACTCAAGGCTGAGCTGCCTCCCCACTTGATGGGCGTGAGGTCACCAAGCCTGCCTCCCAGCTGTGAATCACAGAAAGGAAATAGCCATTGAAGTCCTGGGAAGTGGATTCAGGGATCTCTCTTCCACACACCTCAGAGAGAAATGAAGTAACATGGAGTCTCTGGTGTTATGCCTGCGCTGCCCATCAAGTAGAAATAGAAATCTCCCAGAACAGGACCAGCTGAGCCTATTGGCTAAGACCTCAGTAGCAGCTGCTGTGAGCAGGGGGCCTTGCTTCATAGGGCTGGCTCTGCCTTTTTCCTCTTTCTAGGTCAGTGGTTCTCAACCTTCCTAATGCTATCACCCTTCAATATCGTACATGATGTTGTGATGATCCCCAACCATAAAACTTTTTCATCGCTACTTCATAACTATAATTTTACTACTGTTATGAATTGTAGTGTAAGTATATGATTTGCAACCCCTGTGTGAGTCATGACCCATAAGTTGAGAACCACTGTTCTAGATGGTTCCTCAAGGGTTGGTGGAGGAATAGGAGCAGAGGGTCATCTTGAGTGCATGTTTCCTCCAGGGCTTCTGGTAATTCTGAGGAGTTTGGTTGCCATGGTAACTGTCACATGAGAAAATTGTGGGACCAGGTTGTAGTTTCTAGGAAAGAATCCTCGAGTGATTGCTTGAGAAGAGCGCTCAGTGGCTTTGCATTAAAAATAGCCAAAGGATGTGGCTGGTTTTAAAAGAGGGGCTGGAGATGTAGAATAAAGGTAAAAGCTTCCTGAAAAATCCTCAGGCTGCAGAAAGACAAGATGTCTCTGGTAGAGGTGTTGGGTGAAAGAGAGATCGAGTTTCTTCCTTTCCCATCATGCTCTGGGGCTATTATTCATCAGAATAACAGATTGTGTACCTACTAGTTGCTGGGAAGCACTCAAGCAACTGAGGGAGGGAAAGATCTGGAAGGCTGACATTGCTCTTCTTTTCGGGGAGCTGACAGGATCAGAATCTGTAGATGAGAAAAAAGAAACTGTCCATGATCCCTGGAGTCAAAGAAATACCCCAGGGCAGCAGCCACCTATCATTTCTCCTCTCCCCAGTGTTTAAGCAAACTGGCAGGAAGTGTATCCTTCCCTGACAGGCAAGTATCTATCTGTCAGTCCCTGGAGAGCGAGCAGGCTTTCAGGATGACATAACCTCCTTCTCTCCTTTTCTTGCATTCAGGGTCTTCAGTTATCTCTTTAGGCCTTGATTGAGGTCTTGGTCCAGTTTCCAGGTAAAATTCTTGTTAACTAAACCTCCAGGGGACTTCTTAAAAGCCCATCTCTCAAAGGAAGGGACAGGAAGCTCAGGACCTCTGTCCTGATCCAGGCTTCTCTGCCATTTCTGCAATCAGAGAAATACAGACTCCATGACCTGGAAGCCCTGCAGTCTCTCTTCCAAGTTTCAGCTTTGTGTGATCCAGGAAATTGAAGCACTTGACATCATCAAAAACAAAACAAACAAAAACATGACAATAGCTCACGATGTCCAGAAACCAAGAGAATGGGTAACCAACCCAAAGCCACACAGCCAACACAGATGTACACTAACCCAGCTGGTAGCCGGTACCTTTTGTTAGAAGACAGTTTCAAAACAACAACAGCAAAACCAGGAGAGAAATATGTGACTTTCTTCCTGGCTCCTTCTCCTTAACCTTTACTGTAGCAAACATGGCCAGGGCTTCTATGCAGGTCAGCTCTTAGTTCATCTTCTTCACCTCATCCCTATCTCTGGTAGCAGAATAGTTTTAGATATAGACCTATCAGAATAGGTCAGGGATACATTCAAGTCTAAGGTGCCCGTGTGATGCAGGCACTAAAACACTGCATCTGACTTTGGAAGAGGGTTCTAGAAAACCCACAGTCCTCTGGGATGGGACTGGAAGAGAGGGGGCTGTGGGGAAGCATCTTAGTTTTCTGTATCTCTAAAATCCAGGACTACGTGATTTTTAAACAAGAGTTTTACTTTCCTCATGATACTGAAGCACACTGTGAGCATCTGCTGGAGTATTTCTTGCTGGTGGGAATTCTGCCGTGATGAGGTGGCGTGGGCATCCTAACGCGACGGAGCAAGCTCCATCTTCAGTCTCCCTTCCTCTACCAAGAAAGTCATTAACTTCATCACAAGGGCTCCGCCCTCACGACCCCATGTACTCCAGACTAGTCTTCCTAATCCTCACCTCCAAATATGAGCAACATGTGCTTTTCGAGTCAAGTTTCAACATGAGTTTTTTGAGGGGGCAAACAAGCAGTACGTCAGTATTTTGTGTGACTGGTGCTACCACCTGCAGAAAAATAGATGTAATCATTATATCTATAATAGATATACAGATTAATATAATAGATATACTGTAATAGACATGCTGTAATAGAGTCCTACAGCAAAATAGATGTAATCATTATTTTTTTTTTCTGCTGTGTCTCAGTAGCCTCCCAAGGCCAGCTCACCTGAGCTAGGCTTTCCTGTGGTACCTGGTTCTGTTGTCTTGCCTGAGAATTCTCCTTTGCCATCACGTCCTGCAGCACTCAAGGGTTTTTAATCATGCCTGGTATCAGGCCTGGAAGAATAGACAAGAACATATCGAAGTTCTTAACCACTGTCAGTCAACCCTCTACCTTCATCCTTCCTAGCCCCATGGCACCATGGGGGTCCACCTTAGGTCCCCTTCACTTCTATTATATGGAGAGATTGTCCCCAGATGGTCAGATGGGAGGATATATAAGACAGTGGTTCTCAACCGGTGGGTCTTAACCTTTTCTGGAGCTAGAACAACCCTTCCACAGGGGTCGCCTAAGACCATTGGATAACACAGATGTTTACAATATGATTCATAATAGTAGCAAAGTTACAGATATGAAATAACAACAAAAATATTATGGTTGTGGTCACCACAACAGGAGAAGCTGTATTAAAGGGTCCCAGAATTAGGAAGATTGAGAACCACTGATTTAAACACAACCGAGCTTTATCAATCCCTCTGTCTCCACTGTCCGCTAGAAAAAGTAGATTTCTGCATGGTTAGATTCATTGAGATGAAACAGAAATCAGGAACTAAGGAGAGAGCTTAGTCAATTCCTGTATTGCTGTACAAGCATGAGGACTCAAGTTCAGGTCCCCAACACCCACATCAAAACCAGATGAGGAGGCCTGTGTCTATAGCCCTAACTGTGGAGATACAGAAACAGAAGGATTCCTGGAGCTCACTAGCCAGCCAGTCTTGCCAAACTGGTGAGTGCTGTGTCAAAAAGAAGGGAGGGGAAAGAATATGGTCAAAATATATTGCATGAAAATTTTTCAATTAAAAAATGAAAATGATCAAGAAAGATACCTGACATCAACCTCTGACCTTCACATATACGAGAGAGAGTAAAACCATAGCGTGAAACATTCTCTTCTTGAGATGCAGACAAACCTTGTATCCTCCTTCCTGTGAGTTTCCACATTCAGCACTTTTTTCTTTTCAGCAGTATGATCACGCTCTGTGGGAGGAGAGTTTAACTTTGATCTTTAGAAATGCCCTTTAAATGTGGTTACAGTCAAAAGATGATGGTGAAAACTCAAAGTCTCCAGGCAAAGGCATACCCACACCCACGAGAGACCTGGAGAAGCACCGAAGGTGAGGCAGTTAGTGGGAGTCCTGGGCTCTGAATCCTGTTGTATGACCATGTGCCGAGGGGCCTCAGAGATCCTGTCCTCTGAGCCCACTTGGGCCCACCCTCTTAATTTATTAATCCCAGCAATATTCTTTCACCTCCAAGAAATCTCACTGTGACTGGACCACCTTTCTCCGGGTCATCCACTGCAGAAGGCCCCTTCCCAGTAAGCAGAAAATTTGAGATGGGGAGGTGTCTTGGTGTGTTTTGTGCTATCTTAGCACAGTGGTACAGGCTGCTATTCTAATATGAAGGTTGGGCTCACAGCCTCTGCACATTGGAAGATGTGAGGCCGAAGCACATTATCTGGAGAGGGATTCTTATGCTTTTGTCATGTGGTGGAAGGCAGGAAGGAGAAAGAGAAGAAAGAACAAGAGCAGAGGACAAAGAGGAGAATGGGACACAGAGAGAAAGGCACTTGTGAGGAAGAGAGCATGAACTGGGTGCCCTTGTGCTACCCCGCCTCTCTAGTTAGTGACCTTGCTCCATTCCCGGGGGCAGGAACTACAGCAGAAGAGAGAGGACTCAGAAGGGGGTATGGTGAGCAAGAAGATGACTCAAGGCACCCCAGGGTTCCCAAGGTTCCAGGAAGGGTCTGGCTGTGTGTGAGATGAGTGGGGTTAGAGAGGACAAACTAGAAATGGCAGAAGAGAGAGTATGATCCCTGCAGTCAGGCAACTAGAATAGAAATTCTGGAGCTAAGGAACCTCAGAAAAGTCTTCTGTCTCCTTAAGCCTTGGTTTCCTTTTCAGTACCATGAAGATCCAACTCACATCTTAAAGGGCCATGATTACAAATGTCTTTTGGAAATACCAAGTAATATTTATTCTACTTTTACTTTTGGAGACATGTATCGCTAAGTAACCTAGGATCCTCAGAATATGGGTCTTTTTCATCATAGTGTCCCAAGTGTTGGGATACAGGAGTGAGCCACCACACCTGGTTATTTAATCTTTCTACTCTAAAAATGTGGTTCTTGTCCATTTGTGGTTTTGCTTTATGATATTGGAGATGTACGTAGGGTTGCAATGACTTTGGTGAGGACTGTTCTTCTGAGATACAACCACAGCTGCTTTCCTCCTGATATTCATTCTGTTGTTCTTTGTTGGAGAGTAATTGCACAATGCAGTCATCAGGGAAGTTTATCCCAACATTGATTCCCTTTCACTGTATAAATCCAGAATGGTTATTCTCTGTGCCTTAGTTTCTCCATCCAGTCCATCATGGTGCTGATTACTGCCATGTCAAAAATTATAGTATTAGAATATTAAATCACCCTTTGAGTATGGCCTCTCTAACCACCAATTAACTATAGATCATTTCCAATTGGTATGACTACATAAATGAGTCCCAAACCAAGTTGCATAAATCAACTTCAGTGCTCAGGAGCTCCATTCCACTCTGTTTAATGGTTTGTTGTCACTTATAATTTGGAGGTCAGTTCTGGCTGGTGGCTGGTGGCTGGTGGCCTCCACTCCTCTCTGTGAGGGTATGTGGTCCTCTCCACACATATCTTCTTGAACAGCTTTGGACTTCCTCATAGCATGGTGATGATTCTCAGGGACTAATATGAAGTGGATGGAAACATTAGTGCTTTTTGTCCTTTAGCTTCTGAGGTCAAGCAAAAGCAATTCTACGACTCTGAATTTGCTGAGGCAGCCATGAAGTTCCTTCTGGTGTCAAGGTTGTAATGGTTAATCATCAATACCATTTGGTGTATTCAGAGTCTTTATGGAACATGTCTCTGGGTCTGTCTGGGAAGATGTTCTCAGGAATGTTTAATTTGAAGGAAGATCTAACTTGAATATGAGTGATACTATCCCCCAGGCTGGATCCCATTGGAGAAAGCAACCTGGGCGATAACATTTGTCTTTCTTTGTATCCTGGCCGTGAATGCACGGTGGCCAGCCACCTCATTTGATCTGGCGCTACGTCTTCCCCACCATGGTTATGGAAATCACCTTAAGCTATAAGTCAAAATGAACCCTTCCCTCTTTAATTTGCTTCTTGTCAGGTATTTTGGTGACAGAAATGAGAAACATCGCTAATAGGAAAGAAAAGAGAAATAAATAGACTCTGGCTCTTACTGGAAGAGACAAGATTGTAAATATTGAGATAACCATTTGGGTAAATACAACTAAGGCTCAACAGTACAGATGGCTGATGGGTATTCCTCACTTTCTTCCTTATCCCACTTTCCATTAAATTATCTCCTCATTCCCTTCCTCCCATTAGCCTCTAGGGAAGGGAAATAATGAGTAAGAAGTGGGAATGTGCCTAGTAATTAATGAAGGAAGGGAAGCAGAGACTTGCCCTAGAGCACAGCAGGGCCCACTCTTAGAACTTCATTGTGCCCTAGAGAGTTCCACTCCAGGCTGCTGTAGATCTCTCTGAAGAATAGTTCCCAACAGCAAAGAAGGCAGCAGGCTCTGCTCCTAAGGGAGAAGGCAGCATTTTGAATGCCCTCAGGTTGACAAGACAAGGAAATCCATGTCATTATGCAAAGAATGCAATAAAATGCCAAAGCTCCTGTGTTCTCCATGGCGACCCTGAGTAGCGGATATGCCAGAGATTAGCTCTGTAGAACACTGGTCTGGGAGAGGCTCTGTGGACCCACTGGACAGGGGTAGCACCAGGAAACTTGACATTCCTTTGTCTCATCATCTCCAGCAAAGTTCATCAGCCACTGCAATTGTCCTTACTAGATCCAGGGCAGTTCAAGGAGAAAGAAGAGGGATGAGTCCTTGGGAAATTAGTGCCTCTTTGTCCCGTGTATTGTAGCCTTCTCTCAGTTAGAAAGGGAAACTCAGCTTAATGGAGGTGGGAATGGGAAAGGCATCTCAAATTTCTCTTTTATCAAGACAACTGTGAATCTTGTTTCAGTCCTCCTGTTCATAGGATGATGGGTAAGGAAAATTTCTTTGAGATGTTTCTGAATAGAGTGTGGAGATCTCCAGGCACTCTGGATCTCTTTCTTCGCCTCTCTAGTGGTTTTTCCATGTCTGTTTTAACTAAACTGTTTGGGGATGGACTTGTTGGCTCATCATTCATTCCATGACAATGCTTAGACCATCACCTCGATTATCCAACTGACATGGAAAGCAACTGATAACTAAGGAAAATAAAAGTTGGTGTATGTATATATGTATGTATGTATGTATATTTGTGAATGTAAAAGAGAATAAATGTGAGTATGTATATAGTATAAACACATGTATATATGTGACAAAATTCAAAAATAAGTAAACTTTTGTTAGTGAATCAGATGCCTGCATGACTTATTCTGGTATGTACTGAGTCTGGATTGTGTAAACAGAATAAATACAGGCAGAGTAAATACATACTAGTTACCACTATTTCCTCTACTTTGGCTATGAATTCCAACCGCCTGGGTTGTGGAGATATTGAAAAAGCCTCATCTCTGCCATCTAGAGGTCTGAACTCAAGCTGGAGAGACAGAGAAGGCAGAGCCTACAAGGGAACGGCATCCATCACTTGAAAGGAAGAATGGTAATACAGGATAGTGAAACAGATTCTGTTTAGAAGACCAGCACATTCTAGTTTCAGAAGCTAACAATTATCACCAACCTTCTAGGTCTTTAATCCTTAAAAAATGACCTTTGGTTTTAGATCGGTTTAGAAAAAAAAAAAAAGAGTGTCAGTCTTCTTTTCCAATGGCTCCTGAACATGCAAGACTTAGTGAATGGCATGCAAATGTCTGTGGCGGGGATTTATAGGGTGGTGCTTTCTTCTCCCTTGCCTCAGACAGAGCCAACGCAAAGAGTTTGCCAAGGGCTTCTGGTCAGCTCTGTGAGAGGTGGGGCATGAAAATAGCAAGGCCTAAGACACTCAGAAAGAGAGAGAGAGAGAGAACTATTGAGAAGGAGAGGCGCTGTCAGAGAAACAAAATCCTCCATGGCAAAACAGAGGAAAAGATAAAATAGTAGCATTTCAGATGACCATGTTGTTTTTTGCTCAAGAGAGTGACAACCGGGTGGGAAAAGGACAGACCAGATGTCTGAAACACATCCCAAATGACCACTTAATTCTCTCATGCCTAAGGGCTGCAAATGACAGCAGAAGGAGTGTGGACAGTTCTTGGAAAATGGCCACCCATGGTCAAGGAGTTACATAAGGTTCGGATTTAGTTGCTTGCATCCCAAACAGGTCTGCTGAGCTTCCCACAAATACCTACTGCCTAATCCATGCATCCAACAAACACTCACTGAGTGTCTAACATTCCGGGACCTGGACAGGGTTCTGAGGCCACCTTGGTAAAAAGATAAAAACGTTCCTGTTCATGTGGCACTCCCATCTGTTGCCTATTAAGTTGGAACGATTTAAAACATGCAAAGTTAGGTGAAAGTTGGCAAATCATAGTCAAATAACTTCATTCATGAGTCTCATTCATCAAATGATTTCTCATTGTCTCTCTGACTCATTTACTTAGTGCCTGCTAGGTACCAGGGGCCATTCTAGGCATAGGAATGGGATATTGACATGTCAGCTAGGGGTTAAAATGTAATCATTAGAAAATAAATAAGCTAGGGAATCATATGAAAGAGGGGGGAGTTAGTATGACATGAAGAGGACAGGAGCTCCGCAAGAACCAAATATATCAGGGCACAGGGGTCTTTTATGAGACTGTTTCTCCAACCAAGGACCAGGTATGGATATAACCTAGAACCTCTGCTTGAATGTGGTAAAAGGTAGCTCAATATGCAAGTGGGTACCCTAGTAAGGGGAACAGGGACTATTTGTGACATGAACTCAATGGCTGGCTCTTCAACTCCCCTCCCCCCCTGAGGGAGGAGCAGCCTTGCTAGGCCACAGAAGAGGACATTGCAGCCATTCCTGAAGAGACCTGATAAGCTAGGGTTAGATGGAAGGGGAGGAGGTCCTCCCCTATCAGTGGACTTAGAAAGGAGCAGGGAAGAGATGAGGGAGGGATGGGGGAAACAGGGAGGGAATGTGGGAGGGGGCTACGGCTGGGATACAAAGTACATAACCTGCGATTAATATAAAACAAAAATGTTAATAAAAAGATAATAGATAAGTTCATGAACTCGTGGGCAATGATGGTTCATGACTGTAGCACACTATCTGGTGTAAAGGGGCTGGAGTACAGGATGACTGCAGCTCTAGAGGAGGGCTCTTGTAATATAGGAACCCTAGAAAGGAAAAGGTTTGTTCCACCTGAAAGTGTCAGACAGTGCTTTTCCAAACAGAGACCAGTCCTCAAGGATTCGTTGAGGGCTAATGTGGCTTTTAGTCAAACTGTGGTTAAAGAAAAGGATATATAGGGATTTTCCTGTGATAAGCAACTGGGTCTCCAAGGCCTGACTTTTTTCTACACTCTTAGGAATTCTGCCTGGTTCTTTGGAGCCAGCTGTCCACCTGCATTAGGATTTCCAGAGAAACAGGACCAATAGGAGATCAAGATTGATGACTAGATTACAGACAGGCTTATTAGGAGAATTATCTCACATCATTAAGGAGGCTTGGAAAGGCCCGTCTGCAAGCTGTGGGACCAGGGAAGCTAGTGCAGGGGCTGAGCAGAGGAGCCCCGGAGCTAGTACTGCAAACACTGCAAGCCTGAGCCCCGCAGTCCAAGGCCACACACTGGCCTCTGAAGTCTAAGGGCAGAAGAAGGAAAGTTGTCCCAAATTTAAAAAACAAACAACAACAACAAAACAGGGCAGAAGAAAACATTGCTCAGGCTCCATCTGGTCTTTGACATCATCTCCATCCCAAGCGTTCTCAGGCCATCTCTTGGTACCTGCTTTGCCTCTAAAAATGCAATTATTTACTATGTTCCAATAACATCGAACAGACAATTAGCCCATTTACTCAGATTACACCATTTTATTTTCATTTACAACCTACCAGGTTAAGACTTGTTGACATCCCCAAGATACAGATGAGAAAGAGGGGCTCCTACAGTATAAAGACATCGCGCTGAGCTAAAGGAACAACACATGGAGTTTGGATTGTCACTTAGAGTCTCTCTGGCTCCAAAGATTGTGCTTGAAGTTACAAAACCCACAGAATTCACTTTCAAAGGGCCGATTGTCTAACTGGGAAAACAAACATTCTCAGAAAGGAACCAGTGAGGGGCAGTGGATGTGTCCAAGCAGAAGGCCTGTTTTGAAATCCCACATCATCTTCATTTTCATTTTAGTGTGCATGAACACTATTTAACTTCTGTGAATACCCTTTTCTCACCTGAAAAAAAAATCAAAAGGTGAAAACAGCAGAAAGCTCTCATTATATTCTGGGGAGGGCTGAACTAGATGTTTTGTGTAAACATAATTTCAAATGAGTGTTTTGTTCATTGTCTACTGTTTCTGTTGTTTTTATAAATTAAGGCCTAGTTTACTAGAAGAGATATGGAAAGCTTACTTGTCTGTGCTAGGTAAAGAAGGCAGTCTTCATCAGAGTATACATATCAGTCATTGGCAATATACATCTCTTGGCTCCTTGGACCAGTAGAGGATTGTGGGAAGGAGTTCCCTGGACAAAAGTAGGCTATCTGATACTCCACTGGTTTTGCTCAGAGTTCAGCCTGCTACCTCAAGCAGTTCCTCTGAAAGAGCTCTCAGGAAAGGGTACATCTCAGGGTGCCAATGTGCTAGCACACTTAACAACTTCGAGCAGGGACCATGTGCCACCTTCTGGGTCTACAGCTGAGGATGAAGGTGGGGTGAGGGACCAGCGCATCCTGACTACAAAATGAAAAATTGAGTCTAAGGAACCAATTCCTGAGCCTGTTCTGGGCTTCTATTGCTCTCTATTGGGGTGATAATAATTCTTATAGCTTCGATACCTCGATCAGTAGAGTCTCTCAGAGGCCCTCTGTGGTAGCCTCTTGTCCTGTTCCCTGTCTTCTGCTTCCGATGTCTGTTGCATTTCCCCTTATGAATGAAAAGTCAGCATCTTTCCTAGGGTCTTCCTTGTTGCTTAGCTTCTTTTGGAGTATAGATTTTAGTATGTTTATCCTATATTATATGTCTGGTAACCACTTTTGAGTGAGTATATACATATACCATATGTGTCTTTCTGAGACTTATAGCCAAACCTTGGCCAGAATGCATGGAATTTTATGAAAGAAAAGGGAGATAGAAAGACTTGGAGGGGACAGTAGCTCCACAAGGAGACCAACAGAACCAAGAAAGAAAGAAAGAAAGAAAGAAAGAAAGAAAGAAAGAAAGAAAGAAAGAAAGAAAGAAAGAAAGAAAGAAAGAAAAAAGAAAAGAAATCTGAGCCCTGGGGGCCCTGAAGAGAATGATACCCCAAGTAAGGACCATGCATGGAGAGGACATAAAACCCCAGCTCAGATGTAGCCCATAGACTCAGTCTCCAAGTGGTTTCCCTAGTAAGGGGCTGTCTCTGGCATGAACTCAGTGTTCTCTGATCACCTCCTCCTGGTGGGTGCAGCCTTGCCAGGCTCCTGAGGAACATAATGCAACCAGTCCTGATGAGACCTGATAGGCTTGGGTCAGATAGAAAGGGAGGAGGACCTCTCCTATCAGTGGACTAGGGGAGGGGTATAGGAGGAGAAGAGGGAAGGAGGGTGGGTTTGGGAGGAGACAAGGGAGGGGACCACAGCCAGGATACAAATTGAACAAGTTGTAATAAATGATAATAATAATAAAGAGGAAAAAAATAATTTTTATAGCTGAGTATCACACAGGGTTAAGGAACCTATTTTTAAGCAACATGGACCCAACAGGTCTTTTTTCAAAATGACCTGTGTTTTCTGAATGAAATCATCAGTGTCCCAAGTTCATAGGAGAAGCACACCCATTAGAAACCAAGAAGAGCAGTGAATTCCCCCACTGATGTTCATTTTATATTTAGTCTGCCACGTCAAGGACAGACGCTTACCAACATTTCATCACGGAAAGTGCCTAGACTTCTGCATGATGCTTATTCCTATAAGTAAAGTCTGTAGTACACGTAATAGTTTCGGGTTTAAACATTTAAAGTTTTAATGTTCAAATAAAGAGCTTTCTAGAGCACACATTAAGTAGCAACATCTGCTCAGGAGACACAGCTGCTAGGGAGAGTGGAAATGCCCCCTGGCTGCAGTGACTCTTCCTACCTGCTGCAATTGCACTGTGGTACCAACTCCCACATCTCATTATCCATAGTGACCTCTGTCAGCCCTCAGCAGTGACATAAAGGTCTGCCACCATGCCTAGTACCAGTTCCCTTCTTTGTACCCTTCTGTTCTCCTGTTTCCATCATTGATATCTGTTATCTGCAAAGCAGTTTGGAGAGGGCTCCTCATTGTCACTGCCCATCCTGAAAGTAGCGCTGATGGCCTGTGTCTAAGGCTTGAAATTACAAAGGGGTCTTATTCCCTTGAAGACGTGCCAAGAATGTTCACCCCAGCCGTATTTTTTACATGAGCCCTAAATCAGATTGTTTGGCACCACATCTCCCCAAATATTTTACTGTATTGCTATTGGCAACTTATCCTAACTAGGCTGATTTTCAGATTCAGTCTGAAAGTCAAACAGGAAAGACACCTTTTTCCTTCGTTCTCTCTCTCTCTTTCTAGTCTCATTCATCTACAGAGTCTGTTCTCCACACTGTAATGGGGGGGGGGTGGAGCCCTTTGTCTATCAGTGATTGTAAATATAATCAATCCCCCTGCTGTGTGTGTGTGCACGTACACATGCATATGTGAAGTCTGTGTCTGTGTGTGTTTCCCTCTGTCCGTGTATCTTCCTCTGTTTGTGTCTCTATGTGTGTGCCTCTGTGTGTATGTTTGTGTATGTGTCTCCCTTTGTGTGTCTATGTATGTTAAAAGCTCCAGAAATTCAGACCATTTTCAGCAAGGTTTGCATTGAGTAAAAGAAAAGGACCCCAGTGAAAGCAGTTAGAACTGTACAGAGGTTATAGTGAGAAGTTACAAATGGCATGGCAGATTGGGCAAGGCTGAGTAAGGCAGCGATCCTGCCTTTTCCTGCTTTTGACCTCCTTGTCTTTATGGCAGCGATGAGGGGGACTATCTGCCCTTCACCACAGCACCGCCATGTCTGCTTCTGTCTCTAAGATCTCTTTGACTCTGCTATTTTATGATTTTGCTGGAACTCTCAAGACTGCCTAATGACTAATCAGAAGCTTGGTCTGTTCCCACAGCAAAGACCTGCTTAGATGTCATCTCTTTCTACAGCAGACCTGGGGTTTGTTCTGGATTTTTATTGTCAAAAGGAGACTGATGAATCTTGGGTAGCACCCAAGTAATGTCAAAGATTCATGCCCAGCCCTCTGAAAGACCATAGACTTCACATTTTTCAACTTGGAGTTATATACTAGGTGCCTGGGTAAAAGTTTAAATCTGTTAGGGACATAAAACTAGAGCAGAACCTTAACTGAGTAAAGAGTTTATCTAATAACCGAAACAGAAATGATCCCCAGAGCCATAGCCTTCCCTTGATGTTACACAGGGGCAGCTGGTGAAAGCAGAAGGGTCCCAGCAGGCTTTAGTTCTTTCTGAATGAAGAACACCCAGACCAAGAGTAGTATTTGGGTTAAAAAAAAAAAAAAAACACATCCTAGGCAGAGATATGAGTTATGCAGGGTAAGTAGGCAAACCTCAAGATTTAAAGGGGTCTCATCATCTATTATTCTGAAGTAAAGGCAAAAGTTGCCATAGCAACACACCACAGGCTAACTGGCTTAAACAACATAAATTTATTTGCTCAGGGTTCTGAAAACTGGAAATCCAAGGTCAGAGAGCCAGCAGCGCTGGCTTCCTCTAAGGCTTCTTGCTCTTGCTTGCAGATAATAATTTTCCCTTCATCCCTTACATGGTCAGTCCTTGGCATGCAGCCATCCTCAGGGTCTTTGTGTGTCCAAATCTCTTATTATAATAAGCCAGTTGGGTTTAGAGCCCACCTTCACATTCTCCTTTCAACTTAATCATACCCTTAAAGGCCTATTTCCAAGTAAACTCATAGTCTAAGTTACAGGGGGCTAGGGACTTGACATATGAATTTGAGAGGGTACAGAATCAAGCATAGAACAAGAACTCAACAGAACCCTTGTTTGAATACTAGTGGTAATCATTGCCAGTGTTTTTGGAGTATTTTTCTGGTTTGATGTTGGTATGTATGTATTATTCTATCTTTCCTTCACAATCGGGTTGTGCTCCCTCTTGAATTATTTGACTGAAACATTGATACTAAGGTCTGCTTGACATAATTACACCTGCTAACCAGCCCTCAACACACAACTGTGCATCTGACCAACACTCGGACTAGAATTGCTCATTTAATTCACCTAGCAAATCAGCAAAAGAGTTGTGTATGCTTACCAATTAGAACACTGAAATTGACCTAGCTGAGGTTCTGGGCTCCCTGATTCCCTTGTGTGGCCTGGTTCTAGACAAGCTCTCTAATAGCTCTCCATGGCCTCACTTGTGAAATAAATGCTCATTTTCATCTCTCCTAACAACTTACCTATGCCACACAGCTAGTGACAGCATAGTGTGCTGCTGTCATGTTAGTACCAGAACTAACACTGGTACCATCTGTTCCACCACTGTATTCAGCCCCCTGTCTCCACTCTCATTTTGGGGCTCCCAGCCTGTACACTCAACAAGTGTACCTCTTTCTAGCATTCCTCCATTCCACTGCTCATACTCCTTTTGCCTCACACAGGGGCAAGCCTCGCCAACACTGTGAATCTATTACCATGGACAATTGCAGCTTCGTGAATGGCCAGGTCTGTGCCATGTGATGTCTTAGAGTAGGGGTGCAGCTGGCCTGCGTGAGGACTGACACTGAACTTTCTGTCTCTTCTCCCCTCTTACAGGAGGCTCTGTCAGTGGTGAGTGACGACCAGTCCCTCTTTGATTCAGCATACGGAGCAGCAGCCCATCTCCCCAAGGCAGACATGACTGCTTCGGGGAGTCCTGACTACGGGCAGCCCCACAAAATCAATCCCTTGCCACCACAGCAAGAGTGGATCAACCAGCCAGTGAGGGTCAGCGTCAAGCGGGAGTATGACCACATGAATGGGTCCAGGTGAGCCGGCCAGAGCTGTTCTTGATGAAGTGGGGAGGCCTGAATACAATTCCTCCCAGGGCCACCCCATCAGACAGATCTGCACAAAGTAACAAGGAGATGGCACTCCGTGGCTGACCTGAGACTGTGTGTCAGTTCCTAGTCAGTTTCTACAGAATTGAAGGCTGTGAGTGGAGGAGGATCAGGAAGCTCACTGGGCTCTCGGGGACCAGATGTAGCCCACAGAAGCCAAGTTAGGGCCAGGCCCCAAGACCCCATTGCAGAGACTCAGGCTTGCATGCTTGGTGTCACGCTTTGGCCCAGGCCCAGCCCCTCTGAGAAAATAACTTAGCAGTAAGATGCCCTTCCTGTGTTGTTGAGGACGTTTCAGGACCCTGGGCGGGACTCACCAGAGCAAAGATGACCCAACCATTCTTCCAGTAAGAGTGGAGAAGTGGTGAGAAAGATAGATGCTGTGCCAGGAAGCCAGCCTCATGTGTGGGAAGTTCTTGTGAAGGGAATTAGGAAGGGCCAGGTAGAACTTTGCTTATGGAACTGGGAAGGAGAATCCAGGGATAGGGAAAACTCTGAAGCAAGACACATAAACCCATGAACAGGTAGCCCAGGCTTTAGGATCCGCCTCTATGTTTTGGCTGAATTACCTAAATCCATCTGAGTACCAGCTTCCTCTTGCCTAAACCACAAGCCAGAATGCCTGCTTCTTAACGGCTTTGGGGGAGTGTGCTGCTGTAGGGAAAGGATGTAGGACACCATCAGTGACTCCAAAGTGCCCAAAGGTGTTAGTGACTACTATACACTGAGACATAGAAGGGGAAATATTAGCCTTGTTCATCACCCAATAATTCCCTGGTAATCGACTCAGCCTGAAGCAAAAGGACATGAAAGTCAAAGTAAGTAAATAAATAAAAGACAAGACCTTGGTTGACGGGCTAAGAAACAAGCTTATTCCATAGGCAGAGGTGGACCCTCAGTTCTGCCATGACACTGGGCATAATCAGAGCTGATGAGGTGGCAATCATTGTCCTACAGGGATCAAGGACAGGAGAGGCAAGAAGATAAGAAGTTACTGAAATAGCGCAGATAAGAAATCAAAGTTCTGGGCTAGAGTGACAGCCATGATTACAGAAATCCAGGAGAGATGGGGAAAGGGCATATAAAAAAAAAGGTAATTACAAAAGCCTAGGCTTAATAAACACTGAAGCAAAGCAGGTGAGAGACGAGAATCGGAGGCTGTTGAGTCTGAAGGTGGATGCAGTTAGCACCCACAGGCAGGTGGGGAGGCGCAGTGCCTTGGGAGATGGATGTCCCTGCGTCCTCTGTGAGCAAGGGATACAACCTCTAGATTAAAATGTCTGCTGGGTTTGGAAGCCAAAGCTCCTAGGATTTGGGGTTGGAATTGAGGTTTAGACATCATCTCCAGCAGGCTTAACTGTGAAAGTGAGTCATGGAGGAAACTAGTCCAGGGAGAGGCGAGAGGAAGGAGGGAGAGGGCTGCTGGGGCTGCTGGGGCTGCTGGGAGGGAGTTCCTCCTTGCAGCTGTCTCAGGCCTGCCACACTTGCATCCATTAACTAAAACCAGGAAGCAGGACTGTGGCCACCCTTCCAGGGTCTAGGGTTAGAAAAGCTCAGAAGATCTGAGCCTTGATCCCCTCCATGGCGGTTCTCGCTGCAGAATAATGGCTATGCCATGATTCCTGTTAAGTTTAGCATTACAGTGCACTTATCAAATATTTTATCCACAGTCTTGTATCCCTTACTCTCTACCAATATCCTAGGAGGCCAACATTCTACTCCTGTTTCTATACATAAGGAAATCCCAAAGAGGCCAAGCTGGCACCAACCCAGGCTTTCTGGCATCTTCCTGCCCCTCCCTCTCTTCGTGTGCATCATGATCTCATTCTGCCAGCACCCTCCCATGATGAGGCCAGTTCAGAAATGTCTCCCAAATTGTCTGAACCACAAAGCACTTCTGCCCTTATTGAAAATCCAGATCGCTGTATTGGAAAGTCTACGGTCTTGTTGCAGACTGTATGAAGCTATCACTGCCTGCCAAGCCCACAGTGTCCCATTCTTTCTCTTTCTTTCCTGAAATCTATTCTCCCAACAGGCCACGGTGAGGGTCATCCATCCTTTCAGAAGAGTAACCTTTTTGCTCAAACACTTAACCAAGGTCTATAGTCTTTAGTGGAGTCCCATCACCTATCCCACATTCTCCCTGGCTTCTTTTCTTCCCTTCTTCTACACCATCACACAGATGCCTGCTGCTCCAGGACTCCCTAGCACACCACTACCCAGCTTATCTTCTCCAAGTTCCTTCTTTCTGGAACATTCTTACTGCATTTATTCGTAGGTCTCTTTTGGGTCTTTGCCCATGTATCACCTCTTCAAAGTCTTTCCTTGACAGTCACCCAATCTAAGGCAATATCCCATCACTCCCTTTTCCTGGTGGATTATTCAAGTTCTTGTCTCCTCACTCACTAGAATGTGGGTGAGGCTTTGGCTCACTGAGCAGGGCTCATGCAGTCAATAAGGAAAAAGCTAAATGGGGCACAGAAAAGCAGGCCAAGGTGAAGTTGTGTCTTCAAGGTCATGTCAGGCAGATAATGAGTTGAGTCTCCCTTACCTGAAACATTTGAGATGTGTTTTAAGTTTCAGGTTCTTTCAGATTTTGGAATGTTTGTTACACACGGCGTAATAAATATCTAAGCACGATAGTCACTGTTTTGTATGCACATGTGCTCACTGTCCAACAGTAAAGCTACAGTTTGGTGCATTTGCATTTGGGCTGTGGACTCTTCCATGGGATCTGGCATGAGATTTTCTTTCTTTCTTTTTTTAACTGTGGCTTCACGTTGGTACCAAAGATTTCAAATTCTAGAGAATTTGGGAAACAGATGTCCATATGGACTATTCTCCACTGTTACAATGCCCAGGCCAGGACAGAGCCTGAGCACTGCTGAGTTCGCTCTTTGGATTTGAAAAATGGGTTGGTTCTAGCAAGTCCGCATATCTGAGCTCACTTTCCCCTTGCCTGCCTCCTGAGGATTCCTGGGCCCTCCAAGATACTGTTCGAAAGCTAAGAATATCCTGCAAGGGAACAGAATTTCTGGACTCATTTTCCAGGTCATACCTAACTTTGGTCACACAGACACTAGCTGGAGGACGCCTATGTCAGTATCTCCAAGAGCTGGCAGAATATTTACCTTGCCTTGTGTGTGCCAAGTAACATCAGCTGGTTCATTAGATGTGGCTGACCAGGTACAGAGTAGGTTCAGGAGTAGGTGTGGCTGAAATAGTCTCACCTGCTATGCCGAAGTAAAGCTCGAGAGGATTCTAGAGCCAACCGGGTGAGCACAGCCGTGGCCTATACCCGATCAAAACCATCAAGATGCATACATGAAGAACAGGAAGGAGCCGGCGACAAGGACCTTCAGAAAGATGCCTTTATCTGGGATGAAACCGTTTCTAGCTTTAACTTATTATTAACTATGCAAAAGAAACAGCATATGAAAACTCCAGGCATGGAGGTGTGTATCAGTAAGACCAGATGCTCAGGAGGCATATGCAGACATATTTGTGAGGCTCACTGAACAGACTGCCTGGCCTATTAAGGTAAGCTACAGACCCCATGTCACAGAAAGGTAAATGGTCCCTGAGGAACGATGCCCAAAGTTTTCCTTTGGTCTCCAGAGGCATGCACACATGCACACACACACACACACACACACACGGGGGTGGGGGAGGAGACAGAGAGACAAAGAAAGACAGAGAGAGCACAAGAACTGAAATGAACTCATAGATGCCAGTTTATTTAAATTACTCGTCCTGAACACTTCATTTATCTTATTATCTGCGTCACAGCACTAACAGTACTTAGTTGCACATGTTTAATGTCTCTATAGTTTCACACATATTTAGAATGTATTGTGGTTATATTCACCTCATTGCCTTGTTATCCCACTTGCTTTCCCTCTGAACCCCTTTTTCTTACAACTGGTCCCCCAGGAAGGAAATTACACTCCCTTCTGCACTAACCCAAGTTAATACCTCCTTCAGATGGGCCAGTGTCTCACGGGTACCTCCTCTCTGTGAAGGAATGTTGAAGGGTCCAGTCTTCCTCCAGTATCCATGGCTGCTGTATCTTTGTGGTTATATTAACATGTTGTGTCTCTGTGTTAGGATTTCATGGCATTCCTCCCCACCCCTCATCTCTTACATTCCTTCATCCATTCTTCTGCAGTATCCTGTGAGCTTGGGGTATGTGTGATATAGATGTCTTTGGGCTGCTTATTCTCAGCACTTTGATGAGATGTGAGTCTCTATGCTAACCATCATGCCACTGTAAAGAGCCTTTCTTTTCTAGACTGAAAACAACGGTAGTCTATTGATATAAATATAAATATTTAGGAGTTAACAACAAGTCCATTTAAGGAAACAGCAGCCTTATATTCTCACTGGGTCCAAGATCCCATTAGCCACTGGCTTTTGACTACATTTATGGTAGCAGATATATATCTCCTCTCATGCAATAGTCTTCCAGTCACAGAGTACCTGGCTACCCAACATATTAGTCATGCAACTATTGGACCAGTGGAAATGTAGCACCTGACCGACAACAGAGAGTCACACACACACACACACACACACACACACACACACCAGGAGCCTGTATAGAACCTTCTGGCACCACAAATGCCTATCAGCAGGGAGAGAATTCCCAACTCACTTCCTACTCTATTTCTCTGTGTCCTGTGACCAGAATGTGTGGCATCTTCAGCAGGAGGGTCATGCCTTCTATTTCTGGTGGGTATCAAGACTTGCAAATGATTTGATAATTTTCGGAAAGTCCACCTATCATAACACAAAAATGTAGGGGAGGGCCAATGAGATGGTCCAGCAGGAAAAGATGCCTGCCACCATGCCTGAAGACCTGAGTTCTATCCCTAGAACCTACATGGTAGGATGAAAAAACTAACTTTGACTTTTCTTCTGATTTCCATACCCATGCCATGACACATATGCACCCACACATGTGTGTGTACGCATGCACAGACAAAAAAAAAGCTTTAAGATGTAGAGGAGGGTGTGTAAATACCCCTAATCTTCAAACAAGAAAACAAATAGGGGCAGACAAGTTGGAAGTTCTTAGCTTATGAGCTAGGCCGGTGTCACCATGATGCAGTAGCCACAAACTAGCCCTGTGTTGCCGAGCATTGGAAATACAGCCAGCCTATGGAGGAGATGCGCTATAATGTAGTATCCACATTGGACTTAAAACTTTTAGTGTGATAAAACACAAAACATCTTGGTGACTGTTGATTCTGCCGAAACAAGCATCTTGTGACTGTATTACTACATTAATGCATTTACTCTAGTATTCAATTTTTTCACCTTCTTAGATTCATTCATTTATTTATGTCATATGCATAAATAAAGTGTTTTGCTTGCATCTGTGTATGCGCATTGTGTGCATACCTGGTGCCTACGGGGGTCAGATTCCCTGGAATTGAAGTTATGGATGGTTTGGAGCCAACATACCATCCTCTGCAAGGGCAAGTGCTCTTTAACTGCTGAGGCATCTCTCCAGCCTCTCGCTTTTTCTTTCTTTCTCTTTTTTTAATTTTAAGAATGCACCTACCAGTAAGGTGAAAATGATCCATGTGGCTCAAACATGTGACTCACAATCTGCTTGGATTGGACCGGGCTGGGGCAGAATGTTTCAGACCACCCAATGATTCACAGGGCATCCCAACCATGCTTTTTTGAGAAGTATGGGTTTCTGGGTTACTTCTTATTGGAAGCTACATAGATGTCTGTGTTTTTATCAGGAAGGAGGAGGTACTTTGTGTCTCGGAAGCCATAACACCCTCTTGCCTTTTATCCTAGCAGCAAGCCGTCTGGGCCAAGGTCAAATGGTCATGCAGAGTGGCTAAGATCTGAGGCAGGACTGATGGTCTGGGTTGCCTGAGTTGTGGGAGGTTGACTTTGTCTCCCATCCCATCTTCCTGTTGTGGTTGAATCTGGTTCTCTGGATTGCCCTCCAAACAGCACGGCCCATAGGTTCTGTGTTGGATATAAACTTCAGAAACTTGATCCAAGCTGCGGTCTGCAAATAACTCTCAGCTGCATCCTGTCCCAACCACGGGAACTGGAGAAAACAGTGCGTGAAGGAAACACTATTGATTTGTGAGGGAGAAACATTAGAACTAGTTTTAGGCACCTGGCATTTAGGGTCTGAACTTAACATCCCTTGCCCTGAGACGTGCTGGACTGGCCAGCACCATCAGGAGGCACTGAGCACCCAGAGAACCCTGTTCCACACTCATGAGCGATGAGCCTCCTTCACACTGTCGCTCACGCTTCTCTAGCACCTTCCCGCATATCTAAATTCTAAGGCTTGCATGAGTAGAACGTATGCCGCTTGTGTTGAAAACCAAGGCAGTGGTGGGGTTTTGTGTGTGGTTTTTGTTTTGTTTTGCTTCTTTTCTTGAAATTACACTTCCTTATCAGAAGTAACCAACCCCCTCTTCACATGCTTATCATAGAAACCCTAAAGGCAGCCAGCCCGGTTTCCTCAGGTGTACAATACACATGAAAGACACGTGGATAGACCCCCAAGGCAACCATGTGGCTCAGGGAGCCCTTACAGCTTTGTGGGTATTGGGGGGGTCCCTGACTGCCAGCCAGCCAACCTTTGATCTGACTATGCACCAGGCACTCTTAGTGAAACGGGAAACTTCGCTCTGGGAGAAGTCTGAGATCCCCCTTCACCCCTCTTAGGGTTTCACACCTTGCTTTATATTGCTCAGGAGTCTGAAGGCACTTTTATGAACCATTGGCGGGCTTTCTTTTTTTTTTTTTTTTTAAAGCAGTGTTCAATAAACACACAGAAATAGAAGCTCCTGTCTGGGACGGTCACGTCGTATGGCTGTGGCCTGCTGTCTGTGGCCTTCCCCAGGCCTGAGGTAGAGATGCTCTGAGTTACACACTCAAGCCATCACTTCCTCCTTGCTCTATTGTGGCAGCCTCAAGCCCTCTTGTCACCTGCCCCAGTGCAGTCAGCTGCCTGTGGGCCCCAACCCCTTGCCTGCTGTAAGTGCAGGTCTCAATACAAATTAGCAGCAGCCGTGCGGGCAAAATGAATGGCCAAACCTCTCCCCCCGCCACCCCCCCTCCCGCCAGGGCTCCCGCCTCCCCTCGCTCTTGTTTTCCTCAAGCCCTCTTCACAGGCACCAGCTGCCTCATTAAAGAGCAGCCTTTATGCTAGGCTTCACCTGGACAGGCAATGGTCACCAAGCCTAGGGCTGTGCTTTCTGGCTGAGTCAGAGAGAATGGAGGCGAGCAGGAAGGCAAGTGTGCGAGGTATAGTTTCTTCCTTTCTCACCCTAGAACTAGAATAGGAGGGCCAGCTCTGCAAGGGCAAAGGTCTCGGGTGGGTGTCAGGCCTTTATTCTAAGGAAGTCCTTTTGCAGACCTTGATGGCAACGGTCTGGAATCAAGAAAGGGCCTTATTCCAAAGAAGGCCGGGAGGGGCACCAGGCAGGTCGCTGGCCTCCAGGGTATAGCTGGAAGAAGGCTAGAGGAGGGGTGACAGCTAGGACTTCTGTGGGCCACACAGTGAAAGAGTACCGCTCACTGGTCAGCAGGCTCAGCCAGCAGAGGAGCCTTGGGACCCCAGTTCTTCCACACCTGCTTCCTGGTCATGCTTAGGACACCCTCATCACTGGTCCCTATCATGCAGGTCTTGTTTTATGTCTCATCGTCTCCTTTGCTTTCTTTCTTTTTCTTTTTTGTCTGTTTTTATTTTTTTTTTCACTCTTAAGGAATGGAAGCAACCTTGCCACCCATGGCCGCTGTGCACAGCTCCAAACCATGAAGGGCCACTAGTTTGTGCATTCATGAGGATCTAGCCTCTGCCTGAAAAGAGACCGATTTTAAATGCAGGCATTCCAAAGTGCAGCGCCTATGAAGAAGAACGTTTAAAAACCCCTCTTCCCAATATTCACAAACGGGAGACCTTGAAGTGGGAGCCTCCTCTTCTGCTGCCCCTGAACCTGGTTATCCAGGCACCCTGCACAGGAAGGGTGTGTGCCATTCCCCTCACCAGCCAATGAAAATCTCACTGTCTTGGTTTCAGGCCAACTTAATTCTCCAAGCTTCTCTAGCATTTGGGTAGTTTCTCATATGTCAAGAATCTGGGGAAGACAACCAGACTTTGGTGATGTGAGTGTTGGGGGCAGGGTAGTGTGGGTGTGTGTATGTACTAGCACATAGGTGCATATCTGTGATGGAGGGTGTGCATTTCTCTAACTGTATGTGTGTGATAGACTACAGATGTTTGCATGCATGCCTATTATAAACATGTAGGTGACAGAGTGTATGTATGTGTTTTATGTGATAGAGTATGTATGTATGTGTGTTTAGAGCACATATGCACACATTTGCAGTGTGTGTGTATACAATGGACCACTGATATGTATGTATGTGTACATACATGTTTACATACTATGTAAAGTAGTATGTATTCATGCACATATTTGTGAACATGTATTTATGTGGTGCAGTACATGGATGTACATGTTAGCATTGTGCATGTGATGTGTGAGGTGAAGTGCATAGAGCACAGTGAACTGTTCTTGTGTGTATACATATGTAGTAAAGTTTAAGGTCTGAATGCTTTTGTTATGTATGTGTGTGTGCGAGATGTGCGCACACCCAGTTTTCCTGGGAGATAGCGGCATTCTCGGGCCAGCTCAGCTTAGACGCAGGCACCAGGGGCTGACTGGGGTTCCTTCATCTCAAGCCAAGTCCTTCAACAGCAGAAGCCAAAGGGCCGAGCGCTGGTGAAAAGCCCTGATGTGCTACTCCCCTCCGACTGCCATGGGGACATTAAACCTTCAACAATCCGGGACTCTGACGGCTGGTTCTTGGTTCTCTGCCTGGAAAAACAGTAGGCAAATAGTAAAACCTTAAATTCTAACATGTGTAAGTTATACATCTTATTTTCATTTTCAGCCCATGTTCTCCTCGGTAAGACATCAGGAAAAAATTACCGTCTGACTTCTAATATCTCAGTGGAGCATTTATCTCCCAGCCGTGATAAGTGATCTGCAATGTTTTTTTCCTTTCAGATTAAGAAACAAATTCATTTAATTTTCTTTATTGAATGTGCTCAGGCCTCCCCGCTCTGCCTGACTCCTGGGAACCCTGGGTTCTTCTCCCTCCTCCCCAGCTGGTGACTGCTCTCCTTGCTGTGGAGATGGGTGACTCCCTAGCAGGCAAGGCCTGTTCGTTAAGGGCTCTCAATCTGTTCCTGCCCACCAGAGAATGACAGACAGCAGAGTGATGGAGGGCAGCAGCCAGGCCGAGGAACCTAGGGAGAGGTTAGCATGCAGAGCTGGCAGACTGGAATGAAAACCTTGTCTCATCTCCTTGGTCTGAAGGCCTCCTGGTTTGGCACGCTCAAGAGAACTGGCCACTTCCCAGGCTGCCAAGATGATGCCTGCTGCCTGGTCCTACCATACCACAGCCCCCACTGCACCTTCTAGGACTCTGCTATGGGTTTGCTTCTTGGAAGAGCTGAGTGAGAGCTGGGCAAGTCAGGATGGCACCTCCCTTGGCACGCTCAGAGCTCCACGCTGAAGGTCACTGGGGATGTGTGGAGTATTCTGTGTGTACTCAGCTGCGTCAGCTGACCACAGCAGGCGTGTCAGCCTAGCTCTCCAGCCCCATTGCTCAGTGCCAGATGCTGCAAACATCAGATGCTAACTGAGCTGTGTCGTTTTAGCCCAGGATGTGCTTTCTTCCTTGTTGCACTACCATATTGCTTCCTCTGTGAACTTACTGCTCAGGGCTGTAGAATGCTATAAGAATCTTTACAGATCAGGATGTGTCTCAGGTTCTACTCCTCTTCCTCGCAGCACCCAGCTCTCCTGTATGTGGTCTTTAATTGAGAAGCTTAATTGGGGACCTGACTCCTCCATCCACCTTTGCTAGCTGCCACACCTTTCCATTTTGATATCCATAAAGAAGATGTGGGAAGGATTACTCCACACATCTGGAAGGGTTATCAGGCAATTCAGATAAAGCAAACACCATGCGTGTACAGTAGAAATAGCTGGACCAGCAGGTAATGACACCGTCTCGAGAAAGGGCAGAGATAGGGCACAGGCCACATGGACCATTTCATGTTGTACTCAATCCTGTTGCCGAGGCAGGAATAAAGTGCCATACAACTGTGGAGAAGGCCTGTGTAAGAAAAAGGCTAGTGAAAGTGTTGGTCACTGGCAATCAGGTTGAAACTGGACACTGCAGATAGCCTGGGAGGGCTATAGACCACTGAAACACATTTGCCTAGGAGACACCGAGTGTTTATGACAGAATCAGGCAGGGCTCTGCATGGAGAGAGGCAATAAGATTTCACTGCCATTGCCATCATCATCCCAGGAGCATCTGGTGACTGGCCAACCCTGCCGAGGCTGGAGTAAGATATTCCCATAGTGATGACTTCTTTTGATCTGTGTCTCCTCGCACTCCAGGGAGTCTCCGGTGGACTGCAGTGTCAGCAAATGCAACAAGCTGGTGGGCGGAGGTGAAGCCAACCCCATGAACTATAATAGCTACATGGATGAGAAGAATGGCCCCCCTCCTCCCAACATGACCACCAACGAACGGAGAGTCATTGTGCCTGCAGGTACCTTGGGAGCCAGATGCCTGGCCAGTGCCCACATTTCCCATCATTCAGGGGCTGTAGTGGAAGGGTAGGGCTCATCTCTTGGAACATGAAAACCATACCTAGCGCCCTCCCTAGTCTTCAGGGAAATGGAAACCAGAGAAAGTTGTGCAGTTTCCTTGACTACCATCCAAGGCAGGACCTTGAACATCACCAGAACCCTAGCCTGCAGGTTCCAGACTCCCCACTCTCAAACATAGCACAAGGCAGACTTTCTATGAGTAGCCTGGTACTGCCAGGATGAAACCAACCCAGAGAGCAGAGGCAAGGCAGCCTCACCCCTACCATTTCTTCCCATAAGGAGTGCAGCTACTCATGTCCACCCTTCCCTCAGGCATGTACTTCCTGGCCTCTGCTAGGTCCCACCTTCCCCAAATTACAGCCAGCTCTTTCGGTTTTAAAATAGAAATAACTATATTTAACAAACGGAACGCCTCCACGTGTGTGCCACAAGTTATGTCATTATGTAGAAATAGCCTCTTTTTTCCTAGGTATTGGTGCTGTTGGTTACAGTAGGGGGAGGGGAGGACAGAGAGAAACTATTGTTAAATCCTCCAGCCTATTGGCTAGATGCTTCCTGGGCCAACCCCAGCATACTCAGTGGCCCTGGACACAGAGGAAATTAGAGGGGGTGCCAGGTGGGAGGGGCAGAATGTCCAGAGCTTGAACAAAGTGAATTGTGGGGCAGAGGCTAGAACTGATCTCACCAAAATATCTTCTCCAGAGACCTGCATCCTTCCATTTGTAAACATGTAAATGCAGTTGCCTTGCAATGATTAGATGTCTCCGAGGGAGTTTAAAGGAATCTCTCTGTTGGTCTGAGGATGATTTTGTGATGGGCACATCCTTCCTCTGTCCTTGATGTTTGTTTCCATGGGAAGTTGTGTCTGCTGTCCTGGTGTGATGGCACATTTTTTTTTTATCTCTGGGCTAATGTGCACATGGGAAAAAGGGTAAAAGGTAGCAGGAATAGAGGCAGAAGAAGAGGGGCCTGTGGGTACGGTTCTGCAACTCGTAGGACTAAACATTGCGTGGGCCCAGTCTTCTTCAATCATAGGGCCTAATCGCAAGGAGAACTTCATAATACCTGCAAATATGATTCTTTTATTTGTCTGTTTGCTTGATCGAGACAGAGGTTCACTGTGTAACAATGCTGTCCTAGAACCCACTCTGTAAGCCAGGCAGGACCTTGTGGCAATCTTCCCGCCCTTGCCTCCCGAGTTCTGGGACCAACAATAGGTGTGTGCCATCTACTCGTGGCCAGGGGGCTTCACTTGGCCTTGTTTCACAGGAGCCAGGTGTGACATAGATAGCTTCCTGTACGGTATTATCAGCTCGTCTCATAGATTTGTCACCACCCTCAAGAGACCAGCTGGTGACGGTGAGCTGAGGTGGATCCTCTCCCTACTTCCAGGCTGTAAAATTCTCCTGAAACAAACAGCAGTGCAAAACTCTCTCCATATCACAAGGCCAGGCCAAGACTTTGCTATCAAAATCATCTGCTCCAGCCTCACAGTTAGCAGCGCAGGAAGGAAATCTTGAGGGGATGAACCATTAGGGAATTGGAGATTACCTCAGAACTAGGCTACTGTCATCATCTCATTTTGGTTGTCATAAGAGGGCATATGGGAAGAAGGAAGAGGGGGCCAGACTGCTCGGTTGACTCTCTACCCTTTAAATGGCGTTGAAATGTTTTCAGGGGGATCGGCAAAAGGTCGGTCTTCAGTGGACTGACTTACCCATAGCAGCAAAAATAAAACTGGCATAAATTCTTATCAAGCTCTTTCAAAGCACTTGGAGTAATGAATTCATGAGCTTCGGATCTGTTCAGTTACTCTCCTGCAGGCTAGATCTGTAAGCATTACTCTTAGACAGTTTGGCTTCCTCCAGGTCAGCCTCCTGGATGCAAGGGAAAGTCTCATTTGGGCAAGTCCACAAATCAAGGCAATAAAACATTAGTGGAACAACCGATTGAATTTATGATGGGATTTTAAGACAAGTATAAATGGGGGCTCTAGTTAATCACCATTTCCACATTGAGATGGGAAAGGAACAAGGGCTAAATTGTCCAGGAAATACATTTGGAAGAGTTTAGCATGATCCAGAGTGGAAGATTTATAATTCATTGTACTGGAGAGGGGGAGAATTAATGCTGTGATGGAGCTCAAAGCAAAGAGAGGAAATAATAAAATAAATAAAATATAAGGCATAAAATTGAATGTACAGTCTTGGAGTCAACCACGTTCCCACAAGTAAGAGACTGGGAGAAGCTATGGGTGAAATACTATGTTTCATAATCCAACTCCTTCCAGACATCTTTCTTTAGAATTCTAAGATTTTTCATTTACCCACAGCCCTTGCATGATGATTTCTGAAAAGGAAAGGGATAAAAACTAAGCCAGAAGTTTATATGAAGGACACAAACGCACATATGCACAAGTGGGCTTGGGTAGGGGAATTCTGGGTTCTGGAACAAGGCTCTGCAGTTTTCAAAAAAGGCAGGATCCTCACAAGATAAGACTGAGGGGAGTCTCAGGGACCTACCTCTCCAACAATGTGACATCTTTTGAAGGCTTCTATAGTAACCCCACCAGTAGTTACTAAGGCAAAACTTCTATATTCCCTAACCATCTTTAAAATGGGTATAATAAGAGCCATTTTGTAGATTCCCTTGATAGAAAAAAAAAGTTACAGATAGGGAGCTGGCCTGTGGAAGGATCTCACAGCTGGGCTATCGTTAGGTAGATACATCCTGGATTCCTGGTAAGACGTGCAGGAACTGTGACGTGACATGTGAACACCAAGCGTTTCTCAGCACTCCCTCTCAACCTCTCAAAGTTTCCTTTAGAACCCCTAGAGACCAAACACCTGGCCTCTGCCCCACTGCCACGGCTGAGCATTTAGAACTGACTCCCCTGAGCTTTTACAGGCTGTAGAATGAGAGGAATGTGAGTTGGTTTAAAGGGAGCACGAGCTTTCCTACTAAATATGCTTGCTAAATGAAACAGAACAAGCAGAAAAGCAGAAGCAGGAGCAGGAGCAACCAGCTGCCCTGCAATAAAATACCAACTGTTTTCCAGTAAATTCACCCCAGACTCTCCTCCCAAGGCTCCTTGAACTACCAACACAAATGCATTGTATACTTTACTGCTTTGATGCCTACATTTTCATGCCAATGGACCTGTGTGTGTGTGTGAGAGAGAGAGAGAGACAGAGAGAGGATGGACTCAGATATACAATCCTCCTGCCTCAGCTTCCTGAGTGGTGGGCTTACTGATATGTACCACCATTCCTATGGTTGCCTGTCATTTATAACATCTCCCACCTCAGGCTAAGAGGGTGCTTCAGGAAACAATGAGAAAGAAGGAAAAGGAAAAAGTGGGAAGCAGAGGCCCCCGGTCCTGTGCTGTTCTTGCTCATTCACAGTTAAAGAGGTTTCTGTCTCTAGCACCATTTCTCATTTTTAAGTATTTAAATATCCTAAAAATGTTTAGGGATGGTCTGGTAGAAATCTTAACACAGCTGTCCCCCAAAATAAAGAAACCCAGATTGGGTTTATGACAAACACTAACACCCTTGGCTTTTCCAGCTGCCCAGATGGAATTAGAGGAAAATGCATGCATGCATATATTCCTCTTCTGGAGCGTCTGAGGAATCCGTGTGCCCTCTTGTATTCACTAATAGTTTTAAGAGATAAATGGCTCCCCTTTCCAGAGACATTGGTCACTGGTGCTGTGGGATTGTTTATTTTCATTTTGATGCCACCATTTCTTAGGCCAAGGTTTCAATTGCCCTCCAAAAATTTTAAATAGCATCTTGTCAGGGTATGTGTTGAGGCAGCTAAGAACCTTTCCCAGCACTAAGTGGTTCAGGCAGTACCAGATGCCATGGAATGAGATGGGGTGTTCTGAGGGGAACCATCTGGAAGGGAGAGAGAGAGAGTAAAGGATGAAAGAGAGAGGGGGAGACAGAGGGGTATAAGAGGGAAAGGGGAGAGGGGAATAATGATACCATGAATGAAGACAGAGAAAAGGGGAAAAACAGATGAGGAAAAGGAAGAAAAAGGAAGAGAGGGGTGATAGAAGAAAGAGAGAGGTAAAAGAAAAGAGATCAGAAAAGGAAAGAGGGGTCCATGAGGAGGGAGAGGATGTGGGGGGAGGCAGACAGGAAGAGAGGGAGAAGGAAGAGTGGAGAGCAGCCTAGGCTGTTAGAGGCAGGCTCTCAGGCTGACTGTTCTCATCTCTCCTCCGCAGACCCCACACTGTGGACTCAGGAGCATGTTCGACAATGGCTGGAGTGGGCCATAAAGGAATACGGCTTGATGGAGATTGACACCTCCTTCTTCCAGAACATGGATGGCAAGGAACTGTGTAAAATGAACAAGGAGGACTTCCTCCGAGCCACCTCCCTCTACAACACCGAAGTGCTGTTGTCACACCTCAGTTACCTCAGGGAAAGTAAGTGTCCCATGGCTGGGGGAGGTCCTGCCAGGCCTCAAGAGCCAGCCTGGAGGGAAAAAGCAGATACCTAATACCAGTCGCAGGGGATATATGCCAAGGGGTGATATCCTTAGGACTGGAGCCTTGTCAAGGTCACATGGGTTCCTGCAAAACCTGCAAGGGAAAGACCCAATCTAGGAGTGTCAAAGAAAGCGAAAGAAAGAGAGAGAGAGAGAGAGAGAGAGAGAGAGAGAGAGAGAGAGAGAGAGAGAGAAAGAAAGACTACAGGGAGCTGGGACATGGGAGGATGACCCCATAAACTAGGTAGGCTTTTCCAAAAGCTTCCATTACCTAATATTGCACAGAGAGAGAAACTCTGGTTAGAGCTCTTACAAAAAAATTCTGAATGTAGATATACCATCTAAGACTGTGGGAGCTAACATATTCCTCCTCTGACCCTGGAACCATTATGACGCCTCAACCCTATCCTACACGGCTGCTTCCCCCATGGCCATGAAAAAAAACAAGTGTATCTAGGGAATGGGATTCTTAGCAGACAACGAAAGCTTTCCCAGAACAGCCTAGATGGTAGACAGAACTTTAGGGAGGGAAAGCTTAATAAAAAAAAAAAAAGAGTTACCCAACAGGGGGCTTTCTCGTACTGAGCACCCACCAGTTCCGTGTGAATTTCAAGAAACAGGGAAAGGAAATCTTTTAAACCAGCTAGCGACCCAGCCTTAACTCTACATCAGAAATGCATCCCAAGTGCTATCCCCATACCAACCCCAGGTGCTGAAGGTGTTCTCAATGGTCTACAAAGATGAGCTGAAGCCACCTGAAGGCAGGCATGGGCTCATTGTGCATGAGAGCATTCCACTAGCCAGCCATGTCAAAGAGAGGTTGGGCATAGCAAAATGCATTGTACTCTATGAATGGCCCTAGTTTGACAGAGGTTTTGCAAGAGTTAAGCTTGAGAAGGCTTGATGTTTTCAAGGCCATTTTGAATGCTGAGACCTCAGACCACACTGTGCAGCTTCTTTTCGTGCGCTCATAGGCTCTGGGCCGGTTCAGCCTGTACTGGATCTCCATGCACATTCAGTCACTGTCAGTGCAATCCACAGTCTCAGCGTAAGAGAGTTCTGTGGGGAGCAGCACACTGGCTGGAAAATTCAAAATAAAGTTCTTTAAAATGCATTTGGGAGTTTCCACGGGTGCCTCTGGGCTATCTAGCCACCTCTCTAAGGCAGCTGGTAATACTGGGAGAGAGGACGCTAGCTCCAATGCAATGACCTCATGTCTGAGTTGCTGCAACATGAGGTCAGTCCAAGAAATAACACTCTAAAAAGGGGACCATTTTCTACCTCGTCTTTTCGGAATTTTGGATGATTACATTTAATAATGATCTGTATTTCTCAGCCTTTAAGTGCTTGATGAAAAGAAAAAACAAAGGATTTTTTGAGCAGAGTTCTGCCATAATCCACACAGGGCAGGAGACACAGTAGACAGAGAGGGTGGGTGTGGAAGCGGAGGCCAGCAACACAGAGTACCTTCAAGCCTGACTTCTAGGCTCCCCCAGCATTGTCCGTGCAGAAGATTGAGTGGTTCCTAAGGATAAAAGAAACGACAGAAGCCTCAGTGAGCTCTACACAAAGGAATCAATAATATTGGTTTTTATGGCGGGTACCTTGTGAGGACCATGTTCAAGAACGTTTGGACTTTGTAAAAGGAAGCCTGTTCAGACCATGTGACCTCCAGGCCTGAATTTCTGACCCACCCATAAACAGCCCAAGTCCCCATGTCTTCCTTCTGTCACCAAAGAATCTGAACCACAAATACTAGCAAGAGACAGATATTGGCTGCTCACAAGGTCCAGGAGGAATCAGTCGGTGCTCATCATCAAACCATAGAAAGACTCCTCTTGGACAAGGGCAGGTAACGGGGGTGAAGGTGTGAGCAGCTAGAGGGAGCAAGGAGCAGGGTTTGGTGTTCGGAGGACATCGAGAAACTGTGGGTTTTCTCCTAAGAATATGGAGGATGCCATACAGCATGCAAAGTTCCTGGAAAGGGGGTTGCTATGAGAGAATTTTCAAAGTTGAGAAGAGGTAGAACAAGTTTGTGTGTGGAAAGTCTTTGAAAGCACAGGACAAGTTTTCTGGATGGAGAGGATGCTGATAACAGTAGTAGGTCTACCCAAGGAGAGTTTTTCTGGTGTTGAAATGGTTATTGTGGTAAAAACATGAGATGTGCTTATGACACAAAGTTGAGTGAAAGACTGTGGGCCAAAGCAAAAATTATAGTTGTATTACATTTAAATGCTGTTGAAACGTAGCAGACACTGTAATAACCATCGGAGGCATCTAGACTTAAAATGATCAAGATGGAAAGTTTTCTGATCTGTTTTGCCTTCTTCGATATAGTTTCTCCTTTGGGGTTCCAGCCTCTAGAACTCACTGGTCATTGGTACCAGTTAGCAATGTAGAAGCCATGGGAGGCCATTTGTCAGACGTTGTCAGCCCTACTGTGCTGAGAACTTTTTCCTGCTGACCGACATGCTGTTAAAGCCCTTTATGACTTTTCCCAGACTGACTTGCAAGGGCTGTTTCATGTTTAAGAGCTTGGCCAGGGCTTTGCTGCAAGGTTAGGGTGAAGCTGATTCTCAGCACCATTGTGTCGTTCTTTTAATTGGGAGCAGCCGGGGTCCAATACGTCCCCTTTGAGCAATAGGTGGAGGGAAAAGAGCCGAGACCCGCAACACAGATGAAGGAGACAGAGTAAAGGGAGGTCAGTACCGGAAAGCTGGGGGCTGGAGCCAAAGCATGGATTGCTGGAAGTCAAAATCGGGCCGGCAAGATGGCTCAATGGGTAAAAAGACTTTCCTCCAGCCATGACAATCATAGTTCAGTCCTTGGGACCCACGTGATGGAAGGACACAACCAGGCCCCATGAGCTGGCCTCTGACTTCCACATAGACACTAAAGCATACTGGTACCTACACACACAAAACACACACACATGCTGTAAAAAAAAATTTTTTTTAAGGTCAAAAATGATAGTGCTTCTCTAATCTCTTATTTCTGAACTTTTTTTTGAAAAAAGATTCCTTGTAGGTAAGACATTCTGGCATCAAATTTACTTTCACAAGAAACAGTTGACTATTTTTGTTTTCTGGGACGGAAGCTATACTTCAAGTTTTCAAGTGCTTAATTATAAATTAGAGAGAAACCTTCCATTATAAGAAAGAAATAACAATGTCCTGAGCCCCTCTACCCTGCTGGATAGATGAGACCTGCCCGGAGGTACCGGCTCTTCGCATCTGAGCATTTTAACTGTTGCAGAGGAGGTACCTGTGTAACACGAGAGGAAGATGGAGGTTCTGGGACTGACTGGGGTGCCCACAGTTATTGGAGTCAAGCTAAATGTCTGAGGGAACAAGACTCAGGCAGACAGGAGCCCCAGGGTCATTCTCTTCATATAGACAGGACACCCCCTTGTGGACACTAGGGACACAACTCTGTGATCCTTGTTTCATGACCAATGCAACTGAGGCTGGCCAGCGTCAGGAGTCCATCCAATGGCATCTGGCCTGGTCAAAGCACCTGTCCTCGCCTCTGATACTTGGACAAGCTTCTGATATGTGAAACCTTCAGCCTGAGCTAAGGTCACCACCTCAGAGGACCTGCCAAGTCTGGTGCAAGATGCTTGCCTATGCCTAAATTAAGATGCAGACATAGGCGAATCACACCCCCATTTGTCTCCCTTCTCATCTCCAGGGCTAATCTCATCTCCAGCCTCTACCTTGAGGGCCAAAGCAACTTCCTCACAAAGCATTCCATATGCACTGCACCAACAGATACATGCTTCCCAAAACTCCTCTGCAGCCTTCTGGAACGAAGCCAATTAAACCAAGCCCATCCTCTCACTCACCCTGACTTCCTCTCTTTCCCAAACTCTCGGTATGATTTGCAGCTCGGCCAGAATCTTCCAGACACGCCCACTGGACAGAGGCGCTTTTTGCAGCTGAGACAGTGGCATATGAGATCAGTCCCTTCCCAGACCAAGATCAGTGGGGCTGACCTTGGGGAAACAGGACTGTCTGTCCCCAACTGACAGTTCAGCCACAGAGCCACTGGGGGGAGTTTGGGGATGTCTGGAAGCCCAACAGCTCTCAGGTTGAACCAGAAGCAGAAGAAAAGGGGTTTTGTTGTTGTTCCTCTCCATTTTCAAAGAAGCTGGGTGGAATGGCCATGTGGGTCTGACCTGAGAAACATACTAAGAAATTGCATTTTCAGACAGTAGCAGCCCCAGAGAATGAAATACATCAAGTGACAAGGACACCACAGAAAAGGTATCAATCTTGATTCCCACTTTTAATTTAAGCTTAATGGAAAACACATTTTGCATTCTGTGGTATTCCCACCTGCAACCTCAGATGGTCAGGCAAAGGTGATGGCCCTGTCATTAAGATGAGGAAGTGTTAAACCTTCCATCTGGGTTTAGGCCAGGAAAGGAAGGCGGGAATTCCAATAAGATAAAGTGCCAGTGACCTCAGACTCAGCAGTCAGCTGGCCTGTTGTTCAGTGCCTAGAACCCAGCTTCCCTCCCCAGTGCGCATTCAGGGCTGCTGCTGGCTGCAGCAAAGAGAAAAGGAGCTGGCTGGGGTTACAGAGGTGGATAGAGGCTGCTGGGTTCTATAGTGACATGAAGGCAACCGAAGACAAAGGCTCTGGCACTGGGTCCCTTGTCTCCACTGCTCCAGGTGTCCCATCTGCAAAGCAAGTTAGAGAGACTTCAGAGCTGAAGGAAGCTTAGGGTCTCACATATGCAAAGCCTGGCCCCACCCTCCCCTTCCCATCTCCCCTCAGGTCCAGAATCCCAGTCTAGGATGGACTCAGAATGAAAAGTGACTTGTTGGTCCAGGAATATATCTTAGTTGGTAGAGTACTTGCCTTGTATGCTGGACACTCTGGGTTTGATCCTGTGTACCCTATAAGCTGGATATGGTGGTGCCTGCCTTTAATCTCTAGCACTTGGGAGTTAGAAAAAGGAGGATCCAAAATTTAAGGTTATAGATGGGCGGTGGTAGTGCACACCTTTAGTCACAGCACTCAGAGGGCAGAGGCAGGAGGATCTGTATGAGTTTGAGGCCATACAAATCGAGTCCAGGACAAGCCAAATCCGTATAGAGAAATGCTTTTTTTGAAAAAAGAAAACAAAACAAAGCGGAAATATAAGATTATTCTGGGCTATGTAATGGCAGTTAAGCCAGCCCTAGAATACGTGAGAATCTGCCTCAATAAAGAAAAAAAAGAGGAAGAAGAAAAGGAGAAGAGAGAGAGGAGGAAAGGAGAAAGCAAAATAGTCGACCTCAAGATCTTACCTCGGAAGACCTCTTTGCTCCCAGCAGCTACAGCTTCATGCATTTTAGAGCAAAATATGTCTCAAATCAACAAACACATATATACGCATGTATCCTGTCACACAGACACAAATAACTGAGTGGACAACAGCTTAAATGAAGTCATAATCTGCAGAGAGTTATGAAAATCACAATGTACAACAGCCCCAAGGCACCTGTCTCTGCCTTCCAGCACCATTTGTTTTCTTTCCTCCCACCCTCCCTCCCTCCCTTACCATCCCTCTCTTCCTTCTGTTTGTCCTTTCCTCTGTCTTTATTACCTTCCTATCTCTGTCTCTGTCTCTGTCTGTCTGTCTGTCTGTCTGTCTGTCTGTCTGTCTCTCTCTCTCTCTCTCTCTCTCTCTCTCTCTCTCTCTCTCTCTCTCTCTCTCTCTCTATCTGTATCTTCCTGAGACTGCCTCACTATGAATCTCAGGCTACCTGCACTTTCAGTGATCCTCTCGTCTTGGTCTCTGGAGCACTGGGATAAACATGTACAGTCTTGCCCATTGACTGTATTGATCTAACCCAAAGTCTGCTTCAGCTTCTCAACTGAGGACAGATCTTACAGAGCAGCCATTCAGTTGATCCTGTCTCCTGCCCCCCTGGCTGTGTGATTAGCCTAATACTTGACTTCTCTGAGTGTTGATCTCAGCTCTGGAAGGAGAATAGTATGCATGGCTTTGCGTGGCTTCTGCAAGGACTAAGTGAGAGAGGTGATAATAGTGTGTGGAAGGATGGGAGATAGCTCAGTCAAGAAGGTGCTGGCCATGCTAGCATGACCTATGGGAAAGAGCCAGTCATGGCATCGTGCTCTTGTCCTGTTGTTGTCCCAGCACTGGGGAAGTGGTTACAGGTGGATCCCTGGAGCTTGCTGGCCCCCCACCTTGGCCTAACCTGCTGGCTCATGTCCCAGTGAAAAACACTGTACCAAAAAAACAGAATGGACAGATCCTGAGAAAGGGCACCTATATCTGTGTATATGGGAGTTCATGAAAACAGGAGTACACACACACACATACACGAGTGTCTGGCAGGATAAATGTGGTACAGGAGTGATACTCTATCTAGCCATTGACTGTGGCTGTTAATATCAGAACTTCCTCAAGACAGGAAGAAGAGACCCAAAGCCACCAAGTGGGAGACCAGACTCCAGGAAGAACTTTCCTGTAACAGTACGAGTTACCTTAAGATAGGAAAGAAAGAGAGAGAGAGAGAGAGAGAGAGAGAAAGAAAGAAAGAAAGAAAGAAAGAAAGAAAGAAAGAAAGAAAGAAAGAAAGAAAGAAAGAAAGAAAGAAAAAAAGAAAGAAAGAAAAGGGTATACAGGAGGCACCTTGTAGCCGAGGGATCTGGTGAAAAGAAAACTTGTACTCCTGGGGAGAAGCCAGCCCCTCCCCCATGGAGGTTTCCTCTCCCCTGTGAAACATGAACCCAGACAGTCTTGGGGCAAAATCTCTCCCCTAGGTTACCATGAAATATGTATTTCATGCAGGCTTTGGGGAGGTCAAGCAACCCTTTCTCTTGGCATTCTGGGAGTTTCCTGTGGCTTCACGTGTGCCCGGAGAGGAGCTTGGACCATGGGGGAAATTTAATAAATGTGGTTTATCTGAGCTCCGTCTCTGACCTAACTTTGCACTAATGACTGGAGTGGTTTGCTGCTTGGAGACCATCATTTTTCTTTATTTGCTCTAGCAGCGAAATTCTGCCCGAGGGAGAAAATGCCTGGGACTGAGGCACAGGCATTCTCAGTCTTACCCCTGAGAGGTTTAGGGTATTCTCTTGGAACGTTTGATTCCATTTCTGAAGCTCCCTCCAGTCACGGAGGATTATTTCTCATTGGGGCAGAACCCATTCCTAGCTGGAATTCCAGACAGTAAGGCCAGTGCCCGCAAGCTCTTGTGTAAAGGGTTTCCATTCTATGTAACTAAAAGCAGTCGTGGTGGCTGCTAGCCTCTACTGAACACTTAAAACAAGCCAAGGTCTGTGCTGCACACCTTCCAGGCTTGGTTTTCTTGATGCCTCACATTCAGTAGGTGTTAACTCTTTGCCCTGTTCAGATGAAGGACACGTGACCCCGGGGAGCTATAGGAGAATGGGCTTGTTACACTGAAGTGTGATAGCTTAAACTAGAATGAACTTGTCACTTGGTCATTGATATTCTTGAAAATAGAATGTTGCCTTTGGGTGGCTGTGTCCCTCAGAAAATGCTATTCACATATCTGTGCTTTGCATATAGCACTCCCTAAATGGCACCCATCTCCTCCGGATTTTCACCTAGGAACTGTTTTCAGACCTACAAAGGGCACAAGCCTATGTCCCAGGAGGTGTCCTTGGCTGGCCTGATAGGACCCATATTTTCTCTGTATACTCAACCAGAACACTCATAGTTCTGGGAGGCACTACTCCACGTCTGAGCCCCTCCTTGCCTGAAGGCTAAGAAAAGGCATGACTGACAGGTCATTCCCAGCCTGGCCTCCAGTCAGCCCCCTTGGTCACAGGCCCCAGGGAAAAGAGTTGTGCTTAGAAAGGCTTTGTAGCCTCAAACACATGTGTTAAGCTCATGCTGTCCTTTGTAAGAGCAGATCCCAGCCCTAGTTTTGAAGGCTTTTTAAAACGTCCCTGGGAGAATCCTGAGAAGAATCCTAAAAATGCCTCCATTTTACAAAATAAACTCTTGGGTTCACTTTAAACTAAGGGACAAACCTAGTTTTAGGAGAAAAAGGAACATGTGTTTTATATGCAATGGCAACAACAGCAACAAAAATTATCCATTCCAAATAGCTTCACTGGAGTTTGGTGTAGAGATCCTTACATCAAACCTTCTTTCTAGAAGACCGTACATCAGCATGTTGAGTTCTGCTCTCCTAAACACTGCGGGAAAACGTTGTTGGGTTCCCACAATCTGCTTAAGAAGTGATCGGCAGCTTCCGACTTGGACGCCATCTCTAACATTTCCCCTGCTTCTTAATACCAACATACTGGGAACCCTGGCTTCAGCACACAGGCCTTCGGGGAACATTCTAGATCCAAACCCGAGCATGGCATTTATATGGCTTTACTTTCATTTCAGGTTCACTGCTGGCCTATAACACAACCTCCCACACAGACCAGTCCTCACGACTGAACGTCAAGGAAGGTAAGTCGGTCCCCTCATAGGCCCAATTTCCCTCCACTGCCAGGCCCTTCGCAGTCGCATACTGTTCAGACAGGCAGGAGATGTCACGTCTGCTCAGGAAACTATTTTTCTAGTACACGAGATGAAAAAAAAAATTCTAAAAACATGTTTTTCCTCTTTCTACTACTAGTTTCAAAACTACAAGGGAGGCTTTGAAATATCTCAAAAAAAAAAAAAAACATTACAAGGATATAATTTAAAGTCATTGCCATGCCCCATCCACTCAAAGAAAGAGTATGGCCTTTAGAGAACAATGGATTATGCTGACTTTCCAAGCTCACAGTTGGGGGCTCTCCCGGTGAAGATAATGGATTATGTGTCGACCTTATAAAGTTTGCTTTGGTGTTTGTTTGGTTTGGGGGGGGGAGGGTTCTTCTGAAAAAAAAATGAGGATTATCAATTCATGTTTAAAGTGGAGGTTTGAGGATTTGGTCTAGAATATGTTGGTCTGGTCTAGTTTGGGTTGATTTAATCAAACCATTCATTTGATTTCATTTGGTTTGGGTCAGGGAGAAAGAAAACTGTCTCAGAAAATGGTTTTAATGAACATCATAGTAGCATTTCTTAGCACCCTCGTTGACGGGGGCTGAATCTCAAGCTCCATGGTAGAGTGCTTGCCCAGCATGTGTGAGGCCTGGGGTTTGACCCAGCACCACACACACACACACACACACACACATACATGAACACACACAAAGGGAGGAGGACGCACATTTATTTATAATATTAATATTGTGGGATTAGACCAGATACTGTCAGATTTTAACATTTGAATGGATGAATAATTCTCGATATCTGGTTCATTGACAGAAAAACAAAAGCAAATAACTATTTTTAAAAAGTCAAGAAAGAGTAAAAACAAACCTTTCCATGGCAACAGAGGGAATTCACAAACGAAAGCTTGTGAGTGGCTCTGGGAAGATAATGGGAGAATGGCAGCCATCTCTCTTCCTGCACACACTCCAACACCAGTTTTTCTTTAAATACACCTGTTACAAAATAGGCCAGAAACAGAAGGGTTCAGCCTTGTTGCAGGCTCTTCTCTCGGAAGAGAACATTTGAGCCCAAATTCTCATGGAGTATGAAGGCAACAGAGGCCAAACGTCCATCCCAAATGTTGCACCTTCAATCATATAGGACTCTCTGCTTCCTGCTAACAGTTTATGATTTGATAATGACCAGGGCCCTTAATGGAAGAATTAGACAATATTTACGTGGGTTTTGTTTTGTTTTATTTTCCTTCCCCCTTCTCTATCACCCAGCCTAGTCTTGTTCTGGCTACTGATTCCCTAAATTGGATGCATGATTTGTTTTGTGAGAACTGTACAATCTGATGAGCACCTGTAACATCATGTTACATATGTCTGTAGCACAGAATATTTATTTTCATGACAAACACACTGAGTTTCGTGTTATGATCTATAACGATGATGCAGCGAGGTGGGCACCATCTGTTATAAGGAAGTTTATTGGGGAAAGAGAAGAGTGAGGGTCTGGGGAAGAAGTAGAGGCAGTGAATGAGCCATGAGGGCAGAGAGAGAGGGGGCAGAGATGGAGAGAAAGAGGGTGCCTAGGACACACGGAGAGAGAGCGTGAACAGCGAGAGCTGGAGGTGACGAGGTCCTTATATCCAGAACACACTTGCGCACCTGGCAACTGCTGGGACCCTGACGGCAGGCCAGCTGAATCACCTGTATGCTAACAGTCTAGACACCTGTCTTGTTCCATTCTGGTCCTCAGACTCATGCCAGATGCAGGATTCTTCCAAGGAAGGCCAAGTGTTGACTCTAGAGCTCTCAGCTTCGGAGGAGATGGTTGATGACGGAACCGTAGCTTGCAGGTTTGGAAAAGAAACAAAGATCGGAGTCACGGAAGAGAAGGAGAAAGAGGAGAGCAAGGAGAAAAGAGAAAGGCAGGATGGTGGGGAGGGAGAAAGGAGAGAAAGAAGAGGGACGGAGGGAAGCACATGAAGGAAGGAGGGTTAAGGTAAGGCAAGTTTTGGACTAGTGAATCAGGATGTCATGTACAGCACGCTGGTACCATCAAAAGCAATGAGACTTTGGGGTAGAGAGAACCAATTGGCTATTTGCTCATACTGGTTTAAAATACTGGTTTAGGCTGAGAAACTGGTTTGGTGACATTGAAACGTGTCACTAACTGACTCTTTCCAGCTGAGGAGTTCAGCTTAGTCTTCAGCCCTCTGCTCTACCTGCCAGGCTGAGCCCCTCCTCTGCTGGCCCCTTTGTGTTGCCAGTGTATTTGTCTCCAGGCTGCCTCATTCAGGCTACTAGCAGGAGCCGCCAGCTCCTACTGGGTAGCAAGCCTCTTCTGAAATGAATTGACTGTAGCATCCAGGCGAACGCACCGGCTGCCCCATTCAGGTGGTGCCTCGTATTTATCTCCCAGCCTCGGCCCTGGCCTCTAGAGACGATTAAGCCTGTGCTTTGCAGGTGCATCTTTTGTCTGGGGTAAAGCTCTCCACTTAAGCGGCTGCCTTCCCCCTTTCCAAGTAGTCTGGCTGACCGACCCAGCTTGCCACAAAACGAAGAACATTAGCAATACAAAGCTAACAAATTCCTGCCCCCCCTTCACCCCCTTCCCACCTCTCTGCCTAATAGCTATCTCTATTTTTCTTTAATATTAAATGGAAAAAGAAATAGAAGACATCAATGCCACCTTGACTTCGTCTTTTTTTTAAATAAGAGGCACACACAGCACTTAAATCAGAGCTGGGTGTGTGCCCATGGCTGCCTTTGCTCCCTGCTCTGTGAAGGGCAGGTGCTGGCTGGCATCGGGCACAAAGGGAAGAAGCTGAGGAGGTGAAGTGTGTTAGTGTATCTTCATGGTACTTATCACCTAGAATGCTGTTTTAGTTCAGAATGGCATGATCGTCCTTCTAGCCTATATCCTGAGAAACTGACAGAAGCAGTCTAAGGGTTATTTGTATGTAGAATGTAAGACGGCATTTCAAAACTTAATTTCCACCGATCTTTAAATGTGTTGTGTGTCTCGGCTGAACCCAGTTGGAACCATTGAGCGCTTTCTACCTGTAGTTGTCAAACTGAATGTACTTAACAAGGACAACAGTCACTTTCAACCATTTCCATAGCAGCCTCAGCTGCCACTTATACGGGATTTGGGGGTGGTTTAGGCATGCATACATACTTCTCTTTGGAGCTTTTCCCCATTTGGTGAATTGGGCTGTTATGATTTCCATAACAAGAAATGGGGACAAACATGACTCCCTGAATGGTTTGGAGCCCCCCCTCGGTGTGTAGGAAGAAAAGTCCCCCTTTCACCAAAACTCACCTTCAGGGGAGAGAGGGGTGGTTGTAACCCTGAGGCTGGGAAGGGTTGCAGAGGAAGGGTGGCTGGTGGGGACTGGAGTGCAATTGGAATGGAGGCGTAGCTTCCAGCGCACAGTAGAAAAACTGTGGTAGACAACAACTGATTCGTATTTCAGAACAGCTAGGAGGAGGAGCTTGGATATTACCAACAGAAATAATTATAGATGTGCGTTACAAGTTTGCGAGCGTGTGCATACAGATTCACATACAGGTCTGTGCACATGCGAGTGGGGCTTCATTCCTTCAGGTGTTTCATTCCTTTGTTCCGTTTCGTTTCGTTTTGTTTGAGTCAGGGTCTCTCACTGAACCCAGAACTCATTCGTCCAGCTCTGCTGGCTGCACAGTGAGCTCCAGAATTCCTCCTGCCTCTACCTGCTCAGCATTGGGATTATAGACCTGCACCACAACAGCCATGTGGCTTTAATAGCTGCCAGGCTTCCCAATTCAGATTTTCATGCTTGATACACAGGCAATTTACCAGTAGAGCCACATCCCCAGCCCCAGTGCTCACATCCGTGAAGTGATGGATACACCAATGTCTATGACTGGGTTGTCACACATTGCACATATACTTTCTAACAGCACTCTGCATCCCCAAAGCATCTACAGTCACTATGTGCTTGTAGCATTTTAGAATGTGTATGATTTAATGGCCCCTATCGCCAAAGTTCCTCCTCAAAAATCACAGTCTTTCCCTTCCAGCTATCTTTTCCTAACTGGAACTCTGAGCAGATATTTGAACTTTTGCAGTGTTTTTCTCTGTCTCTGTAGTTTTTCGTGGCTGCCTTCAGCTGCATCCCTATTCTCTTTCCAGAAAGGAATTCATATGCAGCCTCCTCTTGGCTGTACCCCTCAGTCCTGACTGCACAGAGAACCCCTTGTTGACCTTGTAAAACAATGATGTCCTACAACAAGTCCTTTATGACCCCCCTCTCTGGAGCAGTGTGGAGCCCTGGAGCTCCCTTGATGGAAATGAGCACTGGCTGCCGGAGGCTGCAGTGGGCAGAAGGGCTTGGTGTTGATTGAAGGTAGAGAGTGCTGAAGATGGATGCTGGTGGCAATTTCACTGCCTGTGAATGCACGAAGAGCCTCTGAGTTATGCACTTCTTTTTTCTTTTATTTTTCGTTTTGGTTTTTGAGACAAGGTTTCTCTCTGTAGCCTTGGCTGTCCTGCACTTGCTTTGTAGACTAGGCTGGCCTCAAACTCACAGATAGCTACCTACCTCTGCCTCTCAGAGTTCTGGGATTACAGATGTGTGCCACCCCACCCTGCTGAGTTATGGACTTAAAAGTGGTTAAAATGGTAAATTTTATTTTTGAAAATTGTAAATGCATAAATAAAAACAAATACTTGTTCTAAGGCCCAAACATAATGGATTATTTCTAAATCTCTACTGGGTACCTACAGAGCCTTAGGAAAAAAGTTTTTGGTTATTTTTTCAAGTTCTCCAGGTTTCTCCCAACCTGCTGCCTAGCTTGACAAGCCCTGCTCCATAGTACTGAAGAAGGGTAACCAGCACATCCAAAGCTACTCTGGGTCTTTCTGGCTCCTTCTGACCTTGCCTGTCTCCAGGTCATCAAGATATATTGATTGTGAGCATGGGCAGGTGAAAGGACTCTCACCATTGATGATGACCTTATTACTATAATTGACAACTAGGTATGAGTAGAGAGCATTTCACATCACTGAAGCTCCCTGCTTCCGTGCCTTCACTTGGCCTTCTAAGAAAAGATCAGGTGCTGCTAATGCGTGTTTATGGGAGAGGACTGAAGATCTAGAGGCTAAGCGGCCTTTCCACAGAAGCATTCTAGAGCCAAGCTTGCTCCAACTCTCTTCCTCACCATCCTGCATGCTGCGATCCGAAGGGTGACCACGGGTCTTGGGTTGTGGATCCAAGGTTCCAGCTTCTATTTGCTTTTCTGGGCTGCTCCTGCCACAGGGCTCTCTGCAATGTGCCCACTGGCCCCCACAACAGGCCAGAGTGGGCAGCTATCTTCAGAACTCCTCGCACGCCTAGGGCCTTCCTTGCCTTAGCCCTCATCCTGCATCTGTCTAAATACCTCTAGCTCTCCATAAGGCAGAGGATATTGAGCTCCTTGTTTGTTAACTCCTGGAACTTGTAACTGCCAAGGCCTGGTGGAGCTCTGAAGCTTCTGCCCCCATCTGGAGCCTTTGAGACTTGACGCTGGATGTGAAAACTGAAAACCACTGCCCCAGCTGCCAACGGTGGATGGCCTGTAGAAGCATCATCACTGGCAGTTACCTTGACTGATGTCGACCCATCAGTCCGTCTCCTTACTTGCCAAGGACTGGAAAGAGAGGGATTAAATCACCTCTGTGTCCCATATACTGAAATCCCAACTGGCATAAGGATCAGGCTTAAGAGAGTCTCTCAAGAATTCCAAGGCCAAGGGCCAAACACAGAAAAGCAACCCTTCTTCTGCAGCCGTTTATTACTTACCAGACATTTTCACTTTCACTATCCATTTGAGCCTCACACTAGCACCATGAGACCTCAGATCTGCTGCCTTCTGGTCCCCATTCTTCAGGTAAGGACAAGAAGGCCAAGAGCTGACAGCATTCCTTAGATGACGCCCCAATTTGGGGGCAGAGCAGGACTCAACCCAGAAGAGGTTTTCTTTGCTCCCCCCCGGGGGCTGCTCCCCACATTTTAATCCCAATATGTTAAACATTAGTCAATGAATGTTTTCAATTCACTTAAGGTAGACACCTCCTATTTCGCTGTTATACTGATGAAAGCAGAATGTGACCTTGGGCAAGGGTTTGCTTTTTCTGTCTCGGTGTATCATTTCTGTGGCTGTCACCATACCTGACTGAAACACCCCAACAGGATGAGATAGGAGCTCTGTGAGTTCAGAGAGACTTCAGCACACCATAGTGGAGAAAGCCCTGCACTGGGAGTGTGTGATGACGATGAGGAATATTTTGGTAGCAGGCATCCACGTGGCAGCGGGCCAGGAATCCAGGGTTAAGCTATAGTCTTTATTACTAGTCTACCCCTACTGATCCATTTCCTCTGGACAGTCTCTGTCTCTTAAAGGGTCCGTGAAATTGTACCACCCACTGGGCAGCAAGCGTCCAAAACATGAGCCTGTGGGAGACATTTCCGATTAAGCCACAATGCTCCATTTCCTCATGTAGAAAATGAGGATAATTGCCATGCCCTTATAAGTCAGCATGATATCCGACGTGCCAAAAATGCTTGATAAAATTATATTAATAACAGTACATTATTGTGATTTATGACCAAAATTATAATACTAATTAACATTATTGTTGGGAAAATATTCCAGCACATTTGAGGGTTGCCAGCTGCTAAGGATATGAAGATGCTGTGCTCAAATGGGCCTGTACAGCACTGTGCATGACCCTCTACCATAGTCGAGACAGACAAGCTGCTCAGAAGCTTCCTAGGGAGAGACCCCTACAAAACATGAAGAAATGCCATAAAACCATATTGGCAGATGCAAAGTCACTTGTCACACTCAAGCTCTCTGAGGGTAAGAAAGGAATCAAAAGCTAGGATGATTATAGCTGAAAATATGAACTGAATACCTTTTGTATGACAAAAAAAAATCAGAGGCCATAAAATGTGTGAGCCCAGAGTTACACACTAACCTGAAAAAGTCCAAGACTGGAAACAGTTCTAACCCCAAGAATTTTGTATAAGAGAAATTCAACCTGTATAGAGTTTAAAAAATATTTTTTAATGTTTTGATTGCATTAATTTATTTTGTGTGTGGTATGGGTGTACACACATGCTGTAGCTCAGGTGTGGAGGTCAGAGACAACCCATGTAGAGTTGGTTCCTTCTACCATGTAAGTTCTGGGATTTGAACTCCAGTCTTCAGGCTTAATAGCAAGTGCCTTTACTCACTGAGCCATCTTGTTAGCCCTGTACATTCACTGGAATGATGTAGACGGTCAGTGCCTTAGTGAGGCATGGATTCAAATTCTCTGAGTCATTCTCTCCTACCCCAGTCATTCTTTGCTTCTTTGTCTTGTGGAGGATTTGCTCCGTACAGTATACCTTCCTGAATGCTGAAAATATGGTAGCCACGGGGTGCCGATTAAACAGACACTGACAGATGAGCAGTATGGTCTCAGAAAGTCTTCCTGCTGCCCCCTGCACACACCCTCTCCATCGGTGTTCTGGATGAAACCATTTGAGGGGCTGCAGTGAAATGTGGAGTCCTCTGGATGCAGATACAGAGATGGAGGAGATGGGAAGAGTGAGTCTGGGGTGTGTGTAGGCACTGTCACATGGGCCATGTGTGTTCTGCATTGAATTTTGTAAAAGGGAAGTCCCCAGACAGGTGAACAAAGTGTCGGTAAATGGCGTGTGTGAGGAAGGCAGCCTTGGGTAGGTCTTCATCAGTGGCTTCTGTGGCCTGGAGACAATGTTCTTCGGCAGCTCATGGTGAGACCTGAAGCTCAGGTGCGGAGCCAGAAGCAGAACCCAGGAACTTGCCTCGAAATTCTCAGGCCCAGGGATGGTAGGGTGGAGCTGAAATGAGACTAGCCATAAATTTATAGTGGTTCAGCAGGGTGATGGGCTCTGGGGTAGGCTTCCTCAGACCTTTCTCTTTTATGTATCTTGGAACTTTTCTGTGACTTTAAAGATGTAGATAACATTCCGTAGGAATGCGAGAAAATCGAAATGAAGCGAGAGACGTCGTTCCTCATTTGTGTACAATGAATGAAGGAGATGTGCTCTCAGGCTTATACTCTGGGAGGCCCGCGTTCAAATTGTGGGTTTATGGGGTGGGGAAGGGAGCATAGAAACCTGAATGGAAACAAGCTGTGTGTGTGTGTGTGTGTCTAAGTGTGTGCTGGTGTATAGGTGTACAACTGTGCATTCCTCAGATATTTCTGTGGTCCAGGGGCAAGATTTGTGATTATGGATAAAAAGTAGTTTTCTCTCTCCAGTTTGTTTTGGTTTTGTTTTTAATTTTTTTTTTAATTCCAGCGTTAATGTTTTTGTCTGTTTCCTATCTGACCCTCTTCATAAGATGTGCTGGGTCTTAACATTTTTGTTTTTATTTACTTATTTTTGAGAGACAGGAGAGAGAAAGAGAAAGAGAGGGAGCGAGAACAAAGAATCCTTGTCTTTCAGCCCTGGCAGGCAGGAAACCCCAATCTCAGGGGAGTTCAGCCAGCCAGCCTGGCCCTGGAGTCAGACTCCAACTTTCTGAATTCAATTTGACAGCTTGTCTGGGACACTTTCTAAGTAACCATTATCCTTCCTTTCTCTGAGTAAAAGAGCTGTTATTCCCCTCCACGGGTGTGCCGTGTGCTCTGTTACGGCACGGCACACGTGTGGCCATTCGATGACGAATGCACAGTCGCTCAAAATTACTGGAAACAGTTTGCGTGTTTCCTAAGACAAGTGTAAATCTGTTCCAGGCTAACGAGCAAGAGATTTGAAGCGTTATTCCCCCACCTGGTGAGAAGTAGGTAGATTCTGGATGTGGGGGGAGGGTGTTCTGGTGTTGTGAACGTCCACGCTATTCTTGCTAGGATTTCTTTGAAACACACACTCACGCACATGCGCATACACACATCCTCCACTGACCACTGTCTTCAGCATGAGTATCTCACTATTCTTCTCACTGAAGAAGGAACTTGCATGCACACTCATATCAGACGCCTTGAGCTGCAGGTTGCAAGAGGCAGGCTGGCATCGTGAGAGGTAACTGCCTAGTGTTCAAAAGAACTCTGTGGCCCCCGGAAGCAAGACTATGCTGGGTCCTTTGGAACTTTGATGTCGTACTGTGACGGACTAAGCAGCAGCCACCCCCTCTTCTGGTGTGTTCATATTTGGGATCCAGAGACAACACGGTGGGGCCCATGGAGGTTTAAGTCCCAGCACCTTCTAGACAACTGTGAAGCTCAGAACTGGGACATCTTTGCCACCGAGGACACATTTGCTCCCGTGGGTCTGCCCCGGGGTCTGAATGGAACTCTACCTAGTATATCTTTAATGAAGGTTCAGACTGCCTCCCCCCACTTACCCTACCCATACCCAGGGACCCACTTGCACCTTCTGAGGCCAGGCCCCATGGCATCCCCTGATTCTAGTCTCCTCTGTGCCCTCTTTTCCTTTTTTCTTTTTTTTTATATTTTTTGAGGTGTTTTGTTTGTATCCACTGTTTCTCCCATTTGGTACTGTTCCACAGGACAGTTTTTCCTCTCAGATGACTAAAGGGTGACATGATGGAGATAGGAACCATTGGATGGGCAGATGGAAAGAAGGTCGTAAGCCACTCCCCAAAGGGTCATTGTTGGCCAGCCCCCCAAGATGTTTCTAGTGGGGAGACTGTTTGGCTTTGTTTCCTATGGGGACTCCTCTCTTCTCCTCTAGCCCTCACTTCTGCTTGATGTGATTCACTCTGGATCCGTGATCAGTCCAACATGGGAGAAGGTCTCAACGTGCAGATGTCCACACCAAAGGGGCTAGCAGTCTTTCATCCTTTTGGCCCAATGCAGCTTCTTTTTTTTAACTTCCCTTCAAACATGGCCTCTCAGTCTGTGCCCATGCAAGCAGAAACTAAGGAAAGACTGATCCTCCAGGAAAAAAAAAAAAGGTTTTCTTCTTCACTTCAACTTTCCTGTTTCTATCTTTTTTATACTCTTCCCTTTATAACAATTATGACATATATTTATTAAATATCTACTTGTGCAGGATTTTTTCTGTGTCATAAAGCCTTATTGACTTAATGCTATCATCATTCCCTCTTTATATGTGAGAAGCCCAAATCACCACACTGGTTTGAAGCATGGCTGAATCTTTCCCACAGTTCCCTCCCCAGCCAGGGTAGAGGACAGGCTCTGAAATTTCCTTTTGTATTTCCATCCAACTATATCTTAATTACGTTGGTGATGTGACAAAAGCAACTTGGGGAAGAAAAAGTTTCTTTAGGCTCATAGTTTGGGGAAGTCCTAGAAGTAGGAGTTTGAGGCAATTGGTCACTTTTGCATCCTCGGTCAGGAAGCAGAAAACAATCATTGCTCTGCTCCACCAGCTTTTTCTTTTAATCCAGCCCAGGATCCAAGCCTAGGGAATGGTGCTGCCCACTGCCATCTCAGGTAACCTATTCAAAGTAGTTCCTCACAGCCATGACTAGAAAGTTTGTCTCCTGATCGTATCAAGTTGACATCATTAATCATCACAGCATGACAAAAGGCTTTCTTTCACGAAGCTGGTGCTATCTAATTGTTAAAACTCTATGACTGTATTGATTTGTGCAATACTTTAAAAATCCCCAAATTTATCTGCATTTCAAGAAGCATATTAATTTGTTTCACAAATCTTTTCGTAGACACTCTTTATAATTTGTATAATGATACATATAGTCTTTTGAGCTTAATTGTACACTGAAGAGAAATGAAAAATATTGAGCTTTAGTAAAAGACATATCACAGTGAGTAAAACTATCAGCAAGTATTGCAATCAATTTAATCTGAGACGTGAGAGTGGGACATGGACAGTAGTGCAAGAAATCAGATTGTAACGTTCTCTTTGGATAAGATGAACATCAGCAAGGCCTGCCAGGATGCTTCCTCCCCTAAGTTCCCTCCATAAATTTGAGCTTGCCTGTACCAGGACACTGAAAAAGGAAATTATAGCTGAGTGGTGGGTTCTTACAATTGGCAGTTTCCGTTGTTTCTGCCGTTGTTTCTGCAGTGCTGTCCCCATGCCACCCTCACCTGAAGAGTCCACACTTTATCCCCACACTTAATGACGACTTCAGTTTCTTGGTTTACATCAACATCCTTTCTGTCACCATAAGGCTTACCTCTTGTCCCTGGGCCAGGAAACACCACCCACCTCAGACCATTCCTAGATACATGGAAGTTCTCGTTTACATCTATATGTCCTTTTTTGTGCCTGTCTTTGCTGTTATGCATGTCAGAGCTGCTTTTAGATGCTTCTACGAGAAATAAAGGAGTGTGTAGATGCCCATGTGTCTAGAGAGTGCATGTGTCCCAATGCATTTTTATAAAGGAACATGATTCTTATAAACACTTGAAGATGGAGGAGCAAAGGTACAAGGCTGTGAGAAAAGTATTTGTGGGTAATGACATCCTGGGGAGCTTCCCATCCTGACTCAGCTTCCTCCTGCTTCTCCCAAACTGGCAGCCAGGAGCCCCAAGACTGTGGTGCTCTGTGGCTGAAGCTCTGACCCTAACACAAATTTCTCAGTGGCAATTCACACTGGCTGAGTTGGCTCGGCCTTTCTAATTCATCTCTACCCTGGCTGTTCCTCTGTGTGTCCTGCCATCACTACCAAGTTTCTCTTTGACTTAGAGATCTGTCTCACTCTTCACAAGGAAGTTAAAACTCAAAAGGAAATTGATAGTGGTTGATGATTAACACCTTCACCATACCGTCCGGTTTGTGATAGAAACTAAAAGTGGCCCTGTTGGCTGTTTGAAGAAGAGTCTCAAGTTAACTGGCAAAAAAAGGGGGGCCGTCTACAACTGATGCTGATGCCTGGACACAGACTGGTCCAGAGGCACTTGTTTTGTGCAATGTACTGTTTAGATATTCCAGGACAGGGGGGTTGTTTAGGAGCAGTGGCCAGCTGGCCTTTCACATCCAGAACTTCCACACTGGCAGCTTCAACCAAACACTGACTGGGAGAAGTTCAACCAACCACTGATTGTTCCTATTGAACAAGCAAGTTTCTTGTCATTCCTAAACTACACAGGCTAGCAAGGATTTACATTGTGTTGGGTACTGTGAGTGATCTCAGGTACTCCTCCAGTGGTGTAACGAGCAATTGTGCCTTATTTGCACAGTAGTATGGCAAGTACGTATGCATGGAAGTGATACCCAAATTGTGAGGTAGTGTCAGTGACCCAGGAATGACTGGTAGTCTATAGGAGAGGGGCATGGGTTCTACCATAGTACTGCACCATGGTGTAAAGAATTTGCGTATCTTGTGCTGGAGAGATGGCTCAGCCATTAAAAGCTAGTCTCACAACCATAAATATAAGAATTTGTGCATCTGTGGGTCTTGGTGTGTGGCAGAGACTGAAACTAGTTACGCTCATATACAAAGGAAAGACTATGTTTACAAAAAGCTTATTTTCTTTCAAACTCCTGTCTATATACTATATATCTATCTATCTGTCTATCTCTCATCCTCATACAGAAAGATAATGATCTATCTTTTTCTCTATCTGGAGAGAAGGAGGAAGAGAGGTAGAAACACAGACAGGGAAGCCCCTCTTGAACCAGATGGAAGAAGTGTGTCTTCTAATTAAAAGGACGTGCTGTAAGCAGCACCATTTGTTATTTTCATATGAAAACCTTTCAGAGATGTAACAACTTCCTCTCTTCAGAGAAGCCTCAATTTAAGATCACAAAGAACTCATTTCTCCTGAAGGATCCCCATGGAAGAGGAGAGACAGTCTTTGAGGAAGAAAATCTGAGGCTGGAATAAGAGTGTGAGGTTTTCCCCTCTCCTTTGGGGATCAGCGGGTTATACAAGTTAAGATTGAGACGCTTCTTCTATCTTGTTAGTGCAGTTTGAATTTTTGGCAGTGAGAAGCCAACAAAAGAAAAACAACATTAAGTAGGATAATTACTTATATGTCAAAGCCTAAATCAATCATACCTGGCTCAGAGTGTGTTGACCTTACTCCTACAAGCTGAGGCTCTTCCCTCAGCCCCACACCCACAAGCTATTTCTGGACCTAATTACAGATTACCTTGTCATCTGTAATTGTGAGTTTTGTCCAGTATTCTCCCCTCCCACCCCGTAGAGTTTCAGTAAATAGCACTGACAGCTGATGTATTCACTGGGAAAGAAAATCTAATCTCTTTCAATTGAGCTCTATATTTATTCAGTCTTGCTCCACTAAAGAAGGCACCAGAAGAAATTAGCTTAGTTAGCACAGGAAACATTAATTCTTTATCTCCTATGAATAAAACCTGAGAAAGAAGGATCCGGGGAAATGGCTCATTAGGTAAGATACTACACATGAGGCCCCAAATTCAGGTCCCCAGTACTCACATCATGTCATGCCTCTGTGATTCCAGCCTGCGTAGAGAGACAGCTAGAGCCCCAGTGGCTCACTGGCCAGCCAGGCACAGGCCAAAACGGTAAGCTTCAGGTTCAGTGAAGGACCCGGTCTCAACATACTAACACTGATAATAATGTGGAGCGCAATAGGAAGCAAATACCCAAAGCCCACGTCTGACCTCCTCCGCGTGTGCATAACGGGATGACTGCACTAGTACACACACGTGCACATGTACATGTACACAGAAACACTAACAGGAAAAGATTAACTACAGTTCTGTAGGACACCCGTGTGAGGATTAAATCTACTTTTCGCTCTTACAAAGTCTGAACTTTCCTTGTTTCCCACAAAAATATACCTTTCCTGAGCTGAGGTCAGAGAGGTGAAGTCACTCACCAAGGTGTACACAGGACATAACTGAGGGCCCGGGGAGCAGGATACACAGCTGAAACTGCCCAGACCCTGAACTCTTTCCTTTGCAATGATTGGCTTTGCTGTTTAGAAACAATGACATTGCTTTCCCCCAAAGATCTTTAAAGCCTTAAATGACACCCCCAAAACAGTCAAGGACTTGGTAAGATTCAGTTATTCACTCTTCCAAAGAAAAAAGAACTGCTCAGGTTCTTTGAAAACCTTCGTGCCTAAAAAGCTTTGGCTTGCTTGCACAGTTATTCACTAGTCCTGCCCAAAAGCCTAGATCTGTTTAAAGAGAGTCAGTTTTCATACTCTGAGTCATATTTTCAATTTCTAATAAAATCTTTACATGGCCACATATGCTGTCTCCCACCTTTGACCCTTGGGTCTTACGCTCATTTACATGTCTGGTTTAGATCATGTCTGAAACACGGGCTCCCATTCTGGGATGTAGTGGACCATATTCTGCTACTGAAACTGGGGTCATTTTCTCAGATACTTGGATGTATGATTCCGTGTTTGACATTGCCTACTCACCTGCCATGCCAGAACAAAGCAATGTGGTCTTCCTTACTTTGACCTCACCTGTCTACTCCTCCTATGAGACTCCAAAGACACGTCCTTCTCTGGAAACCACTTTAGCTCTTTAGCCTTCTGTCAAAAGGCCAGTCCCAGAAAATGTTGGGATTTTAAATTTCTTCATTAGAATAGCCATCTTAAGTCACAGATGGGGAAATCAACCCAATTCTAGATAAGCAGAAATCAGCTGGCCGTTTAAACTACTGGGCCTGCTCACCTTTTTCTGCCCTTCCTCCAAACAGCGAAAAGGTACTGTAGAGCTTCAAAATGTTACTATCCTCCAACATCAAGCCCTTCCCACTAGACATGAATTAACAAAAAGGAGCTGGCTGTCCTGAAAGATGTCACTATCAACATATGACAATCCAAGTACTTTTCCGAGGGAAATTATCACGCTAACGAGAGCTCAAGTTTAATTAGTCCAAATCTTTGCTCAAATTCTGTTTTCAGCGAGGCCCTCCTACCCAGCCCTGCCTGCTCCCTCTCCTGGCTTGCTTTCCTCCATCGAATTCAGCACCTTCTTCTAATTTACTGCCTAGTATTTACTATTTGTTCTGAATTAAGTTCCACAGAGGAAGGGTGTTTGCCCAGCCGACATTGTATTGTAGGCACATAAATGTGCCTGGCACCAGAGCAGGCATTTCAATAAAACTTTGTTGAATGAATGAATATGTGGTGGAATGTGTCCTCCTAAGTCCAACAAGCTAGTACGGGAGTGGGGCAAGAACTAGTTTGGGGCGGGGACAAAAGTGTCTAAGATCCAGTCCCTGGGCTGCAGAGATGGCTACACCTAGCCAGGGAGGCGCTGTATTTGAGAATGATGCCGGAAGGCTGAGCACAAAAGAACAGCAAACACAAAACAAGTGACCAGCGAGCTGTGACCTGAAGGCCTTGGAAGAAAGGCATGCAGAAGTTGAAGTGTGAGGCAGATGCAGGACCCAGTAACCCATGGCAATCATGTGGGCCGAGTGGCCTCTCTGTCGGCAGGGCCAGGGGCAAACACAAACAACTCTCACTGGCTAAGTGAGTGGTTATGTTTTTCTTTTTCCTAGCTGGAATCCTCTTAAACCTGAGGTCCATCTGACCAGAGAAGTATGAGATTGAGTTGTGTCTACATAGCCCAGGGTAGAGGGGAATTTTGGCAAACACCCAATCCATCTAGTCAGTCTGAATTCCTTTTCCACATACGACTGGCCCCTGAGCCCCACTTTGAGGCCTTATCAAAATAAATAGTCTGTTCAGACATCTGTGCCATTTGGACAGAGAGCCCACAGGGCAGACAGAGTGAAAGAAGAACCCAGCCTCTGTAGTATGTATTGCAGGAAGGTGGCAAGGCTGTGCCCAGAACCTGTGCCTCTTACTTTGTCAAACTTTTTGTATTTCAAAGACACCCATTTTGTTCCAGCATTTTCCTCATGCATCCTTTTGCCCCTGTGCACACAGAGTATCTTAAACACTGCCTCCATTGTGCTCCTGAATCAGGGCTGGTCCTGAGACTGAGAGGGCTGTTTGAATTCCAGGACAAGATGTCGAGAATAGGAAATGTGAGCCAGGATGTTTTCCCTTGCTTCTGTGAATTCCATGCTAGAGCAAAGGATTCCCTTTTAAAAATTCCTCTTCCTACAGTCTTGAGGGAAGCCAGGATCCTCTCTAGCTCTGTGGAACAAAAATGCCACTGAAGGGAAAGCTGGGTGAGCCTTAGAGCATGGATCAGATGAAGTGGCAGATTCACCCTGAGCCTCAGGACCAGTTAAACAGGAACCTGAGCAGTCCACAGTCATGGTAGAAGCAAAAGCTGGTCACTTCTAGCCACTGACCATCTCTGTCTTCTGAAATCATGTTTCTCAAACCAGGGTTCTAGAGGATCCATCACTTTCTTTGGAAGTAACTTACATCTTAGAATAAATGTCCAAAGGGCACTGGGTTTAGAGCTGGTTCTTTGGGACTCTTTGGCATCTCTTCCTTCTCAAGGCCTTCCTAAATGAGTTTTGTGACCTTCTTTTACTGTAGAGGTAAAGACAAGAAGGAACAGACCATGTGTATATTGGGTACAATTGGAAATTCCCATTTGTGGAAAGTACTGTTGATCCTTAGTGAAGATGTGAGGCATTTGTAGAGAAGCAAAGTTGAAGTTCAAAAAGGCAGAATAACATGACCAAGGGACTCAGATGAATGGGGACAGAGCTAGGATTAGACCCCCCCCAGCTGATCCCAGGGCCATGTACAGCCACTGAAATCATCATTAAGCCCTAGCAAGAAAGGGGCATACCCAGGACAAAACCCTAAACTCTGCTTAGACTGCCCGTTTTCTGGGTAAGTTGTCTTTGCCCTGGATTTAAAGTAGGACCCAGGCCAGTAAGTAGCTCAGACAAGAGCAGGTCAAGACTGAAGTGAAAAGGGGCATAGCAGAGATGGTTACAGAGGAGAGGCTGGTCCAGAGTTGTGAACTTGGGGTTCAGGAAGCAGAGTTAGCTTTTGCAGGAAGAATTTAGCCCAAAGGAGAACCCAAAGCAGAGAATCCCAATCAGGTTGGTGGTCAGAAAAGCCCAGACCCCTAAAGAGAGAGAACCTACTAGAAGCACAAGACCTCAGATGGAGAATTAGCTGAGAGGCCCTAGTACCTCTGACTGACTATCCCCAGACAAAGGTGACGCCTTACCGGTTGGGTTCAGTGAGTACCCAGCAAAGGCTGGCCAGCAGATCCAGGTTTTCCAAGCATAAACAGCAGAGAGGCTGCCAGTTTGCCCAACAAAACCAGAAATTCAATGAGAAGTTTCAAGGAGAGTACATCTTTTTCCACCAAGTCATAGAGAGCAGGGCCCAGTGTAGCAAAGGATTGAAAGAGAGGCTTCTGTATGCTGCTGATGGCTGTGGGATGATGTCATGACAGAGTAAAGAGCTGCGCAAAGGCTGATGCACCTGGGTTTCAGACAGCTGACTGGAGGCATCAGTAGAAAACAAGGTCTTTCCAGAGATGAATGCCATATTTCCAGGACCAGTTTAACACTGGTGTGTCTATGCCGTGGTCGCAGCCAGCAAAAGCCTTCCCCTTCCAAACGGGCTCAGAGCTCATATTACTCTACCCTGGGAGGCTGTCTTGGAATCTAAGAGGCCATTTAGTGTCACATTCAGCCACACTGAGAATTGCATAATGGAGAAACTGTTCAGGGCGCCATAGATGGGAAGCAGAATTATCCACAATGGCTGGCAAAGCCCATAATCCCCGGCATGAGGCCCAGGTCTCTTTGCTTTGGCGGAAACTGACCTCAGGACTGCCTGAAACCAGAAACCTTAGGCAAAGCCCAATGGTGGCTGCTCAGCAAAGGGATCACAATAGGATTTGTCATCTTAGTAGTCCTTAAAGCCAGGGGGTGTCAGCCTTCCCTGAAGTAGCAAGAGGGTTTGTCAGAATCAGGGCATAATTTTTTGCTGATAAAGCTTCATCTGCCACCACACAGAAGATCTGAGAGCGTCACCTCGGGTGCTGGCCGGAACCGTCACATTTTTGACACTGAGTCTTTGGCCACCTCAAACTTTTCTTTTCCTGAGCCAGCTGTCAGGATGCAGACTCTATGTGCCACATGTGGGGTGTCTGTACATGTACACTTGGCTGCTTGGAGCCGCCCCATCTGTGGGAGAACTCTGTACTAGCTGGCATTGGCTGTAGCCAGGCAGCATCAGGCTTTGGAGCCAGGAGTGTCTGTAAGAATCCGTGCAGCATGCATGCCCCCTTCTCCAGCTTTTCCAGTTACAGATCTGTCTGTCAGTGTGACTGATACTGGAGCTGACCACACTGCTAGGTTTTCATTTGGGGGCCATTTCCTCATATTAGCAATGGCACTGCCCTACTTAACGATGGGAACAACTCTGATAAATTCCATTTCGCCTCTATTTATCCACATGTAAACATCTGAACGTGCTTCCACAAGCTAAGATGCTGATGACCACACAAGATGACATAACCTATGGGACCACCATCCTATGTGCTGTCCCCTGTTGATCTAGGCACCTAAATGAGTGGTATCCAGCTCCTGACCTCTCTGAAGGGACACGCTTTCAGCTTCCACTTCAAAATAGGTGGCCTGCTGCCCAGACAGTGTTGACATAGTCTATAATCCTCATCACCACAGGCCTGAATTAGCTAGAGACCTAGTTCAAGAAAGTAAGAGTCTCGGATTCCTTTCTGCTAGTGGAAAACAACAGGGATTGTGTGTATTTAGCAAGAAGACACTGTCGATCCAGTTCATTCATTTATTCCATGTGGATTTCTTACGTGCCTACCATGTGCTGGGCACTGTTCTCAGCATCACCACACACTCCGAACCATAAAAGCTCCTTGCCTGCGAGGACCTGGTGCTCACGTGTGGAATACAAACAACAAGCGTGAATTAGTGAGTGATGAGGTAATAGGTAGGAATATGGAAAAGGAGGGTAAGAAGGCTAGAGAGAAGTAGAGAGGGGTGCATATTTGACAAACTGACCAGCATGTTTCTGTGCTCCAAGTGTTTTTCAGATGTGTGACAATGAAGCAGGTCTTAACACTGATGTTTAGGTTTTTTTTTTTGGTTCTTCTGTTTTGTTTCTAAAATGTGAGCCATGCTGGTCCTTGTGCTGTGTCCACTTAAACATTTCATTTTAGCTCCAAAGTTCTCCAGTTCTAAGAGTATACCAGGCAGAAGCTCTTGGCCATGGCTGCTCCTGATTTCACACTTTGCTCTCAAAACACTGGTTTTAATTTCAGCCTTACATGAAGAAGATGTCTCCTGCACCCAGCATCTTTATGGCACATTCATTAGCTTGCGTGGTAAAGGGGCATTGGCAGTACTTTGCAGATTTAGGGGCCATAGGAAGGATTTCCATGTATGCAGAGGGAACAAGAAGGCTGATAGGAAAGAAGTCTGTGTTTTCCATGTCTGATTCCACTGGCTGAGCCACACGTTGGCTGAAGTTGCCTGCTGAGTGGCCCTATGGAATAGCTTTCACCCAGGATGATGGCTTTCTGAGGCAAGGGTAGGTTGGAAACTTCAAGGCAGATTTTGCCAGTGTTTCAGAAATCAGATGGCACATACCAGTTCCTAGAACTTAGTGGGTCTCCCTCCTCTTTACTTCCTCTTCTGGCTAGTTTCATACCAGCTTGACACAGCTAGAGTCATCTGAAAGGAGGGAACCTTAGTAGAGAAAAATGCCTCCGTAAGATCCAGCTGTAAGGCATTTTCTTAAATAGCGATCAATGTCAGGAACTGAGGGGGTCCAGCCCTTTGTAGGTGGTGCCATCCCTGGGTTGGTAGTCCTGGATTCTATTAGAAAGCAGGCTGGGCAAGCCATGAGAACCAAGCCAGTAAGCAGCATTCCTCCATGGCCTTTGCATCATCAGCTCCTGCCTCCAGGTTTCCTGCCTTGTTTTAGTTCCTGTCCTGACTTCCTTTAGTGAGGTACTATTCCTTGGAGTATGAGCTGAATAAACCCTGTCTTTCTTGTTGGTCATGGTGTTTCTCTGCAGCAGTAGTAACCCTAAGACACATGACTTTCTATTCCACTTTCTGTTCTGTCCTCATAAAAACGGCCTCCACCCCTTGGGTCCTCTGTGTCCTCTGTGCTTTCCACACAGTACCTGGAATGCATGAGTCTTTGCACTGTTTCCTCCGAGTCACGAAACACTGGGAGCCTCCCCTGGCCCTATTGTTTAAATCATGAGGGCCACAAAGATGCTAGCTTAGCTTCCACAAGGTCCTGAATGGCCACCCAACCCTCTCTTTCTTGTCCTTTTCTTCTCTCTGTGTACATCCCTCTATGCCAGCCATGCCCACAGTACCACAGCACCACACCACCCACCTCTGTTCCTGGCTGCATGGCTCACTCTCTGCCCTCCGTCTAGGTCTCCCTCAAGTCTCACAGGCCCCCAATGCTACCTACCTTTCCCTCCTTAATCTTCAGTAGCCACTGACATCTCAACCATGTCTTTGTTCCATGGCCACGATGCCTGGCAGTCTTAGGGACTGTCTAATGTCTAAATGTCTAATGTCTAAATGTAAGGACATGAATGTTTCCTCTGACTGACTCCCCAGTACTCCATGCATGCAACACAGTACAGAATGCTGATCCCAAATGAGTGACAGGAGACCAAGCTAGCAACACGTTCCTGAATAAAAAAAAAAAAAAATAATAATAATAATAAAAACCTTAGCCAACTCTCCCCTTGCCTGGGGCTCATCTTCAAGCTGTATGTACTTCTTGGGGCTTCCAAGGCCTCCTCAGAAAGTGCCCATAAAGCCATCAGATTCATTCCAAGATCATAACTGCTGCTTGTTGCCTTACCATTTTTTAAACAAGAAGAATCTGTTTTCAGTAAATAGAGGGAAAAAAATGGGTCAAAAATAAAAAAACGTACAACTTAAAGGAGTTGAGTTATGTCTCTTCATCCCATTCCCTGCCTCCCTTTCGGGCCCCACCCCCTTCATGCTCTGTTTTGCTTTTCGTGCCAATTGCTAAAGACTATAATTTTAAAAACTGAACTGACTTTTCCAGAGCCATGAGGAATGTGCATGTGCACGTGGATTTTTCCACAAGGACACTTCCTGTCTTTTGGTTCGTCTTAGCCAGTAATCGCGAAGCCAGGCAATTGGATGCATCCATCCATTCATCCATCCACCCATCTTCCAGCCCTTAGTCTAATTTGTTTGAGAGTCTCGGGATGGGACAAAGGGGATGGTTTGTGTTTCACCCTGTCAGACAGTTGTTTGATGAGGTTTGTGTTCCATTTGTTCAGATGGTTTTTATGGTCCCTTTGTTGTTTGGGAAAAGACTTTGAAAGTCATAATTCTGTATCCTTAGCCCTTCTGGTAGGCCTGTGCCATGTCTCAATGGTACTCACACAATGAGAAAGGAAATGAGGACTGTTTCCAGGCAGTTACTTAAGCAGTTTCTAAACATGGTTGTAGAACAGAAGAGTTGAGTGTCACAAAGTTCAGGGTCTATATAGTACCAGCCTCTCCTAACTGAAACATCTCTCTGTTTATTCCCTGGACAACCCTAGATCTAGTCACAACTCTGGCCTTTCCTCTTTGTGTGTGGTTATCAGACCCAGCTTCTTTCCTACTTACAGAAATGTCTGCGAGGCCTTGGACAGCCAACAGTGGAGTACACCTCTGAGTGTCATTCCATAGCACTGGGGCCATGAGGTGATAGGCTGGAGTTGGCCTTGCAGGAACATCATGGACCTGGACCTTGACATGGTCTTCCCAAGAGGCCTTCCACCAAGACATCCCTCAGCTCCTCAGAGCTGCCCAACATCTTTGCATCTTAGAAAAGGTCTTCCCCTACCTCATGCTATGGGAGTTTATTTTTTACAAATATTACAAGGTAGCTCACAGGTATTCTCACTTGATCATTAACATAACCCCATGAGGTAGATAATTCATATAAAATTTTTACTTCTACAAAGAAAAGGATCTGGGAAGGCTTGTGATCCATCCCACATCTCACAACAAATAATGACAGGGACAAAATTTGAGCCAATTCTCCAACTTCAAGTTCAGGATTCTTCCTACTGCTTCAGCTCCCAGATAAAACAAATAAAAAATTAGAGTTAATACATTTTATATGGCCCTGACTTCCAGTCCTCAGGGAAGTGTATACTTCAGGAGGTGCTTAGCAAATTATTGCTGAAATAAATTTAACTTTTTCTGATCACCAAGAGAGCATCTTCATATAACCTTCCTGCAGAACAGACACAACTAATGTGTCCCCATTCGTTGTTTCTCAATAGACCCTTCTTATGACTCTGCCAGGAGAGGAGGATGGAGTAATAACATGAACTCTGGCCTCAACAAAAGTAAGTAAACAGCAAACTATTCTTTGAGAGTAAAATGTTTTCTGAGAGCCAGAAGTTGGGATGTAGGAATAGGGCCATGAGACACGCACTAGGAACAAGTGTTTGTCTCCAAGCTGCCTCAGTAGAGATCAGTGTGAATCTGCAGGGGCTGTTCAGACTTTTGAGGTTTGTCGGGACACACTTGGTTTTAGAACTTACAAGTTTTGAAGATTTCTCGGGGCAAGTGGCTTCACGAAAGAAAAGCAGCTGGTCTGGGTTTTGTTATTTCTGTCCAGACAGTTAATCTCTAGAACCTGGATTCTCCGCTTGACAAGGCTTAGTCATGCCCGTGTCCCTAGCCCCAGTTAGAGAAACTGACAGGAAGGATAACCTATGAGGCGATGTGGTGTGTCACAGGCATTAACTTGTGCAACAAGCTGATGATCTGCTGAAATCTACACAATATCTTCCATTAAGAGATAACGAAAGAGCGCCATCCACTCCTCAACCAATGTGTCCATCTTACTGTATCCAAGAAGTAAAACTTCAGGGAAATGAGAGGGAAGTAAAGCAAATTGTTTTAAGAATGAGGTTGTGATTGTACAAGCGGTAACCAGGATCCATTTCAGTTATGAGTCTGCAGTATTTGTTCATTCCACATGCAGTATGTGGCTCTACGGGACTCACAAATATGAGGAGACAGGCAGAGACCAGTTATTGAGGCAGGAGAGAGAAATCATGTACACACAGGTCATGCTTTGGTCTAGGGAGCAGGAGAAGAGAGGTAAGCCTGGAGAGGTGGATGTCAGGGAAGACCATGGTGGCATGTCTGACGGTGAGGAACACAGGTTCCTGGGGTTTAGGATGTGTGGCGGATGAGAGATAAGAGAAGGATAGTGACTGAACTGTGAAAATAGACCTCAGATCTCCAGTCACAAGGAGTCACTGAAGTGCTGAACTGTATGACGGGTCAGCAGGAAGAGAGAAATGTGAGGATGCCAGTCACACCAATCCACAGACCACACAAAAAGCAACACACATGCAAACTGGAGAAATCAGAGGGACATATGTGAGACACCTTGGGGGGTGGGCTCTCACAAAACACAGTGTGATTTTTGCTCAAATGTCACTTTCTTAGGAGAGACCTTTGTAAAGAGCCTATTTATTTACTTCTCCATCCATGTGTGTTCAGGGTGGAGTTGTGTGTGTGTGAGAGAGGGAACACATGTGTGCATTTTACAGGCCACATATGTGGCCACATACCCATGTGAACATATGGAGACCAAAGAAAGACATTGGCTGTCACTCTCTGGCTTGTCCCCTTGAGACTAAGTCTCTCACTAAACCTCGGAGTTCACCATTTCTCAGCTAGACTGTCTGTCCAGCAAGCCTCAAGCCTCAACATTCTTCTTGTCTCTGCCAGCGCCCCCCCCCTTCCTAGAATGGAGGTTACACACACACACAGCCACGTCAAGCTTTTGTATATGGATGCTCAGGATCTGAATTCACGTCCTCACGCTTCTGCAGCAAACACTCTTAACCACTCAAGGTCCTACTTTTCAAACGAACTGTACAAGCCCCTAGCAGCAGGCATTGTTCTGTGGTGTCTCTTCTGTTGAAACATAAGTTCATTGCTAAATCTCCCACCTGGAAACCAATGCTGGCCTAACAATGTGATAACTATTTATAAACAAAGTGAATACATGAGTCAATGGGAGAGTGGGTAGATGATAGCTCATGTGCCCTCCTTCTGGGGGATATGTGACGAGAACATTTTCCTGCCCAACGAAGAAACCCCCACGTAACACCTTTCTTTCATTTCTCCACAGGTCCTCCCCTTGGAGGAGCACAGACCATGGGCAAAAACACTGAGCAACGACCCCAGCCAGGTACTTGGCTCAGATGTGTAACCTCTTCCTTGTGTGTTTGTAGCTATGAAAACTGAAACCCAGGGGTTGTTCAAAACATGGATTGGTTCATGATATAGCTGGGACTAGAACCTAGGCTTCCAGGTGGTTTTTATGGCCCACCAGAAAACTCAGGCATGTGTAATGCCTTCAGCATTAGAAAGGGCTACTGATGGCTAATGATCATGGTGGGACTGCCTTTAAGCCTGTTTAATAAGTAATTCTTCAGTTTACTCACTGCGTAGTTGAATATTTTCAAATGCTCCTTTTCAAATGTGTGGGTGATTTCGTTTGGGATGGTGGCCGCATAATCTAAATGTTTAGAAACCAAATATGAAGAAATGGCGCTGTTATGATTCCATGTTGATTGGGACATAACTGGGATTATGGTCTTTGACAAAGCTTTCCTATGACCCTGAGATAAAAGTAGGACCCGTTGAGGTTTCCTTCATCTTGCTGATGCTGTCAAATTGTTTGATGAGGAGTGAAGCAAACATCTTTTTTTTTTTTAAGATCCTTATCAGATCCTGGGCCCAACCAGCAGCCGCCTTGCCAACCCTGGTAAGTTAACGTTGGCTTGCAAGCCTCTCTTTCAGAATGTTCGTTATGTCTGTAAGGTCACAGGAGCCTTTGTCCTAAGTCCAGACACCTGTCTGGAGGGCTGTATGTGCCTCCTTAGTCAGATGTTCAGTTGCACACAGACAAGAGCTGCAGCCTGTTAGTGCATAGCAGCATCCATTGCCAGAAGATGTTTCTGGAGAACAAGCAAATTCTTACTGCACCTCTGGACAGAGGTTTATGCTCATGGTAAACGACCCAGATAGAAGTTCCAGTAAGGAAAGATACTCTCAGTCATTCCTCATACAGGGCTCCTGGATAAATGTCCCCAAGTGTTGTGGTTTTGATGTGCGTGTTGTAGTTCGCCAGCCTCCTAAATAGAATCGTGTCCCTAAAGAGCTGCACATGAAGTGAACGCAACAATGTATTAAGGATTTGCTATTAAAAATAACTCTCAGATGTGTTCTTCTAAACCCAAACCACGGAGGTTGGGAGCTAAAGGCAACAGAAGCAAGGCACACATGCCTGCTGTACCTGCAGGGAACGCAAGCTGTCCTCCATCCCTGGACCCAGGAGATAAAGAGCCACCCAACATCCCCTCCTGTTATTTTTTACCTCTGTACACTTTCTTCTGGGTAGAACTTAATGCTAAAAGCCATGCACTAAAACACTGCTGGGGAACAGCCCAGCTTAGTGAATCCTAATTCCACAAAGTGCCTTCTCCCTGCTGCTCCCTACAACCACCCCTAAGAGGTTCTGGGTTGCTTGACATGCTTTAAGGCCAATGGGGAATGTCTTGAGGGAATTCAGTACTAAATAGAAACCAGATAGTGACTCAGGTCTGTGTACAAGGAGAGAGTCAAAAATCTTACCAAGTAGACGTGGAGAGTTGGCTTCCCTGAGATCACAGAAGCTTTTTGGGACAAAGCCAAGGCTCCTTACCAACCAACCTTTGGGTTAGACCTCTGTCTTAAGGTCTAGCTTTGCTTGATGTATTCATTTTAGTGGCAAGCAGTAGAGTTAGCAGTACTTATTGTACCTTTCAAACTAGCTAAATGAGAGGACCTTTGATGATGAGTGAGCATTTGAAGTGATAGGCATGCAAATTAGCTCACTGTGATCATCAATCACTGCATACACATGTTAAAATATCACCCTATGCCTTGTAAAAATGTACAATTAGTATGTGCCATTTCTAGTTTCTAAAGAGTAAAGACGGGTTGTCTCCATGATTCTGACATGAGAGAAAATAAAGGGTTTCTTTTGTTTGGTTGGGTGTTTGTTAGTTTTCAAGACAGGGTTTCTCTGTGTAGTCCTGACTGTCCTGGACTCAGACCAGGCTGGCCTCGAAGTCACAGAGATCCACCTGTGCTGGGATTAAAGCTGTGCACTGCCACCATGCCTGGCCGAAAAAGGGTTTCATAGAAAGGTCAAGAATTGCCATGTTTAAGGATCAGGACTAAAACCACTTTCTCCCTGTTTCCTCACTGCCTGCAGGAAGTGGGCAGATCCAGCTGTGGCAGTTCCTCCTCGAGCTACTGTCTGACAGCACCAATGCCAGCTGTATCACCTGGGAGGGGACCAATGGGGAGTTCAAAATGACGGACCCTGATGAGGTGGCCAGGCGCTGGGGAGAGCGGAAGAGCAAGCCCAACATGAATTACGACAAGCTGAGCCGGGCCCTCCGATATTACTATGATAAAAACATTATGACCAAAGTGCATGGCAAAAGGTATGCCTACAAATTTGACTTCCATGGCATTGCCCAGGCCCTGCAGCCACATCCGACTGAGTCATCCATGTACAAGTACCCTTCTGATATCTCCTACATGCCTTCCTACCACGCCCATCAACAGAAGGTGAACTTTGTCCCTCCCCACCCCTCCTCCATGCCTGTCACCTCTTCCAGCTTCTTCGGAGCAGCATCACAATACTGGACCTCCCCCACTGCTGGGATCTACCCCAACCCCAGTGTCCCCCGCCATCCTAACACCCATGTGCCTTCACACTTAGGCAGCTACTACTAGAACTTAACATCAGTGGCCTTCTGGCTGAAACTCCAACCCTCACTTTTTTTTTTTTTCCTGGATATTCTGGACTCTGAAGGACATAAGTAGCCTTGAAGAGACAAGAAAACTGGATGTTCTTTCTTTTGGATAGAACCTTTGCATTTGTTCTTTTAAGAATGATTATTTTTATGTTAAAAACTTTTACTTCCTCTACCTGAAAAAAAAAAAAGAAAAAAGAAAAAGAAAAGAAAAGGATCATTCCATGGGCCAGTACACCAGTTTGGATTCTCAACCACCTATCATCTAACAAGTTAGATATTTAGGTTACTGAATCAGTTATACCATGGTTCTGAGAAAGAAGTATACGTTTTATATATATATATATTTTATGACCAAAGCAGTTTCTTATCAGCACACGGGTCTCATCATTGTAGGATTCCATATAATAATGAATCATGGACTTGACCAGGAATGATCTGGTTTGAGACAGTGAAAATCAAGGCAGGATGTTTATGATCTTAGGAGGACTTAATTCAGCAGATGGCAACTGGAACATCGGCTGTGAGGCCGGTGAAGTTTTTGCCCAACTGGAATTTCTAAGAAAGATGTGTGTGTATGTGTGTATTTAAGAAGCCATGAGTATTACAAAACCCCTCGCAATGGGCAATATGCGCTTGCCTGACCAGTCTCTCCAGGAATAGTCAGGATATGAACTAAGAACGTTTAACACAAACACAGACACTCGTGAAGGACAGAGGATTAAATAACTATTTTTTTTAATGACAGTGGGTCCCAGAACTTTGAAAAGTCATAGGGATTTCTAAACTCAGACAGATTCGCAAGCGCTGTGCGTTTGTCAGACCACCAGACCGCGGTCAACCAATCAGAAGGCAACTAACTGTATAAATTATGCAGAGTTATTTTCCTATATCTCACAGTATTAAAAAAAATAAATAATTAAAAAATTAAAGAGTAAATAAACGAGTTGACCTCGGTCACAAATGCAGTTTTACTATCAAATCGATCATTGTTATTTTTTTAAATATAATTTGTACATCTTTTGTCAATCTGTACATTTGGGCTATTTGTACGTTTTTATAGCTGGGTTTTTTTTAAATAAGCATAATGTGACTATCGGTGAAAAGAAAACGGGGAGTTAGAAGTCCCCGAGTTCTTAGGAAGAAAAGCAGAGCTGCAGTTATTTAACAAGCTTGCCCAAACAAGAGAAATGATCCATGTAGATCTACAGTGCTTTGCAAGTGTTTGTAAATAACAGAGCTGCAATAACCTGATGAGAACAAACACACTCTGCCTCGTGTACACGAGGGGCTCTCCTGCTCTCTATATGCAATATATTTTTAGATGTGAAAATATATATAATTTTTCAGGTAATCGTGACTTTTAAAACTATATAAAGTGTTTGGCTGACAACTGTCCAATGAAGACCATGTTGTAAAGTAATTTGACCTTAATAAATTGTGCCTTCTTCTTCTCTCAGAACTGATGACATTGTTTTCTTATTTACTGCCAGATCAAAGACTTTCCCAGAAGGAAATTATCTTTATTATTCCTGTGAGTGTATGTGTGTGTGTGTGTGTATGAATATGGACACATAGCATGGCACACATATAGAGGTCAGAGGACAACTTGTATGAGTTAGTTCTCTCCTTCCACCTTATTTTTTGAGGCAGGATCTCTCACCTCCCACTCTGTGGACTTCAGGCTGCCCCACTAGCTTCCCATTAGCTCTCCTGCCCCCATCTCCCCTGCAGCCATAAGAATACTGAGATAACAGGTACACACCTCCAAGTTTGACTTTTCACATGGGTTCTGGAGGTCAAACTCAGATCATGAGGCTTACACACCACACTTTTATACCTCCACTGAGGTATCTCATTGGCCCTGAGGGAAAAATTGCCTACTCGTTTCTTGTACCATGCATATTTTTCCAAATGCAAGTGCTGCAGTACAGTGGATGATACAATGTCAATGGGGTTCTGACTGTTGTTAGTGATGATGTGTTCAACCTTTTCTAAGCCGTTTAGATCTCTGTGGCCTTTGCAAGTGAGAGACAGGGCCATGGGTAAACTGTATCCAAGGAACTACAGCAGCAGCTTTCTCCAGGACCTGGCCTTGTCGACTTGACTTTGTTCTACCCAAGAAGGTGACCTGATGCTGCAGCAGAGAACGAGAGTCTGGCTTCCTTTCATCTCTGCACTATTTTATGTAGACTCTCCAGCTCTGTTTTTTTCTGCCCAATAGAGAAGCTTGCTTCCAGTGGCTTCCTCTGTTTTGCCACGAAGATGACTAAGACTAGAACAAGACCTTGTTGCAAGGACTTTCACAGAATTAGTAACTCTAGAAACCCCTTAAAGACAATTGTAACCTATGATCTTCACACAGAGTAACTCCTCAAGTAACTTCTAGTAACTTCAGGTAGGTCCACCTGAAGAAAATGAGATGAGTTATGAGTTATCGGTTCCCAGGGCTCCTTATGGGTGACTTACAACTACCTACAGTTTCAGCTCCCAAAGGATCTGATGCCTTCTTCTGGTCTCCTCAGGCCCCTGCATACACATAACGTACACAGATACAGACACATACCCTTACACATAAATAAAAATAAATAAATAGTTGCATCTTTTCTGAACATAAAGACTCTTTTATCGCCCTTTTTACCTAATCATGTAGTAAAACAACCAATTACAAAGTGTTTACCTTACACATGATAGCATACACTATCTAGACATGATTTAAAAGATATTAAGACAACATGCATGTAAATGCTGTGCCGTTTTAAATAAGGGATTTGGACATCCATGGATTTTTGTGTCTTTAAGTGGTCCTGGAACCCATGCATCCAGGGGGAAAAATAATTATTTATTATGAACAAAAAGACAAGATTTTAGAAGTTGATGTAAAAATATATGAAAGCTGACATTCTGTTCTTTCTTTTTTCTTTATATTGCATCATTAGTGAAATGAACACATATATCTGTATACATATATGGACTGGCTAGTGCCTTCTAACAGAGAAAAGAACAAACGCTTGGTGGTAGTGGCTCCGCATAGAAAGAAATGAGAAAAGCTAGGCGTGTTTATAGTCAACTAAAACGTTCTCACATCCGTATTTCAAATACACGAAGTACTATTAGGGAAAGCTAGGACGTGTGTCTTCCTGTCTCACTGCTGTAAAAACAGGGTGCTCACACCACTAGTTCACACTGTAAACATTTATTTTATGTGTATGTGTGTATGTACCTTTATTTGTACATGTGTGTCACACATATACTGGTATCCACAGATGCTGGAAGAGGGCGTAGAAACTCCTAAAACCAGAGTTGCGGGCAGTTATAAGCTGACTGGCATCTGAGATACCCAACATGGATATGGGAAAGTACACCTTTGTCCTCTGTGAGGGCGATCGGTTTTAATTCCTGAGCCATTCCTCCAGCCCATAGTCAACACTCTAGAGGGGTTTATTTCCTACACAAAGCCTGCAACACTGAAGTGGTTGTGAAGCCTGTACTCCGCATGTCTCACACAGCGGTTCATTCCACACTCCAGGAGGGAGCTCACTCCTGCAGGACCAGCCCTTTTGTCCTCACAAGCATTTGCTAAGGGAGGTCTCTGACATTTAGTTCCTACAATGCCCAGAATGAACCTTCTCGGCCAGCTCACAGACATTCAGCTCACCTGTGCTCCCCGACCCCCAACAAACAGGTGCTTTTGTCACCCTGGCTGCTAAGCTAGCCTTACCCCCACTTGACCATTGTGAACTGGTCCCATGAAACGTGTAACGCCTGATAAACAGCAGACAGGGCACAGCAAGCCTGTGAGGTTTTCAAGGGAAACGGATCATCCCATGCCACGCCCCCACCTCAGTTATGAACTTGACCACGGTCCTTCAGGGTAGGTGGATGTCTTAGTCTACTTGAGAAGCTATAACAAACTACGGTAGGCTGGGTGGCTTATACACAGGAGAAATACGGTATTCACAGCTCTGCAGGCCACGAGTCTAAAATTAAAGTATCAGTAGATTTGATGTTTTGTGGGGTGGAGATGGCTCACTGTTCATTCCTGATTTCACAGGTAGCACAGTCTCATAGTCCTCTCACTCAGTTCCAGTGACAAACAGCTTTCTGAGGTCTTTTTTTTTTTCAGTGAAGGGACTCTAGTCCCATTTATGAGAGCTCCTCTTCATGACTTAGTCACCTCCTAAAAAGCCCACCTCCAAATATCCACACATCGGGGAGTAGGTTTCAATATATGAATTGTACAGGGAAAGAGAAGGCACAAATATTCAACCTAAGGCAGAGCCTTTCATTTTCTCATGTTGTGTTTTCAATATCTGTTGCTTTGAGACATTTTCAGCAGTCAAAACCCACTAGAAGTTTAGGAACATTGAAAGTGATCGCTGCTGCATCTAACCCATAGTACGTGCATGCGGTTGGGAGATGGATGCGGCATGTTTGTTTAGCCCATGGGTAAAACATGAAGGCTAGCTCCGCAAACAGAGTACTTGTAGTCGAGACCCAGTGAGAGAGAAGGAGCCTGATGCCAAGGAAGAAAGGAATATCCATTCATCCCAAGCATGGGCACGGCCAGAGCATGGGACTACTTGCAGAGAGTTTAAAAGCCACTACAGATCAAAAATAGCTTTTAAAAATTGCATCTGGGTTCAACGTGTACAGGCATTTCTCCTAATCTCTAAATATCATTGTCATTGTATTACTATATAAAATTTATAAATATATATAATATTTCATCATTCCCTAAATATTACAGTGTAACAGCTTTCACTGTCCTTACATTGTGTTAAGCAATAGATGAAATCTAGAGTGATTTAAATATGCATAAATTATATGCCAGCACCATATAAGGGACTTGAGCATCCCAGGGTTTGGGTATCTCTGTGACTTTCTGAAACCAGTACCCTTCAAATTCCAAAGTGCGAATGGTTTGGGTTTGGTTTGGTTTGGTTCTTAAGCTTTTTAGATTTCCTTGTGTTAGTGTTTTACCTGCATGTATGTAAGTGTGCCACATGAGTGCCCGGCTGTGGTCCGCCTCTTCGCAGAGCTTCCTCTATGTCATCAGCAGTGGGGGCTTGTGTCTAGAAGTCAGGAGGCAGCAGAGACATAGAGTGTCTGTGGGGGCTAGGAGAGACAAGGTGCAGACTGGAGAGGGGCTAGAGTGGGTTTGTGGTGAACACACAGCGCCTCACTTTTATTCAAGGAGGAATTTGTGATTTGTGAAAACACACATTGAGCATTTCATCACTGGAGGGCTACTGAAATGGATACTGCACGCCTTTAGCGTGGCCCCTCTAAAGGATTATGAAAGGTCAGCTGATTTGAAGACTACAAATCCCAGGTTCCCTCAGAGGACAGCCACTTCTGAGAGGAAGTGGTTCAGCCAGGCAAACCTCCAGGGCTTCAGCCAATTGAGAAAGAATATGAAGGGAAGCTTTTGAAAGGAATGTGGGCTCATGCCTGGGGTCTGTCTCCCTCTCTCACTCTTAGTTGGCCCCCTGTCTAATTGTTTCAGTCTGTCTGGGCTGGAAAATTCCTAAGCACATAGTCAATTTACACTTAGCTTAAAAGCTCTAGGGGAAAACAAATTTCCAGTGAGAGCACTCACTTACCTACAATTGCTAGCTTAACCTTCTAGATTTTAACTGAGTTAACTCATGTGTTTTCTTAGTAGGAAGAGAGAGGTAATTTGGGGAGATTAAAAGAGTGTGGATATAATCCCAGGGACCCTGGATTCAAATTTTGGCCCTTTCACCTAGTAGGCAAATTATCAGTGCCTACCTACTAGGGAGCTGAGTAACATCTCCCTCCAGTCATCCTGTGGGGCATCAGAGGAGAGCATGGAGGTCAGCTGCAAAATGCTGCACAGGAAGAATGTGTACAGTTGGGGTCAGCTGCTAGGTTTTACAAGGGCAGTTATTAAATCTGCAGTAACTGGTAGCCACTCTGTCCAGGCACTTAATATAGATTTTTGTTTTGTGGTCAGGAAGGCAAAACAGACGGAGAGCAACAGAACATAACACCTTGATAGTCTTCTCTGGCCTTGAGTCTGTGTGCACTAGCCTGTTCTTGCACACACAAGTTTGCATATACCACGCTCACTCTGGTGCATACACACGCATGCACACAAAAGCAAAAATTATAAAGCCTTGAGGTCAACACAAACTTACAGAACAGTTGGAAAGGCACAAATAAACATCTTTTCTTGACCCTTTGGAGAGGACCTTGCTGGCTAATGCTCCATCAGAAACGGACACCCAAGTGTATACGTCTGTCAAACATCCATCTCCTACAGAGTCCACCACAAGCCAGAGAACAGGAAACTAACCCGGACAGATGACTTCCAGGACACTCTCAGGCACCAATCACTTTTCTGTCTTCCCTGACTATTTTTTCTTCTAGCTCTGGGAACTGAACTTAAGCAACCATGTCTCACACCTGCTAGCAAGCTCTCTACCCTGGGCTGCGTTCCCAGACCGCTGCTTTTCTTTTTATTTGGAGGCAAGGCTTTGTAGAGGACATAGTCCTTATGATCCTCCTGCCTCGGTTTCCATAGTAACCCAAGTTAACAGGCCCCCTCCCCCATTATCATCAGTTGGAGCAGGGGAAAGGACCACTCAGAATGACAGGTGGTATTTGGAGTGTCCAGTTTTCCCTTGCCTTTCAGAACCTTGGCAAGCTAAGGATATCATAAGATGGCCATGTTGTAGAATGAACTCAGAGTTTAGTTTTCCCATGTGTGCTCATGGATGTCTGGCTTCCCTGTGAGCAGTAACCACAGAAGTCATGCAAGTTTCTTTCCCTGCAGCCTATTGGGAGGTACACACTCTCAATGTATCTCACTACAGATGGGGTTCACCTGTGTTGTTGAAGTGACGATACTTTCAGGCTCTTCTGAAAACTTACTCCTTTTCATAATTAGCCTTTTGTGCAGATGTTCTCCATGAAATTATAGAAATATCTCCACACCATCAAGTTCTAATGCATTAATTTTTTATGTATGTATCTTTAAATAAGTGTTCCTAAAGATGCATCTCTAATGACTCATATTTTTCAGTTTTATTGAGAGACTGAGATATGTTCATTTCATTAGTCTGATGATTATTTTGTCACAATAAGAAGCTGTTCAAGTAAATTTCAGCTTTGGCTAAGACATACCCATCAATCTATGCTAACTTCTTTATTTGTTCCTTCAGAAATACATTTAGGCTTCCAGTCACTAATTCAGGGATTCCTGGATCATTTTAGTGGGAAAGGATTTTTCAAGGCCAATATCTGGGTGCTAAGTATGCCCATTGTTAAACAGTGGCCTTATCTCCAAGCCTTCCCAGCAGACAACACTAGGAACTATGTACATAAATATGCATATATGTAATACACAGATGCTATGTGTATATATTCGTTCACATATATTCATGTATGCACATTCATGCACAAGTATGTACACGCTCCATATTTATCTCGATCTGTACTAAAATTTCTGAGTTCACTCAGAAACAATCTATACCAAAGGATTCCTCCAGGTTCTTCCTTTCCTTGGTATCGGGCTCCTTCTCTCTCACTGGGTCTTGACTACAAGTATTCTGTTTGCGGAGCTACCCTTCACGTTTTTTGAAAACTACAGATACTCGATAGATCCTCTCTGGAATTAGGCATGCCTCTGCGTCACCCCTCCACAAGGACATAGTCTGCAGCCTGATTTGGTGGAACCCTCACTCCCATACACACCACACCACAACAGCTTTTCTCACTCTGGTGGGCACTGACTGACACTCAAACCAGGCCAGCTCCGCACCACCCCAAGCTGACACTTGTGCTGTCCGGCCACACCTACAGCTTCGGGCTGCAGAGAGGCAGGAGAGAAAATGTGATTTGTTAAGCTTCGCTTTTATCTGCCTCTGTTCACACACACACACACACACACACACACACACACACACACACATTCTCATATGCCCAAACACATGCACTTTCTAAGCTAGGAAGTATCAGAGATGGGGGAAACTGGGGACAAGAGTGATTAAAAATTGGCTTTCTCCTAATGATCTTATATTTCATTATAATTTTCTTAAATGACAGATTTTTACATTCCTCTCTCAAGGAGAAAAATAAATGGAGGAAAAGAAAGGAACCAGAGAAGGGTGCGGGGCTGGGAAGTGGGTTGTGACGTTAGCCTGAAGAAAGGAGTGCCTGAGTTTTGAATCACGTTTGGCTGTTGGGCAATACAACAACAGAGCACTGCAGAAGCCCAAGTCCGTCATGTCTGAAAGCTTCTGTCTTCCACTGGACAATGAGGGAGAGAGGGGCAGGATACGCCTGGCTGCGTGCCTGGCTTACAGAAAGCTCCAGTGCATGTCTGTTGTTTATCAAATTGCACCTGCTAGACAGAAAGGGTCCAAGGCCCAGCTGAGAAGCAAAATGAAGTGTGGGTTCTGTTTCGTTCCTGCTAACACCAAAGATGTGCAGGGGAATAAAACCAGGGACAATGCAGCCAGAACATTAGACTAGATCGCTGTTATAATCTGCCAGCGGTTGTTACCGAAGCCCTACCTGGTGTTAATTGCTTTCCACAGTAGATGCACTATTTCTTTCCGTGGTGATTATTATACTGCCCAGAGCCCCTGGCTTCTAGAAATGTTTAATCAAGCACCACATATATCCTAGCAATACGTCCCAGACGCCTCCGCTTTTCCTGACAGCTTCACCTTCCTCTGCTCTTTCTGTCTTTTTCCCCCCACAATATAAACTTATCACACAATTTTCTGCATAATGTAAGGGTCTGTCATTTAGAAAAATAGCACGATAGAACATACACCCATCAGGAAACCAACCTATGTCAGACATCCCTCTGAGGTGTGTGAGCTGTGGGGAATGCAGGCTATCCATACAGATAGTGGGCAGAAAAGTGACGTGGGCTTGTCACTAGTTTCTATGTAACTAAATTCACTAGATAATATCTTAAACCTGTGTCCCAAAAAGCATTTTTAGGGGATGCTCAGCCATTACTTTCACCAAATCCTTAAAAACCAATGATTCCTATCTATAATCCAGGACTTCAGACTCTAATGGATCCAATTATTCAAAGTCCTCAGAGGTAAACGGAAGTGAAGAGGGACGAGAGAAAACCAGGTGTTTCCATCCCTGCAAGAGCTACATTACCAAAGACACAGTGGTTCCTCAGGCCATCTTGCTGTGCAGATCTTCATCTAGACCAAGATCTAAGCCCCTTTCCTCTGCAGAGGCATGCCTAATTCTAGATAGGATCTATCGAGTATCTGCACTTTCCAAAAACCAAAAACAAAAAAACAAAAACTCTCCCTTGATGTAAAAACTCTATTTGCACTTAAGTGAAATCTTGCTCTACAGGAAATACCTAGTCTTCATGAGATGAGTAATCTGGATGGCTGGCAGCTAATTGTGTGTCATGGATCCAGAAGACATTAGAGAGAAATTGATTTAAAGGAACCACCTTGTTACATATGCAAAAGGTCCCCAGGAGGAAGAAGCTATTTCAATTTCAGCATTTTGGGTAGTCAGAGCAGATGGACTAGTGCCCTTTACACATGAGGGTCTGTTCCTTGTCCTGGGGGAAATACGGCAGGAAGATGAAGGAATTGCACTGAAGTTCCAGGACACAGGGTACCATCTCAGTGCAAAACTTAACTTACTCCGAGACAGTATCTTTAGAAGGGGAACAGCATCCTTCACTAAATCCTAACCCACCCAGATTTTTGAGGAAAAAAAAAATAGAAACATTGGCCTAACTATGGAATTTCCTGGTCTTGGTGGATTTATGGCCAAAGAGCCAGAGGATGACCCAGTGCTCTGCTGCTGGCTGCACAGCAAATTCAATTACCCCAAATTCCAACACACCACCCTGCTTCCTGTCTGTTGCCCCTTTCTTATCATGGTTCTTCCTGGGCCATGAACCCCCACTGTGTACATCTGCACCCATGTTTAATCTTTGCAGAACTGCAGCGTTCAGAAGCAGTCCCGAAAACATCTCACCAGAGGGAGAGCGCCACATTCTTGATGAAGCACAGTGACATAGATCCAGACCCTGCCTGGCCTAACCCACACAAACAATTAGTAAATCAGCCCCATCCCCTTTCCAGCCATCTTTGAGGGTAAGGAACGCAGCATTAGGACATGAGAAATGTTTTAGACCAGCATGGAGGCGTGGGTTAAGTGCTAAGGCAGGGGCAGTCTAGAATTATTTTTACTTGCTGAGCCGTTAGCCACCACTGTGCAAACTCCATGGGTCCCTTTAACTTCCACCCAGCCATCCTGGCCACACAGGGACAAGAACATCTCTACACTGTTAAAAGTTGTCATAGGAGGTGGGTTCTTTGGGTTTTGAGGAACAGGTGCTTGCTCAAACTGGGGAGAAATGAGAATGTACTGTAAACCTTCCTGGGTATGGGCTGGGGAGAAAGTTCAGCGGTAAGATGTTTGTTGTGCAAGCATGAGGGGCTGACTTTGATCCCTGGCGCACAAACATAAAAGATGGGCATGAGGGCTCACATCTGTAACCCAAAACCTGGAGAGGAGAAGACCCAGAGGGTCTCTAGGCTCAGCGGTTAGTCTAGCCTGTATGTGTACCAAACCAAATGAGAGAACCTATTTCAAAAATCAAGATGAAACTGGGCGCGGTGGCCCACACCTATAATCCCCAGCACTGGGGAGGCAGAGACAGGAGGTTCTCTGTGAGTTCCAAGCCAGCCTGGTCTACAAAGCGAGTCCAAGACAGCCAGGGCCACACAGAGAAACCCTGTCTTGAAAAACCAAAACAAGATGGACAGCTCCTTGAACGACTTTCCAGGGTTTCTTCCCCCCAAAATGGAGCTGTGGACACGGCAAGCACGCTGACTGGGCAGCCTGACAGAGCCATGGATGGAATGATCCAACGCGGCACCTCTCACGAGCAATCTGGCCTCTGAAAGGCATTTGATCTCCGTGCTTCACTCTAACATAGTAAATTGAGTTTGGAAAGTCCACAAATGTCGTGTTTTACAAAACGTCTACACATCACCACCAGGTCTGGAGTACAATGTGCCATTTGGAGGGAGAAGAGAACAGCATGCTGTTGATTTTCATTTAATCCAAAAAAAAAAAAAAGAAAAGAAAAAGAAAAAGAAAAAGAAAGAAACTATAAAGTAGTGTTTTTCATAGCTGAAGGCTCCAGACTCTGAAAGGACACGAGTGGGTGGACTTGGCCCCTGGCCTGTGGTTGCCACCTCTGGGATGTTTTGAACTGAGCAGCTCTCTCGGCCCCTTTCTGGCCTGCTCTATCTGTGAGCACCTCCTTTGACATCTGCTCTACAGAAAGCAAGTACCCAGAAGGGGAGTTCTTCTCGCCCAAAGCACTTCAGTTTTCAAAACAGGGTCACACTCTAGGATTTTAGCCGCTGAGACCTTCATTGTCCGCCTGCTCTCTTTCCTGCCATGTCTTCAGATACTGATACACTGTAATTGCGGGCGTGCATTCTTTGTTAATATTGTTCTTGCTTTGAGACGACGGGGCCTTGCTAGTCTTCAACTCCAGCTTGAGGTTTCCTTTAGTCTCAACCTCCAGAGGAATGGCTCTGTAACAGGGGAAGCCCCTTCGCTCCTAGACGGGACTCCTAGGTAGCTCTGTTCTCCCTTCGGGGTGCATAGAAGCCAGTCTGGAGAACAGAGGCAGAGGCGGAGGCAGGAGCTTTGGAGTTTCTAGAAGCCACCTTTGTAGTAACATTTGGCCTGCCAGAATAAAGGCTTTTAGTTGGTTTTCTTTGTAAAAGGGTTCTGGAAGGCCCAGCCTCTCCATCAAGCAGCACCCCCTGAGGTCGGAGCCGCCCCACCTGGCAGGGCCTGACCACCCAGGCCCCGGTCTCCCTGCCGCCCCTGCCGCCCCTACCCAATTCCCAGCTCCAGCCCTCCTCCGTGAATCCAGTCCATTTAAAATGCCCTTTGAAAAGGGCTCTGTTTGGGTGAGTTTTTGGGCTCTCCTAGAGAGCAGCAGATTATCTGAAAATAGGTGTTATTGATTACAACCAGGTGGTCTTTGTGGAAAGGGGGCCACTCGAACCAAAATAAATATTTGCCAGCACAAAGAACAAGCCGGCCCCTGTTGCGGGCGGGGGCGGGGCTGCGGCCGTCGGGTCTGCCCAGTCAGCCCCGCTGGTCGGAGGCCGGGATTGTGTTTCTTCAATTAGGGGCAAGGCGCGCGGGGGCGGGACCACAGAGCCCCCCCCCCAACACACACACACACACACACACACACACACACGCCAGCCTTCCATGCCCGGCCTCGAAGCCCGCGCCATTGTATTTGTTTTGGCTTTCTGGCTCACTCCTTAGTATTTATTTCCTTTCCCTCTGTTTTATTTTTATTTTCAAATTGCCGGCCGGGCTGGATGCCGTCCATTCACCCCGCTGCCTTGGACCGCGGCGCGCAGACTGCCGGAGCCGGCTCGCCGGACCCCGCGGCCCGCTCGCCCCTGCAACCGGGGTCGGGCGCTGCCCGAGGAGCGGGGGGCGGGGGGTTCCGGGGGCGCCGGCGCAGGGCAGCTGGGGGCGCAGCCCGCGGCTGGGGTGGGGGTGGGGCAAGGCTGAAGGACAGTGAGTGGGGAAGAGGTCTGGGTGTAGGGTGATCCTGCTGGGGCCGCAGGAGTCCCGCTTTGGAGTGTGTCCCGCGCGAGCTGGCAGTGATGATAGACTTTTCTCGAAAGGATGTTAATTCGGGGTGAGATCTGGAGGTCAGTTCAGAAGAGGGCTGAAACCTCCCTGAAGTCCTATTTCCATTTCGGCTGCCTTCTGCCTAATGCAGTCTTCCTCTGGCTGTGGGCGCTCCTGGAATTACCGCTCTACCCCGACTATGAGAACCCCCTTTCTTTTACCTGGCTGCTTACAGCCAGGGTGGGTTGGGTCAGGACAGCGATGGAGAGACAGGAGAGAAGTGGGGGGAGAGTGGGAGTATGGGGCCTTCACCAAACTGTGAGGAAGGTTTGGAGAGCCCTCACCTGGCAGCCAGAGGGAGTTGTCTGGTGCCAAGGGTAGAAGGGTGAAGGCTACAAAGAATGTGAGGTAAAGAGGTCTGATTCAGGAGAGCTTCTGGAAGACCCGTGTAGTCAGAGAGAAGAGAGGCAAGGCAACCCCCCTAAAAAATGGTGTGAACCACAGGTGTGTGGGGGGGGTGGCTCAGGGGTAGGAGGGGAGGGTCAGGAGTAGGAGCAGAGGTGTTGGAGTTTGGAGAGGCAAGGAGAGAGGGCTCCATAGCTTCGGTGGCATTGTGTTACAGATTTGGTGCCTCCCTCATCTGCAAGTTACAAACTCCTTCCTCCCCCTAGGAAGAACACATTCCTGGCCCTGGAGTCTGCCATTGAGCCAGTAGCCTCTTTGCTAGAGGTACTGAAAAGTATTGTAAAGGAGAATTTCAGAACAATGCTGTCTGCTATGAGCCCTCTCCTGCTTCTGTATTTCTTTGGCAGCTATTCCGTCTCCTCCCTAAGTCATACCATCATGTCTAGCATAGCTCTTCACACAATCTGCGACAGGCCAGCCTTGTGGAGCCAGGATGGTTTCCCAACAACTGGAAAGAAACCCAGGACATGTGTAGGTTCGCCATCATGCTATATACTCCTACATCACATCTTGGGAAGGAACAGCTGGTCACAGGGCCCCAGCATCCCAGGGTGAGGATGCCTCAGGACTCAGGAGAGCAGAAAATGTCCTGTCAAGGTGGAGATGTTAGCAGATTTAGCCATGAGCAGGTTTATGAGAGAGGGGTGGCTCACTTCTGTCATCAACCTCAGGATATCCTGGATGACCACCATGTGTAGATACTTTCAAGCTGGCAATGAAGTAGCTGGCAATCAGTTTCCAGTAGCTGATATACTGGTCTTTGGAATCTTCTAGGACGTCTAGAGATCCTGATTCCAGAAGTCTGCAGAGGGGTCCAAGCGTTGTGTGTTCAACACACTCACTCCGGGTGGTTGTGGGCACGTCAAGGCCTGACAGATAAATTCCCACCCCAGTAGTGTCCGGCTAAAGTTTAACATCAGGCCCTTGACTGGAGCAAGGGTGGAGTGATGTGATCATTGGCTTTTGATGATTTCCAGGGTGTGTCTCACCATTGTGGACATGCAGGGACAGATGGGACAACTCCGAATGCACACCTGTGAAAAGATGCCTCAGTCAGCTCTTGTACACACAAAACTCTTCTCAGAGACCCACAGAAAGGAAGTGTCACAGCCCCTTCCTCAGGCCTGGGTAGGATATGCCCCTGAAACTTCCAGACACTCCTTCCCAACATTTAGTGCTTGGTGGCAGCTTTCCCTAACTGAGCCCTTCTCTACCCCATCCCTTCTGGCTTTTCTTGATGTCTGTGCCACTATTATAATCCCTCTTAATAACGATGGTCTCCTATGGTCATTCTCTACGAAGTCAGTCCCTGGAGGTGGGGTTCACGGTTGCCTTCTTCATGCCTGTCTCCCTCCAGCCTTAGCTATTCCCAGAACCACCAACTCTCAAAATACACTGAGTGAATGAATGAGTGAGTGAATGAGTCTGTGGCTGCTTCAGAGTCTTCATACAAAAACATTTATATGTAAATATACACATACATAAGAAATTTATGTTCCCAAAATATTCCAAATGTCAATGTAAAATTAACTTAAAATGTTTGTAATTTTCAGTTTGTATTTCATTCACTTGACATTTTGAGGACATTATCTAAAAGCATTCCTTTTTATATTTATTTATTTATAGTTTTGATGAAGGTCTTACTTCTTAACATCCAAATTCATTTTGAACTCCCAGGAGTTCAAGTGATCCTTCTTTTCCAGCCTTCTAAGAGCTGGGACCACAGCTCTGTGTTCCTCATGTGTTAAAACATGGGTTGTGGTATGCCCTATTCTCACACTCTGGACTTGGCCCATGTCTTCTTTTCTGGAACACCTCACTCTCTTGATCCTTGCCTTCATCTCCTACCTTTGTTCATCACTTACCTACCTCCTGCCCATGTCCCAGGCTTCCTCTTACCATCTTCCCAGGAGGCTGGCTCTCCTCAGGCCAATGACACTTGAGCTGATTCTGCCTCTGAGAAGCACATTTCCTGTCGGCCGCCCTGGTCTGTGAATTCTCATTGCATCTGTTTTCTGTGTCCACAGACCTTTTCTCAGTGTTGACAATGAGTAATATTTCACCCTGTGTTGGTGCATGCTTCATTCTTGGCACGCTGGCTGTGATAGAGTGGGTTCCTCCTCACTACAGGTAATTCTGGAAGAAACATCCTAGTGTGAATTAAGTTGTTATGTGTCTGTGATAATAACAATTCTGTACCATAGACTCTCACTGTATAACCAACATTGTTTTCACAGATGTCTTTCTAGTGTTATTTCCAACAACTATGTGTGCCTCTTTTCATTATCATCATATTGCTGATGAAAAATCTGCAGCCTCAGGAGGTTCAGTTACTCACCAAATTCATATGGAGGCCAAGATTCAAAAGCAAGCTCCCAGACAGTGGGAAAAGCCTATTACTGAGAAAGGAAATCCCATAGATTTTGACATAGGTTGCCTTGTACTTGTACCAGAGAAATTGTTCTGTCTCCTATGGATGTTACAGGATTAAATGAAAAAATAATTGCAAAGCACTTAGAACAGTGTCTGCCAGAAATAAACCCCATATAAATGTTTCATGTGTATATATATACCTGCCCAGGCCTGACTTACATGTATGGATCATGAATTAGTTGGTACCTTAACCCTTGTATGCCTCAGTTTCCCCATTTGTAAGCATGTAAAGCATATAGGATCTTATTAACATTACCCTTAATATTGTAGTATTTTAACATTGGCACCACTATTTATTTTTCTGTAATCTTTCATTTTATTAGCCCAATAATGATAGGACTCACATATGTGTGTCTCCCTATTAAATACTGTAGTCATAACTGTTATAATTACTAAAGAGCTTTGCCTGTATGGCTACAACTTCGACCAGGTCAGACTTACATTTGGATATGGAAGTACATAGCACCACCTGCTGGCCATTAAGCACACTTCACAGAGCACGCCAACTTGGCTTATGCTTGCCTCCTGATGAGCCCTCTTCCTCTTCAATGTATGTTATTTCCTATCCTTACTCCGCAGCCACCTGAGGAAATGTCTGGAGCTTGTGACTTGTCAGGAAAAGTGCTTCCCTCCCTGCTTGGGCCCTTGTTTTCTTGTTCTGCTCTCATTTACTGCTGAGCTTCTAGGTTTTTGAGTCCCAAGAGCAGCACTGAAGCAACCATGGGAGGAAGGTAAGCATTTGATCAAAGCAAAGGAGATGGAATTTAGGGCAGGGGTCTAAAGAAGGCTAAGAGGGTCAAGAGCATGAAGTGGGGTATATGCTTTGGAACATAAATTTCTTCAAAGTGCATGCATTCTTTAAAGCCCCTGAGCTTCATACTGTAGTCCCTACATTTCCCCAACACACACACACACACAGACACACACACAAACACACACACTGCTCTTCATTTCAGCATGTCCTTTTACAGGATCACAGGTTCTGGAGGCACCTGGCCTTGGCCTCAGCTGGCGTTGGGGGGGCGTTGCCTCCATCCCCAGACTTGCTTGCCCAACTCCTGCCATTTTTTGCTGCCCCTCTTCCAAGTGAGCTTCCTTCAGAAGCAATGATCCTAAGCATGAAATTTGTAGGGTGACACCAAGAATGTCAGACATACAAGAAAGTGCCTGGAAGCCCTAGGCTCCAACCCCTACTTACCTTCTCTGGAGGTTTGGCAACCAGGTGTGTCTTTGTTTGTTTTTCCGTTTCAGGTGTGTCTTAATAGCCTCTGAGCCTTACTTTGTCCTCCTGAAACACTGGAATGTCAGAACTCTCCCTGTCTCACTCAAAAGCCCAATTCTGCCTCTGGTTCCTCTACCTGTTAGTGATGATGCCAAGATCCATTCAGCAGAATACATGTAGCCATGTAGTTGTGTTCCTTGTCCCTTGAGTACTCAGCTTAGCTGAGCAGAGAATCGAAGTTGGGTTTATGTGAACCTACTGTTTTGACCCTATATCCATCCGTCATTTCCCACAACCTCTTGTCAAGTCTCTCAGTCTGAGGCATGTGCCCGCCTGGCAGTCCAACTCTGTACCCCTTATTGATTCTTATTTCAAGTTTTACCCCTCCCAGTAAGTCCAGATCAGCTGCCTTCCCGCTCCCCCAGCAGCTTCTTGTACTCCATTTTTAGCATTTATTCATTTCGTCAGTTTCACTGCTTTTCGTTGTAATGTACTCACACATGAAATTTTACAGTAGCGGAAGCCCCACTTTATGGAGCCTAATTAAAAGGCAGTTACCAAGAATACCATGGAAACTGAACCCTCCTCTCCCAGGCCAAGCCTTCCTTTATACTGTAAGGGAGACATCTTTCCTGACTTTCTAACCGGCCCAGGTTTGAACCTTGAAAAACGGCTTGCCCCACATAGATTGTCTCACACTGGGAAGCCTTGTTCAAACAGTCCAGCTTCGTGTAAGGGTGGGTAGGCAGAGTGAGCCTTGCAGACACCTGCAAAAGGAACAGGCTTTCAGGGACACAAGACAGCTGCAGCCATACTTTCTCGGGTCCACCACCAGCAGGGCCAGGTCTTAGCAGCTACTGCAGAGTGACAGAAAGAAACATGTGAGTGTGAGATCCCGCATGTGACATGTTGGCACTCTCAGCGAGTGTTCCTATACAGCGACCTCCCTGTACAGTAATCTTTAGAAGAAACTATCAGTGACAAATACTGCAGGACAGGGTTCCCAGAATGCTACCCACTGTGAAAGAAGTGGGGCCATATGCGTTGCTTATATTTTCCGAAAAGAAACCACGTAGTGACCTACTTCTCAGCATCGTGGCTGTGCCAAAAACAGCGTGCTGCGCATTACAAGTTATTTAAAACAGAGAATTGTAAATGTTTCTCACCAAAAATAAATCATAAATGCTGAGCTGGTTGTGGTGGCAAATGCCTTAATTCTAGCCCTCCGAGGCAGAGGCAGGCAGGTCTCTGTGAGTTCAAGGCCAGCCTGGTCTACATAGTGAGGTTTGGGATAGCCAGGGCTACTTAAAGATACTCTGCCCCAAAAGAGGATGAGAAAGAGAAAAAGAAAGAGATGATAAATATGGAAGATGATGGCCATGCAATGTATAGCTTAATTTGATCATTCCACAGTGTTTACAGGGATCAGAATGTCACATTGTTCACCATAAATGTATACAATCATTATTTGTCAATTACAAATAAGGTTTTCAGAAAATGAAGGGCAGCAGGTTACAACTATTGATAGTGGTCAACTTTACAGAACAAGGAGGAAACAAAGCATAGGGCATGTGGATACAAATATGTTTCTAAGCCCTGTTCTGTGACATCAAATCACATGAATTCTTTACATAATTATTCAAAGAAAACAGTCAGGGCTGGAGATGTAGATTGGTATTTGATCCTCAGTACATGAAGAAGAAAAAAACAGACAAATGCAAACACCAGTTATTGACTTTAGCAAGAAAATTAAGAAATTCAACAACAGGTCAAGCTGTTGAAAAATCACATTGAAGAAATAGCAAATGACCTTAAGGCAACTTATTATCTGTGCATCCTTCACAGGATGGAGGGTAGACATTATAGAAAGTCTTCAGTCATATTCCTGTTAACGTGTGACCTACATCATTTTTTTTAACTATTGCATATTGAATAGGACGAAAAAATGCTTTACCAACAAACAGCAATTCTACAATTCATCAGTGGCCCTTCCAGCTGCCTAAGCCCTTGATCTAAGTGAGCAAGGCCCCAGCTTCCTCATTATGGAACTCTCAGTTCCTAGCTCAGTGAGCCCCAAGCGAGCATCTGCTGGTTTGAAATAAAATCCAGAGCCCAATGTCCTGATTTCCACACTTGTGTTGCACGAGAGTGTGAGCTCTGGTCGGTGATCGGTGTGCTTTCCTACAGCCCCTTTGCATTCAGCTCTATCACTCCTGCCCATGCTGGCAGGTTAATCACTGTTCTTTCTACAAAGGAAATTTTGTGTCTTTTATTTCCTTCAACCCTTCCACAACCCTATCTTCAAAGTCCTTTTGTTTAGTTTCTTTTCTGTTGTTGTTTTTGTTTTTCGAGACAGGATTTTTCTGTGTAGCTCTGGCTGTCCTGGAACTTACTCTGTAGACCTGGTTGACCTCGAACTCACAGAGATTCACCTGCTTCTGGGCCGACTCCCTTTCTCCATTGGTTAGAATGGGAATATTATCTGTCTCTGCCTTAGAGACTGTAATAAAATATTACATAGTTTTTAATAATATGTGCCTATAGCATAAGCAGAAGGCCTAGCATATGCAACTGGTATGTGTGTGTATGTATATTCAGTGCACCTAACCGTGAAATATGTGCAGATTGTACAATTTGCACTGACAAGCCAGACAAATCTGCAAGACACCTACAGTGGTCCTGGTGTTCTGCTTTGCATTTTACCTACAGCACACCATAAGACAAAACCATAATCTTAGGAGGACTTGCTAAGCTTGGTCAGGCATGCTTCCCCGTATGCTAGCCACGACACACTTTTCTCAAAGTGTACAACCAGATGAAGGGCACTCGCCCTCTGTGGGTTGCAGTTCAATGTCTTGTGTATTTTATCAGAGGGCAGTAGGTCTATCTCAGGATTCAGAGAAAAGGAATTAGATTCATAGGCAGTCCGGCTGGACCAGCTGGGTCCAGTTCCCAGCGTACTATTGGTTATGTATTGATGCTGGGCAACATCCTTATTTCAGCTGTCTCTCCTGAAAACTAAGCGTAATAATAGCAGTGACCTCACAAAGTGGTTATGAAAATTCAAAGGGGAGGTGTATTCCACGCATGAAGCAGAACCTGAGGCAAGTAAACACTCACTAGCCATCCCTACACTGGGTTTCTCCCTGCATGGAGGCGCCTTGTGTCTAGAAGGATGCAGAGGTGGGCTGGTTGGAGGTATGTGCTGGTTCCTAGCCCACTCAGTGTACAAATCCCCTTCCGTGAGGCTCCTCTCCAAGAGTCCAGCTGTGCGCATCTGGCTGGAGAGATTAAAGTATTTTTGAATTCCTAACCGAATGTTCTTTTAATGGAAACTTAATGACAGACATTGAAATAGATTTCCTCCAAAAGCCCCCCCCCGCTTGCCCCCCGCGTGACTCTGTGTTTCACAGTTCCCGATAACCTTTATTCCCCTGGACTTTTATCTCCCCAGTGACATACAGCCCTTACTGGACAGAAAGAGGAAATTCCAGTCATTGTTCTTAAACTTCTGGCTTCCAAAATAAAATGCTCTATCTCCCCTGTCAAGCCTTGATTGACACACACTTCCTGTAATGGCAGACAGCAACGGCCCAGGGGTGGGGCCTAGGGTTCATTTGCATTCTTGCCATTAGAAATTTTCCTATTGTTTGTTCTAGAAAGAGGATGAGTCTTTATACCAGTCACAGAAGCGTTGTTGGAGACTCATTTCTGGGTTTAATAAAAACCGCCACAAAGGATGTAGCCCAAGCCTTCCTGACATGTGCCCAGGAAACCTATCCTTAATGTCCTAAGCCTTTCGGTGGTTAGCTCACTGTGAAGGGAAAGGCTCTTTCTTTCTGCCCTTTGGTCTCTCAAATTTTCCCTCTGAATTCTGACTAGAATGGTTCAAGTAGGATTCAAGGGTCCGTGTCAATATCCCTACAGCAACACAGATAGATTGGGCAAGTCAAGAGGGATCAACATCAAGGAAAACTTTGAATATGACAGTGTGCCGTAGGATGCAGCTTTTCTCAAAGAAGTGTAGGCTTGCCTTTGAAGTGGACAGACAGTAAATACAGTAAGCTGGCATACTTACAAGCAACAGTGGTCCCAGTGTGGCCGTGTCCCACTGGGAAAATTGTTTCTGTGCTGGAACCAAGAGCTGATTTTTCACCCTGGCGTTTCCCTACAGCCCAGTTGGCCTCCCAATCCCCCTCATTTGTTTTCTTTCCTCGCTGATCTTTGTGTCATGTTACCATCATCGTTATCACCCTTTATCCAGTGCCCAAGGTTTTTTAATTCTGGTTTTGAGCTCCAAGCACACCTGAGAACTCTCAAGAATTGCCCAACCCCAGAACCCCCTTTCTAAGAGCTTTATGGGATGTGTGTAATGTGTACAAAGAATTTGCATTAAAAAAAAAGTGAAACTCCAAGAGCAGAATTCCGAGGTTCTGATAACGGAATATAAAGAAGCAACCCAGAAACATACCAATCAGAAGGATTCATATTGCTCAACTCCCTTAACACTCAAAAGGATGGCTTGTTCCTGAGCAACTCCCAACAATCCCCAAGCACCCTGCCGAGGAGCAGAAGAGAACAGAGTAGTTGCTTTGAGTGTATGGCCTTAATGAATACCATTCCTGCTGGTTTATAAGGAGCTGCAGAGTGGCAAGCCCTCCTGTCCAAGGGCCAGAAGAGAATTCCAGCTCCCTCAGGCTTGTGATATCTGATTTCTTTTAGCTTTGTCAGCAAGTCATGTCATAGACTCAAAGATTTACAGGCACACATTAACCTTCAGGGTGGGCCAGATGCGATGCATTCACCACTGTAGCCACTGGCAAGATGTGCCACTGCTCTGGACCACGGCAAGTGTATGTGTATAGATCTGTACAAACCCCTAACCCAGGAAAACAAAGCTCTCCCCACTGACAAGGGTTTTCTGCTGTCTTTCTTTGCGCCAAGATTCATGCTGGAGAGACGAAGCTGGACCAAAAGGGACTTGGCTTCAGCCTGGCTCACTTCCTCCCAGGAAGTCTAGACAACAAACATGGTTTGCCTCCTTCCTGCCTGTCCCACCCCCTTCAGGAGAAAGTCTGCCTTGGCAAGAATGTTTTCCCCCATCACCCTGTCACAGTTAATGTGTAAGTGAAACTTTTTTTGCTCATGCAGTTTCAGAAATTTATTAATCACATACTGAAAATATTTTGATTTTTGAGCAGCTTTCAATTCCACTTTTTTTAAGGTGCATTCAGAATAACACAGGTGTGGAAATGGACAAACAAGGCATTCACATTAGAACCTTCCTTCAAAGGAAATTCTCCTGCTAAGTGGTTCCTTTTGGAAGATATAGGGATGGCCCACAGGGACAAAAAAAAAAAAAAAAAAAAAAAAAAAAAACAGCAATATCCTCACCGTATCTCTCTCCCTCCCCTTTTGTACCTAGAATTTTCGTGCCAAGCACTAGGCAGAGAAACACCACCTTCCAAGATGACTAATTTCATAGTCCTTAGTACCATCTTGAAAGAGTTGTACAAGAGGTGCAGCTTGTAGCCCATAACCCATCCACTGAATATTGAAAAAAATATCACCATGGTTTGTGTGTGTGTGTGTCAGAAATTGGCATAAGATTTCTTCCTTAGTCATTCTCTGTATCACTTTTCAAATTGTATATGTACAGTGTTTTGCTTGCATGTATGTCTGTGTACCTGGTGCTCATGGAGGCCAGAAAAGAACATCAGATTTCCTGAACCTGGAGTTATAGACAGGTGTGAAATACCAGCGGTGCCAGGAATCAAACCTAGGACCTCTGGGAAAGAAGCCATGTGCTTCTAACCACTGAACCTTCTCTCCAGCCCCTTGACCATATTTTTTTTAACAGTCTCTCATTGAACCTGGACCTCACTCATTCAGCTGACCAGCAAGCCCCGGATATTCTTCTATCTCCACCTCCCCATTACCAGGATTGGGGAGGGAGCATGAGGTCCAAACCCATGTCTTCATTCTTGTAGAGCAAGCACTTTACAAACCAAGCCATCTCTCCCATCTCCTCACCAACACTTTCAACTCAAACATTCTCCTTCACCGGAGGATGCTCATGTAGCATCTAAAGAATGGATTTGGTTGCCATTCAGTGTAACACAGATCATACAGGTCAAATTCTATATGGGCTGCATCATCTGGGAAAGTCACAAAGTCTGTTGGGTTATCCTGTTCCTCTCTACCTCGGGTTCAGAGAGGTGCAGTTACTGGATGCCACCTTGCCCCTTCTGAAACGTGGACCCAGACTCAGACAAAGGCTTCAAACACCTGAGCTTGAGAAGTTTAGAGCCTGAAGTGACAGTATCTTATTGGCAGTGATTGATTGGCTCACTCCCCAACTCAGGAGACAGCTCACTCCCCAACTCAGGAGACAGATTTCCCATTGATAAAAGTCTAAGATAAATTGGCCTCTTTCTCATCCACAGAATCAAATGGAAAAATTCGGCTAGTTCCTGAAGCCATCCAAAGCTTGTAACTTCTTCCAGGAGTTACCTACAAGTATCTCCATTGGCTGTCCATGCAACCTTGGATGACTTTGTTTCCATCAGTACCATATGAGCTTACACAGTCATGATGCAGACTCCAAGTGGACTCCTATGGCTTCCACGTCCCAGTTTTATTGGAGTCCATCAAATGCTTACTGCTGTAGCCTTATAGAGCTATGAGTCTTGTAGAGTCATAGCTATGGGGTCCAGGGGTGACCGTGCTGGTAGACTTTGCAGGTTCTCATCCTGCTTTCATACCCCCAACTCTTGGTTGCTTCAGCTAACCATTAGGTTTATGGGAAGCTTTTTGCAGACAGAAAAGCCACTGCTACATTTGGGTGTCGTCTGTTTCATCAACTTCTGACAAGACAAAGTTAGGGTTGTCATAGCCTCTCTTCATCCTGGCCCTGGCATCTTTCTCGTTATACAGGCACATGGCACAGTGTGGTGTCTCCACTTCCACCGTCTTACCAAAGTTATGGAAGTCCACTCGGTATCTCCCTTCCTTGGTCTTGGATACAATTGGAACAAAACGGTAGCCCCAAAGCACCTCCTCTGGGATGTATGATGTGCGGACCTGGCAGGTTGCACTGGTGGATTCCACTGTACCATCTAAAAAGACGACCAGTTCAAAGTCCTGCTGGGAAAGTGTTTCTGCTGCCATGTGGAAGAAAGGGCTATTGTGGTCAATGACGTGGTAGATTGTCAGTGGGGAGATGAAGAATAAATTTTCATTGCCAGCATCGACTACGAAGTTGATATTGGTCTGATCCAAAATAATGGTCTCTCCTTCAGGAGTGATGGTAGTCTTCAGAAGCTTGCCATATATGTGACCGCCAATCAGAAGGCTCTTCCTAAGATTCGCCACTCGGATGAGAAGGCAGAGCTTCCCGCCACGCTTGCTGATTACCGCATTCTTGCTGAATGTAATGGTCTTAGCGCGCTTTTTGGGTCTAGAGATCTTGGCTAAAATGGCGCCGCACATGAAAGAATTGATGATCACTCCAAGAATAGACTGGAAGATAAGCAGGAAAATGGCAGTAGCACACTGTTCTGTCACAAATCTGAATCCATAACCTATGGTCACTTGAGTCTCCAGAGAAAACAGAAAAGCTGAAGTCATCCCGTTAATGTTCTCCACACAGGGAGTACGATTGTCAGGTGGGTAGAACTCTGGGAGGTCTTTATGGACATATGCTACGACATACCACAGAAGACCGAAGAGGAACCAGCTCCCCAAGAAGGCTGTGATGAACACAGTCATTTTGTACCTCCATTTGAGGTCAAGCACAGTGGTCCAGATGTCCACAAAGAATATAAACCTCGATTGTGCATCCACATTGCCAAACTCAATGTTACACCTTCCATCTTTGGAGACCAGTCTTGCTCGTTGCCGAGAACGCCCAAAAATGTGAGTGACAAACCATTTCCGAAGATGTTTGAACATCCTTTCTGTCAGTGCCCTGATCTGAAAACACATCAAAGGGGGGGTTGGTAAGATTATAGTTGTAGCAGCGGTGATGTCAGTGACTCACATACAGACCCAAAAACCTCTGGAAAGAGGATTCAAAATCATCAGGCTTGTTTATCATTTGCACAAGCCAACTAGTTTGCTCTTGATGCAATAATAAACCATACAAAGATTCTGTGTCACATAGAAAGTGGAGAAGACACCAACTGAAAAGTTACTAAAAAAAATACGTTCAAGTATTTCCTGACTTCAGTCAGTTCCACAGGACCTTAAAAATGAGGTGCCTTATTATAACCTGTGCTTTTATTTATTGGATATTATTATTTAAATCGTATCCTCTGCATTAAAATTTAACCTGCTGCTATACAAAATTTTTGTGAAATCACCAAGCCTGGAGCATTGCTCATATTTTTGTGATACAAGTAACTGAAAAAGGAAAGTCATCAATACATCAATATATCCCCTCAATTGTCTTCTTTGCTACTACAAATACATCAAGAGATATTCTGATCTGGTGAAGTTTAGTAAATGAAGGCACTAAGACTCAAAAATTTCAAAGACTTCTCCAAAGTCATAGACTTAACCAATGGCCAGAAGTAGCACACCAGCTCACTGCTTTCTTTCGAGTCATGCTCTGGCTCATTTGTCAAATACCCTATCCTAAAATTGTGCTTCTCTGGAACACTTGAAAACAGGACTGGTTAAATCCTTCTTGATTTTTTTTTAGCAGAGCTCACAGCCCATCAGGTGGTCTCAGAGGCTCTGTCAGAGGATCGCCTGTTTCTACTCATTCTGCCAAGATTTCCAACAGAAATAGAATGGGGGTGTACATTAATATTCCCCACTCTCAACTGGACGCCAAGCTGATGAATACTGACTTCACTACTGTTCTGTGAAAGTGGGACCGTGTTTAACTCATTCCTAGACCCCACCATCTAGTTCAGCCTGGGTGCTTACCACTCTCTAGATCAGCGTCAGGTATGATAACTGGGGTAACACAATGATAGGATGAAGCCCCTCAGAAAAATGTCTGCTCACTGGCTTTTTATCAAAGACAGATATGTGTGTATGAGAGAGAGAGAGAGAGAGAGAGAGAGAGAGAGAGAGAGAGAGAGAGAGAGATTCTGCAAAACAGTGGATGGGGCTTTCCCCTAAACAGCCAACAACAGTGAAACTCAAGGGTCTTAAGCCTAGAATACCTCTTTCACTGCCTCCCTTAATACCCTCTCCCCCGAGCAAAAGATCAAGGTGTGTCCATTGTGGTTAGCACTGTCTTTGTGGTATTTTTTTTTCATTAAATGCAAAGATACTTTTAAAAATAGATCTCAAAATCCCCCTCCAAAAATCTGTTTGCTCACAAGAACTAGGAAGTGAAACCAGCTTAGTGACACATTTTAAACAAAAGTGATATTCCTCAGTGTCTCGTTTCTGACCTTAAGCCAGGTGAAAATACAAGCGGCCGCAGCGAGTTAGAGCAGTGAGAGAAAAGCCACAGCCATAGTGGTGATCTGAGATGGATAGGCCAAGATCAAGAGAGAGTTGCCAAGAGAGCCAGAGAAGCCCTGTACATGCTCTGAGAGCCCTGTCCATCCCTCATTGGCCTCAAGTCTAAGCCCCTAAACACACTGAGAGAGCCCTGTCCATCCCTCACTGGCCTCAAGTCCCCCAAGAGTCCAGACTAAGAGATAGCCCTGGGTGGAGAGCTCAGAGAGCAAAGGCTTCTTCCCAGTTCCTCCCTTCCGTTGCACATGCAGCTGCTGTGGCATGAGCCATACTCTGTGATGACAGATGCTCCTGTCCAGGTTCATGGAAGCTGACTTCCTCACAGGTTGGCTTTCACCTCTTACCAATTCTATGAGCAGCATTACCCATGGAGCCCCTAGACTCTTCACTTCGAGTTTTAATTCAAGATGCCTTCTAAAACATCAACTTCCAAGCTCTTCTTCCCCTCCACCCTTCTAAAATTTGCTTCACGTGAAGGGTATTTCTGTAACGTGAAGACATATCCCCAGTAAGTTTGGGTTTTCCATGACTCTGCTGGCAAAATAAAACATTCACTTCCTGACCTTCCAAGTGGTGAGACAGGAGCAGGCAGCAGCCCCTAGCGCACTCCCCAGACTGTCTGCACTTACCAGCACTCTGAAGACAGTCCGATCTGAAGCACCCATGGTGGACAAAGCAAGGCAGTGGGGCTACTGGGAGTTCTCTGTACAAAGGCTGACTTCTTTTAGGCCTAGCCTAATGAATCTGAAGCTTCAAAATGATGCTTATTTGGGTGAGCTTTCAATGGTTACTCGAGTGCTTGTTCTCAGACTAAGCCTGCAGCTAGGTATATATATATATATATATTATTTTTTTTCAAACCTCACATGGCTTGAATACCGTCATGCTAAGACATGACAAACTACTAGCTGAGGTCCTGGGCAGCAGACGTGGATTGGATACCAGCATGGCCCCCCTTTCTTTTGCCACGCTCTATAGCTCTCTTGCTGTTCTCCCAAGTCATGCCAAATGACTTTGGCTAGAAACGTTCAGTTATCATCAATCTGCCAGTCAGTTTTCTGAAACATACTGAATACTAACCTTTCGAGGTGGTCACAAAGATACAGGGGGATGGAGAGTCATAGATGGGGACATGTTTGCAAGACAAGAATAAGATCATACCAGGAAGAAACAAGATACCACATTAATCTCTCTATACAACAGCCACTGTTATGTAAGAAACTGAGATATTATTGTGAGGTTTAATCTGGAAAAACTGGGCTTTATTGGAGGTGAGCTTTACACATACCGGATTAGCCTAAAATGTTGATTTGTATGATGAAAGAGTGAAGAGAGCTAAGAAAGGGTAAATCCATCCACTAACCAAACCCGCCAGTCACACGGTAGGTCTGCTATTATACAGATTCCGCTTTGCTTGGACTGTGCCATTTAATCTAACCACAGACAAAGCCGATGTGCACTTATGAGCAACTGGACAATTAGAGATTATCACTGGTGTCTTATTTTATATAATGTGCCCCAGCTTTTAGGTTCCTTTCTATTGAAATCAGTAAATCTTAATAGCAAGCAAAAGGCGGCACATTAGCTAATATTTACCCAGGTATCCTTGGTGGCTGGCAAAAACAAGTGGATTACATTATTGCTGTTTGCTCTTTATGCCTTAGCATTCTTATTCTGTAAATGGAACATTTGCAGAAAACAAGATTTTGCCCTACACTTCCAACTCGTTGGCTGTGTCTGGCCATTCCTTAGAATTTCAAAAATAAGCAGAACTCTTCCTGTACTCAAGGGGTTCACAGTCAAAAAATGTGGAGGTGAGCTTAGTATGCTGAAACCCATTGTGGTTTGTGTAGTCCCAGAAGATAATCTTCCCTACAAGACTTCTTATTAGCTATTGATCCAACCTCTGAGGATGTGTTTCAGCCAATTGCAAACAGCCTTCTGTATATATTAACATATTTATCTATTAGTCCAGAGTGATGTGTTGATACTACTGTCTGGATCGACCACTGTGCTTAGACATCACAGAAGTAATGCCACAGGGACACTATTTAAACAGATTTTGTTTAAAATGTGTCCTTGTCAGCATGCAGCTCCCAGGGAAGCTAAGGGAGAGGAAAAGATGAGACCATAAGCAAACAGGCAAGGACTGTCCCTGTGATCTGAAACAGCAGGTACCCTCCAGGGAGTGCCTACTGAGAACAGAACAGTGACACAGAAGCCAGTCCCTTAAGATGTGGTAGAGTCACAGGAAACAAGAATCTCATAAACAATTGCTGAGTTGTGGTAAATAAATAGATGGATGTGTATGTAAATGCTGAGAGCTGACAGTTACCCATACTGTCATCAGCTCCTCCTCCAGAAAAGCTACTTTAGGAGGGTCATTCTTGTGTGAGATGTACAACAGTGATACCCTGGATTAATTGCGTGTGTACTCCCAGGCAAAAGCAACACAAGAGAAGCAAGCACATAGGAGCAGAAAGAAGATCCAGGGTAACCCCTGCTAGCATGCTACAGGAACTTGGTAAAGCCTATGGCTTGAAAGGCAGGCAGGGAACAAACTCAGTGCTGGGTAGCTACTTCTGTCTTTGCTGTTTCTGAAAGGAACACCCATCCTGTCGGAGCTCCAGAGAGAGCTCATACTTCTAAATCAGCTGGAAATACCTCTGTGTAGAGGTCCTCGAAAACAACTATCTTTCTCCAGGCTCCTTGACTCTGTAAAAACACACTCTTCATTTGCATGTAGCATCCACTCCAGCAAACTCGTTCTTTTCAAGTTCATGCTCCCTGCTAATAAGAACCTACATACAGAGCTGGTTCTTGTGGCATCCAACAAAGAATACTCCGCCTCTTTCCCAGCCCCGGCTGCTCAGTGACGAAGAGAGAGGAGGCTCAGTGTCTGTGTTACCCAAGAGTTTGAATTACAGGGGCTATTGTGCCTTTTAACTAAATGTTTCACAGCTCCTATACAAGCTCAGTTTAACTCTAGGGTATTTCTGGGAGTCGAGGTTTTATGTTAGAGTAGGAAATGTGAGCTAGGTGACCCAAAAGCAGATGTCAAATTATTTTTCTCTAGTCCCCTGGTAACTCCAATGCGGAAGAACTTCAAGTTTCTATGAAATTGTTCTGCCTTGTCTCGGGTTCCAGAATCAATCGGCATCATCAAACGTCTCTGGATCTTCCCACAGTACTGCATCCCTGGGACTCTGGTGCCTCCTCTCTGCTGTCTTAATCAAAGGACTTGAGCACATGCTCTGCTTATTGGCCACCTGCTAAGCACCAGGCACCATGATAGAAGCCAAGAAACAACAGTCCCTCCCTACTTTGCAGCTGTTCCTGGAGAGTCACTCAGTAATGCAACAAACTAAAAAACGGCACCCATGAAGCTTGAGCTTGACCTTTTGAGCCCACTTGGCTTTTGTAGAGTTCTTCTTTTCCATGAAAATCATCTGAGGATGTCTGAAAACAGCCTCCCGGGTAGATCTGCAAACCTGCAGAACCTGTGGAACCCCAAATCCTCTGGCTTCCTGGGCTGCCTCTAGTCTGTCCAGAGCTCATAGGGTAGGAGGCCTTTGGTTGGGCATGTTAGAACTTAGCCTGACACCCTTGGTTAACTGAGCATCTGCTTCAGTGGTTCTCAACCTTCCTAATGCTTCAGCCCTCTAGTACATATATTTCCTCATGTTGTGGTGACCTCCAAACTTAAAATTATTTCATTGCTACTTCATAACTGTAATTTTGCTAATGTTATGAGTCAGAAAGTAAATATCCAATATGTAGGATGTGATATGTGACTCTCCAAAGGGGTGAAGACCCACCAGTTATGAGCTGTTGATCTAGTTCATTTAGAGAGGTTGGTTAGACTAGGTCCTTCCCAGTCTTACATCCCAGGTTTGTAGCAGAGCATCTGAGCCCCATGTCTTTGCCAGGCTAGACTGCGTAGTGCCTGGAAAATATATCACTATTGAGGGAAAGGGGGCTTCATGACCTCTTCCCCGGGGAAACCAGAGTAGCCTATTCAGGGTGTGAATGCAACATAGGCCTTCCTGAGTCCCTCTCTTCTTCCTTTTGGGAACAAGCAAGAGAGAGCCATAACCTGCTCTGGCAGCATCCATGCCTTTGCAGGTACACAGTGTTCTGCAGGTATCTCAGGGCATCTGGTGGCAGCCCCACTATCTGAATGAGTCAGATAGTGTTTTGCATGGGAAGCAACACATAAGAATATAGGTGACCTGGGCCAAGAATGTGCCCAGAACAAGGCTTCTGCAGCTTGGCAAAGTAGAAGTGTTCCAGCTCATGTCCACAGGCCTGAACTTGAACTCAAGCTGTGCCGCTTAGTGGCCAGGTGAGCTAAGCAAGTTGAAGCCTCAGTTCGCTCATATGTGAGACGACTCTAATGCTATCTTTCCAAATGCCGTGTAGCAGAATACACAAAATCCCTAGAGCATGCAATAAATCGAGGCAATGGTTATTGATGGTACCAAACTGAAACCAGCACAGCAGTTTAGTCAAATATCACTGACCCTCACCACCATGGACTACCCCTTGGTCAAACTATAACTGCACCAAAGGAGAAAAGGAAGTGGGGGGAAGGGAAGGTCCTAGCCGCATGCGTGTCTATGAATGATGCTGGCTGCAGAACCCACTTCCTCATAGGAAGAGACAAAAGGCAAAGATGCTTTCAGGAAGGGCTGGTCAATAACAAAGTCAAAAGCCTTTTCTCAGAGAAGTGAGAATTGGATAAGGGGAGCAAACCATCCTTGCAACGTTGACCAGAGGCCAGGTTCCTAGGCAGGATGCTGATCTTCTCTGCCACAGAAACTAACTAGACTGTGACCAGTATCACTGCTGTTTACACTTGTTCTCTGAAAAGGCAGCCTCTTGCCTGGTACCCACAATCAGATTTTGATGGACAAACAGTGTCACAAACATCATCAACAAAAGCACTCTGCTTGCCATAGGCCTGGGGAGTAAGAGTGCTTGCTACCCACGCGTAAGGACCCAAGCTCAAATCCCAAAAACCCAGATGAAAAGGCCAGGCATGTAGCCCAGTCACACAAAGCTTTCAGGGTGGAGACAGGCAGGTACCTGAGCTATAAATGGTGAAAACCAACACTGCGGGCTGCTTGCCTGCAGAAGTCATGTGCACATGCACCACTCTGCGCAGGTTTGCTCTGCTATGAAGATGTGAAGAACCAAGAAAGCTACCAAAGGGTGTGCAAGAGGCCATTGCAAGGACTGAAAGTCTGCAAGTTCATGTTTTAAATGCTCTCCAGCAAACTTGTTCATTGGGGGTCACTGTGCATCCTGAGAGAATCACCTCTCAGAAGCAGAAGAGGACCTCTGGTTTGGGTCCCAGAGATAGGCACAGGAGCTCTGTCATTCTTTTTCATAAAGCCAGACTGGGAGCAGACAAAGCTGCTCATGAGGTATGACCAGCCTCTGGTGGCAGCACATGTTTACTGCGGGATTAGAAATGAGCAGTTTGGATGCTGTAAACTTCTCCTGTGTAGCTTCCCAGCACATTTTTTAGTGTCCCTCACAACTGTTTCTTAGGGTCCTTTGAAAAAGGTGGCATGTCACAACCATGCAAAGAAGGATACTTAGTCTCTATCCAGAGTTTGTAAGTGTAGCACTTCCCCAGGGTCTATGAAGATGGCAGCAGAGAATAGATCTACCCCAGGGCGATGGGGGCACAGCGGAAACTGCCAATGGAGTGACACTCCCTGGACACCGACAGGAACGTTCTTAGCAATCTTCACTTCTTTTTCTTTCCCGTTTGTTTTTTTGAGACAAGGTTTCTCTATGTAGCCCTAACTGTCCTGGAACTCACTCTATAGACCATGCTGGCCTTGAACTCAGAGATCCACCTGCCTCTGCTGGGATTAAAGTTGTGCTCCACCACCGTCCAGCACAATCTTTACTTCTAAGCCCAAGAGCTCAGTGCTTTACCAAGGGAAGGCTTTGCTTTATTGCCCGTGAGTAGACTGAGCCATTGACAGGGGAAGAAAGCTAAAAAATGGAGGCTTGGACCCCAAAATGGATGACGATAAAGACTCCCAATCCCTCTCCTGACCTTGAAAAGTGTGGGAAGTTGCAATAAAGGGCCCCAGGGAGCTTCTCTGTCCCCAGGGGTCACTCCAGGAGACACTGCTCCATACTGTATGTACAGCGCCCCTGGAGCACGACATAAGAAGTGCCTCTCTCATAGAGACATCCTGGGGCCCCAAAGCCAAGCACAGATGCAAAACTCTTACCTGTATCATTGCATTTAGATTTCATAATAGTTCGGAGAGCCTGAGAACCGAGGTCCAGGGATGTTAAGTAACTCACTCAAGGTCCCAAAGCAGAAAAACAAGCATAAAGATTAGGAGAATCTTTGTTTTTTAAACCCCATAGCATACTCAGAACAACTATAAATAGCAAGAAGCCAAACATGCTTTCAACACCTGTTCACTGAGTGCCGGAATGGTGGCCTGGCACATGTTTCTTTGCTTTGTGTAAGAAGTCACTCAAATGATCAAAAAGAAATATCTGACTAGTGGAGAGAATATATGTTTTCTGGGGACCGCTGATGTCACTAGCTGTGCCATTCAGGACAGCTCAGAAATAGTCAAACTGCAAGTGGAACTAAGAGGCAATTGGGGAAGACTTTACTCCATCAAAAGCTCCGCATCCATCTACAGGTTGTGTGGCTTGATCAGGCAATGGCCTGCAGCTGGAGAAAATGGTGTCCTCCATTTGGAGATGCCAATAGATAGCTACAGGATTTCTGCACCTTCACCATCATTCTGATGGTGATGGATCCACCTCAATAGATGGGAGAGTCTTCCCGTGACACTAAGCTGAGCCTAGTACACTTGCTCATTGAGCAGAGAAGACACTGTCATGGCTTTGCAGTCAGTGCTAAGTCATGTCTAGACAGCAGAGTGAGGTTCGGTGACAAGAAGACAGACACACACAGGCAGCCATCCACCCCTGTTGTGCTCCTACAATGGAAACCAAAGGACTCTGTCTTCGAATCTGATTCACATGCTAACTCCTCTGCTGGGGACCGCTAGGGACCACTCTACCATCCCCTCACAAACACTTCACTTCTTGGCCTCATGTCTGACAAACCTGAAATGTCAGCTTGACTATGTCCTTCCCCTAGGAATGTGATTATAATCTTGGCATAAATTGAACAGTCATTTTAACACACATTTACTCTGTGCTGGTCTGGGGGCAGTGACCGAACTCTCTTCTCTGTGTTGTCCCTAGTGCCCAGCCACCCCAGCGCTGAACAGAGCAAGGGGCCCAGTAAAAATCACTTTCCAAGTAACCTGAGGAAGGTGCAGAGGGTCACAAAGCTTGACTCTCAAAAATAAAGACATGACAGCAATGTCAGGTAACGGGCTCTGGGGTGCTAGCACTTAGTCTCTGTGGAACTTGTGTGGACAGAGATTGTCTAGTTCTTCTGAGACAAAACCTTGTTCAGCTCCCTGGTGGCCCAGGTGTTCAAAGATCACTCAAGTTACTTGCCTTTACCCGAAGAGAAGTGATGCTTCTCACAGTCAGTTATGAAAGAACCTTGTGTGCCCATGAGACCTACCTGCCTTTGGGTTTGGAGTTTGCCAAGATGCCTTTGACCTGAAGGCGAGAGCTCAGTGAAGAAGCGATCTAGGAGTGCCCACCACATAAAGCCACTGTCTGGAGAGACAGGACAACTCCCTACAGAATCCTGGATACAATCCTAAGCGGATGGGCCAAGCCAGACTCTTCCACACATAGCAAGAGCCAGAAGGATCCTCTGTGCCTCTCAGGAAATTAACTCAAGTTCTCAGACTTGGTCTTGGTCCAGGTCTTCCTGAGGGTATCTGTCCTAACAGTAAATTCTGGTTCCTTATCATAAATTTTGGATTGAAAATTAAATTGACACCATGATCCAGAGGTTTTTCTGGTTTGGCGGTCTCTTGACTCCTATTCCTATCAAGCAGAGAACCCCTCCACTGTTGGTGTCTGGGTTTATGGACTTACGCTGAAACCAGTGTTGGTTTCGCACCAGACAGCAGAGGGACAGAAACTGCGGAGAAATCATATTACACACTCAGGAGGATATTAGATGTTTAAAGGAATCCTACAGTGGATTATTTTATAAAGTGAAGAACAATTTTTTTTTGCAAATCAAATAACCACCAAGCACTCGTATATCTCGTAACAGTGTGTGTTTGGGCGGAGGCTATACATCCATAATGACACTATTCTTAAGTTTCACATGTCAAGCCACCCACCTCAAATGGCATGGCAATTTCATGAAAGAATTTAAATGTTTATAAAAACACGTATTTATTATGTGCGCACAAACCCTGCTATTAGTCTGACCCTTCTAGTCCTCTGTGGTTTGGGTTGCCATTACATCAACTTAGTCCTTTCAGCCCAGAAATAAATGAATTCCATGTGAGCGAGAGCCCCAAACATTGTCTGCAACAAGACTGTATGCTTTTCTTTAAAGAAAATATGTAGAATTCCCAGCCTTGACATTACTGAGAAGGGTCACAACAGTCCACTAAGGCCTACAGAGGAAGCACAGGGAAACTAGTATCCAAGTCTTGTATCCACAGGCAATAAATGATATGCATATAAAGTTGGAGGAAGGTGTCAGCCCCTATGTTTGGAGGGGGTTGTTGGGGTGCCTTCTGGTTCCATATCCTAGCTGATCTTTTCTGTTTTCCTGTCCAATTCCCATCAAGTCACCAGAGTGGAATGTGATAAGTGAGCTTGATGATTTGAATCTGAAGGTTGTCATTTATTTGCTTGAACACTGGCTGCTATATGACCGCTTACTGGGTCAGCTTCCGCAGCTGAACGGGACATTCGGACATATCTTACAGATAGCCAGAGCTTCAACAGCCCTGAGCATAGGAAACAATGGAGCCTTACCTTATAAAGTCCTGCCACTCCTGAAGGAACAGAAGGAATAAAAGGGCAGACATAGGAATACCATTGTCTGTACTGCCTCACTCTGGGTTTCTGTGACCCATCTCACGGGTACACTTCATGGTGCTTCCTGAAGGGTAAAGAGAAGGACACAGCTTGAGGTAGCCCATGGAATAGCTGGGGACCAGTCTTCCTGTAGTTTCTATGGCTGTGCCCCAGGGAGCTTTCAAAGGTCAATGATTACCCATTCGGGCTGGAGCTCTGCCAAGCCATCAAAGTTACATTAATGAGGAGACACGACATCTAGCCTTCCGCATCAAGGTGCTTTCTGGGAAAGCCCTGGGGCCAGAAGGAAGCAGAGCTGGTAGTCTCAATGACCCTGTAGCTCCGTGCCACTAAGCTATCCTCCATACCTGCCCAGTTCCCATCTTCAGGGCTCTTCTTTCGGCAACTGGAATGATCCCCTCCCTGTTACAGGCAGAACCCATGCAGGGAACCCTGTGAGATGGTAACACCATCACAGAGTTTTCCCACCCCATTCCTCCTGTGACTACAAAGCATTTCATACATCTTCATCCTACTCTTGTGTCTGATATTAAAATGAGAAAGAAAGGACAGGGAACATTCCTGCAGGACTCATGGCCAAACCCAAGCTGGCAAATGGCCCACTATAGTCCCAGCTCCTGAGAGACCAGCAGAGCCTACAGTAGGCAGCAACTGACGTAAATGCACCCATGCCTTTCCTCCCTCTCCGGGTACAATGACCTGGAAAAGGTGAAGGAAATTCCTCTTCTTTTCCTCCTATTGGTCCTTCTATTCTGATCAGAAGGAATGGAAAGAAGCTCCAAAGTCTCAGACCTCATTGGGTTGCATTTTATTTTATTTTATTTTCAAATTGGCTTTGCTCTGACAAGGATTAAATGAAATAGGCCCATGTCCTGCATAAACATTTGACCCAGATGTCTATAACAGCTTTACTCATTACAGCTTAAAAGAGGAAGCAATCCTACATGTCTTTTCACCATCAGTAAGATGAGGCACGCCTGTAAAATGCAATATTACTTAGCCCTAAGAAAGAATGGCGGGTTGATGTGTGTCACAACATGAGTGAACCTTACAAGGCCAAGTATTCTACGATCCTTTCTACAGAGATATTTGGAATAGTCAAGTCTATACAGAGAAAAGTTAGACAAGTGGTTGCCCAGATATTGAAATGACTGCTAATAGTTCTTTAGAAGTGGAAACAGTGGTTTTTACATTGATTGTGATGATAGTTGTGTAGCTTTGTAAATGTATTAAAAAAAAGCAATTGCTGACGGTGGGATTGTCTAATGGGAGTTATATTCTACAACGCTAAAAATAATACAGTGTTCTTACAACATAGTAGGGATACAACAAACTTCTTCACACCTTCACCCAGATTCCTAGTTCTTTCAGACAATTTATGGAACCCCAGGTGACCTACCACCACCACCACCACCACTACCATCACCACCACCAAGCGGTTACTTGATCCTGGAGCACAGAAAACATCATTCTGGGCATCATCCTTTCTATGCACATAGATGCTCCCTGATTATAGAGGCATTTCCTCTCTGGTCTGTGTTCTCCCAGCCATAGGAGGTTGAGAGTGTCAGGCAGAGCCAAGGAAATGGAGTCCTAGGTCCCCATAAGGCTGCACTGGATGGATTATGATCTAGAATTTCAGCTCCAATGTACTATTCCTCAAAACCCCCAGGGCTGTTAGCTGCGGGAGGTGTGTGGAGGGTTCAGACCCCACTAGTACACAAGGCAAGACTCATGGGGCCCTGACCAACCCATGGTTCATAGGAGGATATTCTCGGAGCCTTGGCCTGGTCACTGCATAGCAGGTAGGTGTCCCACAAGAGTGCTTGCCGAACCCCATCATATGCATCATCATTTTTGGTTCTTTCTCGTTGTCTTTCTGCCCTTGGTCGCTTAGCACTTCTTTATCTAGTATCTTGTTCTTTGCTCGCGGCTCTTGTATTCTGAAGTCAGCGTTGTTAATCTTCCATTCCCACGAAAGCTGGCCTCTCGGAAGAGTCAGAGCCAACTCAAAGACAACCCAAGGGTCCGCGGGACCACTTAAAACCTCTTCTTGTGACTGGAGAGATGGCTCAGCAGTTAAGAGCCTGACTGCCCTTCCAGAGGACCCTAGTTTAATCTCCAGCACCCACATGAAAGCTTAAAACCATCTGCAAATTCCAGTCCCCGGAGCACGTTCCTCTCTTTTGGTCTCCAAGGCACATGCACATAAGCAAAGCACTGATTACATATCAAATAATGAAATAGATTTTACAAAATTTAAAAAAAAGTAAAACCAGAAGTCTGCGCTATCCTGAGCTTTACCACTCCATTCCTCCCCTGCTGTCTATCTTGCTGCTCCAGAGAGTAACACCTAGCAGAAAGATGGCATGAATCCCAGACTCAGGGTCACAGGTCTTCCAGAGTCTGGTCCCTTGGACAAAAGGAGGGCTGATGTCCTTGTATACTACCTAAAGAGTGGCATCATCAAGAGTCAGCAATAGTGCACTGGAGGGGGATAGAGGGCACCACATCTACGTTCAGTATCCAACCTCTAAAAGAGAATCCTCAGATGGAGCACGGTGCATTTAATCCCAGCACTCAGAAGGATAAAGCCAGTTCAAGACCAGCCTGGTCTACATAGAGAGACCCCAGTCTCAAAAGAACCAAACCAAACAAACAAACAAACAAACAAAAAAGAATCCTCACTTGTATTAACACAAATCGTAATGAGCTGATTAAATGCAGATCCTCCAATAGCATGAATGTGTGATGACTTGGGGAAGAAATTTAAAGTCAGCCTTTAAAAATCTGAGCCCAAAGTGAACCCAGTCCATCTGCTGAGCAAGTGCAGGCTCCCCTTCGGGCTCTGGCCTTGACACAGGTAGCCCTGTCCAATTCAGGCTAGAACTCCAGCTCTGGTATTCTCTGGGGAATGACCAAGCAGCCTGTCAGGGGGTTAGCTGGACTTATTTTCCCCTTCTAGCCAATTAGGGCTGAGGGAGGGCTGAGGGAAGAGAGAGGAGGGGATCACTAAGCTGCTGTACATCCTCTCCCTCCCTCACCCCCTCCAGCCTGCACAGAATGTTGCACAGAATTGGCTTTCAGGCATGTGCAACATTGGACTAAGTCCTGGCATGTCCCACATTGTTAAAGCTCCCCTGAGAGGCAGGAAGACATCTAGGAATAGTGAAGAAATTAACAACTGTGCTCAGCTGGAACTAAATTCCTGGCTCTCTGGCTCCTGAAGAGGCCCAAGCTATGATCATCATTGAGACTAAAGTAGAGCCCACTGTCTACAAATGCTTCCTAAATGAGTAAGTCAGTAAAAGTCAGGGGACTGATGCACCATGTGTGTGAGGTCTTGCATGCTGGTGCTTCTGTGTACCCAACACTACCCATGGGGCCCTAGTGGTCTCTGAAACATAGGTACCAGGGGAAAAAAAAGAAGCTGTTGTAGTTGCTCAGCTAACTAGTGACCCAGCAAATATCTAGGACAGTATGAAAACCACATGTTTGAATTCATTAAATGCTGAGGAGAATACATGGAAGGAAAAAGCATCAGTTCTCCAGGCACATCAGATGCACTTATGAGCATCCTTTCATCTTTTTATGCTAAGCTTACATTTTATGACGGCACAGATATCTCATTCAACTTGAAGTCATATATGAGAAGTGTACATGTTTCTGAGCATCTGATTCCGTTACCAAAGACCTACTCAGTTTTAACATCTATAAACTCATCAAAGGTTTAAACATTTAAAAAAAAAACAAAGCTAGTAGTACCCTATGCAAAGGAGAGATGGAAGAGTGTGGGGTGGACTATAGCAAGAAGAATCTAAGCAGTATGGGGATGATGAGGCAAGATGAGCCAGAACAGTGGGACCAAGCATCAAAAACTGCTCTAGACTAGCAGGGGAAAGCAAAGCAGAGCCCATAAGACGCAGGAAAGGCAGCAGTTAAATGAGCCAATGGTAGAGACACTCCACCATATTTTTATTGACAATCTGCTGGTATGGCGTATTCTTCTGGCTACAGCCAGGGTGTGTTGAATGAGTGAATCATCAAAGAAATAAAAATATGGGAAGGAGGTATAGTCTTCAGAAGGGCTTGAAGATTAGAAGAAATTGGGTGCATTAAACTGGCTGGAAATCCTGAATGTTCCATGAACTTCTCTTGAATCTAGTTTATCCTCAAAGCAGTTTGGGGACAGATCAGAAGAATGGTATTCACCGGCCTTACTTTATCTCAGGCACTCTTCATGCTAAGCTCAACAATTACAGCTGCTCCATGGTTCTGGGTGATAGCAGCGCATGTGCTTAATCCCAGCACTCAGGAGGCAGGGGCAGGAGGATCTCTGAGTTTGAGGCCAGCCTGGTCTACAGAGTGAGTTACCAGACAGCTGGAGATACACAGAGAAACCCTGTCTGGAAGAGCAAACAAATAAGACCACAACTGCTCCATTGCAAAGCATTGTTAGCTGTTGTCTACCCACAGTATCAACTGGGTAGACAAGAGGACACTGGAGGCTACAAAGACCAGGTTCACAGCATTCAGAGTCAGGAAACTGAGGACTAGCCTTCCACAGTAGTCAACTGCAATGAGCTAGGTCATTGTTTAATTAATGAGTGAAACTCACTAAAATGCATCCCTTCCCTAGGTCCCTCACACAAATCTGAAGGCTGGCAGTACATTCTCTGCAGGTTGTCCCCTCATACATGACTGAAGGCCCAGTTCATTGGAGACTTGATCCCTCCTTGGCATGGCATTGCTGCTGAAGACAGGAGCAGGCACTTGGCAAGTGACTTCCTATGTGGTACCAGAAACTGAGCTTAACAGGAATTATTCATTCAGGCCTCACAGTGGCCCTCTGATGTAGGTATACTCAACTCTATTTAACCAGGAAGGAAACTGAGGTTTAGTGGGTGACTGCTGTTGTTTGGGGACTGATCCCAAGCTTGTACTACTCTGTGGCTAAGCTCCAAGTCTCCCCAGCCTCACCTCATCACCCCCTCTCCACTACCACAGGCCTCCCAGAGAGGTTAAACAATTCCCATGAGGCAGAGATGGAATGGAAACTCAGACTCCAAACTAGCATCCAAATATAAGTTCCCTCAGTATTTGAGCAATAATTTAACACTGAGCAAAAATTTTAACATCTACAGGGGAGTAAGGGAAACCTGAAGAAGACTAGTCCTTCACACTCTGTCTTCCTTTCCCATGCTTTCTGAAACCTTCTCGTTTTTACTGGAATCCTGTCATGTGCAGGGAACCCTGCTGAGAACTGGACTATAGCATTGTGATATTTGGGGAGGTAGAGACAACTGGACAGATAATAAAAATGACCCAAATAAACACGATGATGATAAACTGTGAGAAGGACTACGGAATACATGGTAAACAAAAGTGGCCTTAAGACCAGTAAGTGGGCATGGCATTTGTCTGTGTGTATTTCCTCCAGGAAAGGAACCAGAAGGAAATCTCAGGTTGTGCCCATGAGGTTATAAGAAATTCTGTGTGCCTCTTATTCTTTCTCTTCCTCTTCTTCTCCTCCTTTTCCTCCTCCTCACCATCATCATCACCACCACCATCAACATCCTGTCCCCTCTGTTCTTCATGTAGATCCAAGCCCTAGAAAACAGAATTTGCCTTAATGGGATATCAGGGGGAATCTCCGTTCCTAAAGATAATATTGTTAAATTTCCTTTTGATATCAAAAACAGAGTAAGGAATGTCCTTAGGGAAAGGTCATCTCTAAAATATGGAAGTGGAATGGGCTCAAGCGCATCTGCTGCTCTTGCAGTGGGCGTAAGTCCCATCCTCATCTACATCAGGTCTCACATCCCCCTGAACACCATTTCCAGGGGATCCAGCACCCTCTCCCACCCTTCAAGGACACACACATACTTGTAGCATGCATTCACATAAACATGCACATGCACATAAATTTGAAAAATAAAAATAAAATTTTAAAATAAAATTTAAAAAGTAACAATGTTTTCATGTGGCAACAATGGATCAGTAGTTGTCAGTTTAGCTTGATTTCTTGGTTTTTACCTTTAAGCGTTTTTTTAGTCCTTTAAGTGTACAGACAATGCACCAGGCATAATGGCACTCGCCTTTAGTCCCAGCACTTGTGAGGCAAAGCAGGTGGATCTCTGTGAGTTCAAGGCTAGCCTTGTCGACCTAGAGAGTTCCAGGACAGCCAGGACTTCATAGAAAAATCCTCCAATCTCATGAAAAGGGGGGAAATAAACCGAGAATGTAGTGTCTCATCTCCCTTTGTGTCTCTTATAGTGTTATATTCCCACAACTACACAGGAACTACTGTGGTCCTGTCAGGTCTCTGGGCTCTGTTGTACACCATCTGCTCATTTGAACTATTCTAGTTTTCTGTTTTTGTTTTCCAAGACCAGTTAAGGTTCTTCCTATGAATCTTTTTAAGAAAGCTCGTAATTTTGTGACAGATCTCAAAACCCTATATTTTAGGATCATTTCTGAAAATATCTAGGTCCTACTTGATTGAAGATATGGAATAGAGAATGGCTGTTGGGCCCTACGGAATTCAGATTTCCCAACCAGCTCTTGAAGCAGGCAGGGTGAGTTAGAGTACCATTGAGTGTGTCTAGAAATGGGGCGCTGGGTTTCTACCGCTGGGGAGCTGGTAAGATTAGCAATCTTGGTTTACTAGAATACTCCAAGGAGAGAGTATTTGTCAACTGGTTGAACCCATCTTATTTAAAGAGAAGGATGATTTCTGGATTAGTTTTACAACTAGGGAGTAAATGTGGATCTTTTCTTAAAATGATGAGAGTTCATACAAAAGGTGGCTTAGAGCATTTGGTAGTCATTTAGAAGAGAGGTCTTGTTGTAAAATAGCTTTAGAATCAAGATTACCTTATTCTGGCTATTCTTTTAACCCATCCAACTTTTTGTTTGGCCATGTGGACCTACATTCTTTAAAAAAATTATTTTCCTTCTTAAGGTTGTGGATCAATTCTGTTCTAATTATAAAGGATCCATCTGAGAGGTAAACGGATGGGAACTGAAGAGGGATTCGCATCAAAGAAAGCAAAAAGAGCACACCATGGGGGCTTTTGTCGGCATTCCTGACTGATGGGGTCAAGACCCACACATTGCCTGGCAATCTGCAATAGTGTGGTGTGCTGATTCAGTTGTAATTTTGGCAAGAATCAAGGCCCAAAATCTTGTTGGAGGTTGAGGCACACACTCTCCAAATCCAGAGATGCCTTTAGTCAGCAAAGACCAGAACCCACCAGTCAATCTGACAAGCAAGGATCAATATTTGTCTTTTTGTAGCTATAGAAAAGAAGAGGTATGATTTCCTCTCCCAAGTATGGCTCTAATTTTCTTTCTTTAAATATCAGGAATAACCTAGAAGAAACCCAGAAAGAGGCCTATATTTGGCCTATATTGGCGCAGTATATCTTCGGAAAACTTTCAAGTTCACTTTAGACCCAGTAAAATATATTAGGTAATATTAGGTAAAAATGTCTCAAAACCAGAAAACCCCACACCATGAAGATCTGGTATCAAACTGCAGAAAACACACTGACTTAATCAGCTGGTAAGAGAAACAGCCAGAAAACACTGAACAGGTACAGCATAGCCACTCCTTTTTTGATAAAAGACACCTGAGTTTGATTATCAGGGAGATAGCAGGAGACAAAGGTACATTTGGAGCAAGAACTGATGATCTAGGGCATGCTATATAGTAGAAAAATGGGAAGGACCCTGTAGCCAGGCACAGAAGTGTAGACAGGGGAGCTGTAGACAGGAAGAGTTCCAGGAGCTCTACCAAAGAGAGAGGAGTCCGGGCCTTACCACAAGAAGACAAGGAACTCCAAGAGGTTGTCTCATTCTGCTCCATTTGGCTCAAGTGTAGGGTGTAGAAAACAGGCTTTATTTCAGATGGTGGTGCAGTTTAATTATGCGAAGGGCCCTCAAGGGAGAGAGTGGGCCATTCCTGAAGGGACCACTGCCCATATATTTACATTGGAAAGTAGCCTTTATATTCCTTCTTTGAGTATCTTGGGCAACTTCCTGTGGGGAGGGGTTTCCTAGGTGATTGATAGGAAAGAGACAAAAGTAGCGATGTTTTGAGGGAGGACTGGAATGTCACACCTGAACCCTAGGTAGAGGGTAGAGCTCACATTCCATTCTTTGAGGGAGGAGCCAGTTCTGTTGGTAGGCTTCAACAAATCTTTGAAGCTCCAGCTTTTCATAAGATAGTTTAAATCTTTAGGAGATAATTGTGATGCTTCTATTTCTAGTGTTAACAGGAAAACAGAGAGGAATGGATCCACCCTCAGTGTCTTCCAAGTCTGCAAATATCTTGCTAACTACCTAACATCGGCAGCCCTCATGCCTTATACCTATCTTCCAATGAGATAGATAGTTGGGCAGGGCAGATTTTTCTTCAGAGTTTACAATGGCCATCAGGGCATGGGTTCCTGTGGGTCTTCTAGAATGATCCTGTGACATGACCTATACCTTATCTCTGAACACAATTCAAATTCTATACTCCATGCATAACTGTAGGTAGCTCTACCCCCAATAACATAAGAATGAAAGGTTGATTGTGCCAATAAGCATGAGGCTTGATTCCCTAATCTAACTGAATATCTCATCATCAGACTCGACTCCATGGGTCCAAATTTTATGCACATTTTTTCCATGAGACACTAATAGCAGTCACATTTGCCAAGTTCACTCCTCAAGGACAAATGCCTGATCTGGAAAGAGCCAGAAAGCTCCCAAGAATTTAATCAAGGGCAACGAACCATGAGACTTCCCTTAGGGGCAGTCACCTGAGAGAGCTTTGCTTGCCCTGATTCTGCAGAAAAACACCATATTAACCTGTTGCTTTCAAATAGCGTTTGGTACATATTTAAATCATCTCCCTGGGGATAAGGTGGCACACTGATGTATACCGGTAAACACAATTCCTGAATCTGAGACAGAAGCACAGTGTTGGTGTAACTGGAGAAGGAGAGGACACTCTTGGAAAATTCTCAGTGGAAAGTACTTTGTCTTAGGGAATTGAACAAGAATCTTCTCTCAGAAGCAAAGGTGGTCCCCATGAATCTAAGTAGTATGCAAGGTTTGCTAGCATCCTACATGCAGAACACAGGACAGAGCAGACATCTGTTCCTTTCTGGGACAGTGACTCAAGAAGGTTATGTGCTCCTTTGAGAGACGAACTTGTTGATCTAAGGCTTTGCTGATGGGATTCAGACTCTCTTTTTTGGAACCCATGAGTAAGTTACCACCATGCTGTAGGCGTTGGTATCTTCTTTCCTGCAATGGATAGCCTGGGCTCGAAGATTTAAGGTAGTGTTTTTTGAGATATTCGTGACTGGATGCAGATTGAGCACTCACAGGAGTTTTGAGGAGCAATTCAGTAACAACATTTCTAAAGTTGCCTATCATTTGTATCATCCTTGGGTTCTTGCTGCTGTTTCTAAGATTTATAGTATTTTTGATTATTTGCCCCTGTGTCTATGTGTGTCTGTGTGTAGGTCTGTCTACACAAAGCCAGGTGCCCCTGGAGGCCAGAGGCAGCAAAATCCCCCAGGGACTAGATTTACAGGCAGCTGTGAACCACCCAATTTTGATGCTGGGAACCAAACAGAATCTCTACAAAAGTGGCAGCTGCTCTTCCCACTGAGCCATCCCTCCAGCTCATTGCTGTTACTTCCTTATAAAACTTCTGGTGTCTGTGGACCGGCCTTGCTCCCCTTCCCATTTGCTGGAAGATCCTAACAAGGCAATGAGAGGGCTTAGATACTGCCTCTACCAAGGCTCAGGTTCTTCCAAGCTGAAGCATGGAACACGTGCCAAGACTCCTATGACCGAAGTCATCTCTCAGTCACCATTGACTTTTCCAAGACTCTTCCACACTGGCTGTTTCTTCTACTTTTTTTTTCCTTTGAAGATTTTGCTTGTTCATATTCAGTTTTCTTTTCTCCACTTTTGTTTTTCCAGCTCTGTCATTCACTTTCAAAGTCCATTACCCATTCTTTGCCCTTTCAGAGCAGAGCTAACGTTCATGAATCATACATGTTCCAAGAGACAGAGTAGACTTGGAAGATCCTCTCTGTACTCCTGCTTTTGCCTGTGTCCGATAGTCTGTACTGCCTTTTCTCAGCCCATCAGGTGGGGATGATCTTATTTGAAAAGACAGATTCGGGTCTTGATGTGAGAGGGTTGAAGAAAAGCAGGAAAGTAGTATCTACCTTCATTTTAGGGCCTGGGTTTGCCTTTTCTTAGATATTACAAAAGCTAAGCTAAAATCCCTTTGGGTTTCTGTCAGGACCTTAAGGGTCAATTCAGTTTTCAGTTAGAGGGGCCAAGACCCTGAGGTAACTGCTTTACAGTGGCTGTCTAAAGTAGGTCAGGATTTAGAGCCAAGATCACTGAATTTTCAGACATTCTGTACTGTGGGACTTTTACCTGACATTTCAAAGCCTCTGAATGGCCTCATCTGAAAAGGGAAAGGAAAATGAATGAATGAGAGTCCTGGGGTCCCCATGAAACCCCAGGTATGAATCCCAGCTCGGTACACACCAGGGTTTGGCCCAGTGCTTCCCAAACAGGGAACTCTGAAGAATATCATGGGTCTCAAATATTGATCTTTGTGACTCCGGAGGTTGGGGAGGACCTGAAGAAGCAGGCTCAACAACCTCGTCCCCATACAAGCAGATCATACAAACACCATCAAACTCCATGCAGCCAAGCAGGAAAAATTCAGGAGGCATTGTCTCAACTTCCTTTTACCTCAATGCTGAGGAAGGCCTAAGCAGCATCATTCCTAGGAGGAATGATCCCCTGGAGCACTTGCCTGGGCCTGACTCGGGCAAGTTGGAGTAGGTGTAATAACAGAAGCACTCTGTCATTCAGCAATCGTGCTGTGACTCCTGGCATCGACTCAAGCCTAGACTCAACTTGACCATAGAGTCATTTCTTTGTCCTACAGGGCCGCTGAGGGTTTAGAACCCAGAAGCCATACTGACTCTAGATCCAACACAATGCCCAAGCACCCAGAGGAAAAGAGACAGGCTGTACCTTCTCCCCAGACAATCTGGCATTTCAGAGATGTGTTATAGTTAAGAGGCCTCGGCAAATCAGGTACGCTGCCTAACTTGTCTCATATTCCTCTCTGAAGCTGCAGCCCACGTGAAGGCACGGAGATTAAGTGTAAGGTAAATGCTCATTGCCATTCAGAGCTTGCTCACTCATCAGGTGAACTTTGGGAACCTCGCCAGGTCTCCGGCTTTACTTCATTCTTCCCTGTCCCTGGCTACAGCCAGTCAGCAGCTAGATTTTAAGGATTCTGATCTTGGTGTCATCCTAGCTTTTTCCCAGCCTACCTTGTGCTCAAAGCCTCCTTTCCACAAAGAGGCTAAGCCCTTACCCTCATCACCTCACGTGAGGCCTTCTGTCCTATGTACCCTGTGGCTTCTCCAGTCTTGTACTGCCCGTCCGTTCTCACTCCCAACCCTGCTGCACTGGCTTAATGCGCCTCATACGCGCCATGCCTAGATGCCTTTGTGAATGCCGTTTCCTTATTCTGGAACATTCTTTCTCTTGCCCCTATTACGTATCATCCTATCTACCTAAGGCTTTTAGGACTGTGTTCTTTTGAAGTCTTCTATTGACAGCCATGATTCTATGACTGCCCTACTGTGCAAAAGCCCCAGACCACCAAAGAATTTCTGCCACACACACCACACAAGTAACATAGGCTGTAAGTGCCAGGTCGCCACAGCAATGCTACCAATGGCAAACATTTGTCTGGCTGTGAAGGACCTAGCATAGTTTCCAGAACATTCTAAGTTTGCTTATTGATGCTTGTGGAAACACATAAGAAGACTGAAAAGACAAAACATAATAATATTGAGTATAAGAGTGAAAAAAAAGACAAGTGTCATCCAAAGCATGTTTGGTTATAGAGGAAAAGAAGAGAAAGTTCTGTAAGAGGTTGGGAAGCCGTCTGTCCATAAAAACTCTAGAGTAGAGAACAGGCAAAACACGTGAGTCACAGCTGGGTCTTCGGGAAATCACCAAGCTGTGAAAAGGTCCCTGATAGATTTGTAACCTAGTACCAAAAACACCTGGCAGAGGAAAGCAAAGAGGCATGCATGGGGGATTCTGACTCAGCTCTCCAGAGCAGAGCATGTGTGGCCATCGTGAGCATCTTGCATCGTGATTGCTTTTAACAGTCAGTCAAAGCAAAGCCGCCAATAGCACCAAAGGTCCAAGACTGTCATGAGCAATTTGTGTTCTCTGCTTCTTTACAAGTTCAGCCTTCAGCCTGAAAGGACTTGATCCCTTCCTTGTATAGAAAGAAACCTGTCTCCATGAATTGAGTGTCAAAGAAAAGAAAATGGGAGAAAAAAAACTTGGAATGACAGATATTTTCCCAGTTAATCCTATCTCATTGTGACTTGAAAAGCTACAGTTAATTGACTACGTGGGAACACATTCATACAAAATGGCACGTAGGATGAAACAAAGTCAGCAAAAGGCCTATGAGAAACCCCAGAACTGAGGTTCCGGGGACCCTCCTCTAGCACAGGAGTGTCTGGGGAGCCCTTGTCTACCTTCGCTTCCTTCCATACTCCCTGTGTTCTGTGTGAGTGCAGAGCCCTTTTCCTAAATGTCAATTACAAATGGCCACCTTCTTTTGAGTAGTTATGAACAGAATCCATAAAAGACAGATATTTGGAGAAGGGGCCCCATGCCTAGCAGAGTGTAGAAAACCAATGGGCATCACTACCACCCAGAACATTTGTCAGAACAATATGTAGGAAGCTGAGCAAATGAGAGCTCTAAATGCCTGCCCTTAAAATGCACTACAGAATTCCACAAAGTGCCACATAAGAAAATGAAGCTTTTGCCTGAGACAAAATGTCATATAACTTGTAACTTGCCTTTGCTACATGAGTCTTCTGAGCATGTACATGTCTTCTGTACATGTAGCCTCTGCCTTGAAGGCAGAGAAGGTCTGAGGAGAGTCCTACTGGACACAGAAGCTCTGCACTGGGCCCGGCTGCTCAAGTGATGCAATCACATTCAGATAGCCTTCCAGCCTCAGAGCCTTGAAGTGGCCAAGGGAAGGCAGAATGTATAATCCCACCACTAATCTGCCTGTAACCAGCAGATCAAAGACAACAAGTGATTCAAAACCACACTCTTATCCCCTGGGCAGGGAGGGGCAAATCTGTCTAGATTACAGGCAGGTAGGGGAAATTAAAAAAAAAAAAAGGGTAAGCTTCCATGAGAATTGAGTACTTTTTCCTGCAAAGAGGCAATAAGATGTTTCTCCTCTTACCTCATGGATGGTTGGGGTGAATGTGGAGACAAATATTCATTTTCTTGGTCCCAAAGAGAGCAGCCAGGTGGTTGATGTGAACAAGTCCCTTGCACCTTTGAGAGCTTAGGTGCCCCAGCTAAAGGTACTCAGTGTCTTGGTTTTTATGTCTGTGGGTCAGCTTAGACTGGCTACTGACTCATCTATATGCAGCCGTTCTCAAAGAACATGGTTTACTTTATAACCGGATCCAACAAGAGTAGGCGTGGCATTAAATGAGTGAGATACACCAAAGGTGTTGGGCTGCCAAGATAATTAAGAGAGACTGGTTTATGGAGCCGGGCCGGGGCTTGGAGCCAGAAGGAAGGCCTTCTCATGCGGCAGTGTCCACATCACATGAAAGAGTATACAAGGGCTGGGGTGCTCCAAAGGGGGAAGTCAGGGTCCTCAAGGAGCCCCTCCAAAGTGTCACTTCCCTGGTGACTCACTGCGCTGTCTTAGAAGGTCAGGCTAACCTGACCTTCCAGTGGTCCTTCTACATCATGATAGTTATACCGCAACGTTGGTATTTATAGCACAGACTCTTGAGGAAACCGGCAGGGTGGGGACCCTGACCCACCAGCTTCTACCTGACACTAGTTACCTAACTTCTTACCTGCCCTTAGACATCCGTACCCCGAATGAAATGATGTGGCATTGTAGAAAGTGCATTGGCATAAATGTTTTCTACTCCCTGCAGTCACCCCTACCTCAGAGCCTAGATCCTTTTTAAGTTGTTCTAGGTGCCCCTTTAGGTTGCAGTGTCCTCTCTGAACTCTTACTTTACCACTGGTCACCACCAGATGCACAGAGAAGCCGCCATCTTCCAGGAGAAGCAGTGGCCACCTAAGCATACTTTCACTACCTGACAACGAAGAGATACCAGTGTGGCTCAGGAGTGGAAGCAGGATAAGGAACAAATGGCCCAAGAAGCAACTCATCTCGGAGATGCTGTGCCAATGGCTCTGAGTCATTGCTCCTATATTGAAACTTTCCACCAAGGAGAAGAACGGAGGCTCACAAAACTTACAAGAAAATTGCAAGACTCACAAGGCCCCCACCTCAGAACTTTGTAGACAGAAATAACTGCAAGTGGAGAGGAGGCACTTCAGTGATGAAACTTTCGTGAGCTGTCAATCATGCTAGAGTTGGTTTTTTAGTAATACAAATACCTGAGTCTCCCACCCTTCTATAAGTAAGCTTCATCTAGCCCCTTGTAAATGACGCCAATGACCCCCATTGGTTCATCAAGTTAGACTTGGGTAAGAGTATTTCTTTGGTCTGTCACCATGTCCTTTCAGGGATGCACAGACTTTTGTTCTAATCTCCCTGAGGAAAAGCATGCAGAAGCTGCCTTCCAGAGGAAAGCTGACACACAGCGATGTTTGCCATATGGATGAAATGCAAACCAATGCAGAATTACATGGGTGAAAGAATTGCATGGGTGAACAGCTGTGTGTCGTGGAAAAGGAGAAAGAACGTAGTGGATCGCTGTGGTCTTACATGTTGAAATGGAATTGACAACGGGATAGTCTTGAAATGTGCAGCCAGTAAGCGGTGGTTAAGTCATGAGGGCAAAGACCCCAAGGATAGTATCCCAACCTTTGGAGAAGGACTTGATGAGGTGGGTACATTCTCTTCCGCTGTGAGGACACAGAATCCATCTACTTTCTGCCTTTCTGCCTTCTACAATGTGAAGACACAGAATTGAAGGCGCCATCTTGAAGAGGTAGATAGGCTTTCAAAACCTACCATTGCCCCAGTCTTGGGCTTTCCATCCATTAGAACTGTAGAAATAAGTATCTGTTGTTGTGTGAATTACCCAGTCTCGAGTGTTTTGTTGTAGAAATCCAAGCAGACCAAGACACAACTGGAAGTTAAATCACTTTTGGCAGCATTTCCCATGTCACGTTTGATTTGAGATGTTTCCCAAGCGCAGTCATATGGCACAGGGGAAAACAAGAGCAGAGACTCAACGCTCTCCCTGCATGTGAACAGTACTTCAACACAAGCTTTCCTCGGGCACTCTGGTTTCCAGGTACCAGGTGCCCCCATCCCCAGGTTCATTCCTTTTCCTTGCTCCATCCCTCATTGTGTGGCTCTCTTCTTAACTCTTAGATCTCTCCAACCCCAACCAATGAAATAGTCCCAAAGCCCAGGCTGGCCTCAACCCAACTCAAAGTAGCTTAACCTCCTCAAGTCTGGGTATAGAGTCCCCTGAAGACAGCCTGTGAAGACCTCCAAATGCAAGATGAGCCAAGCTCAAGCCATGCCATTGACTCAGTACAGCAAAATGCTGAAGAGAAACCCTCCATGGCCATCTGGCTCTTCTTCAGTCTCTACAGTGGCCCAGAATCCTTCCACAAATCTGCCTTTCCCCCTCTCCTTCATTCAGCCAGCCCTAACTCACTCTTTGGTTGTTTCTAGCTTCCTCACACTTTTCTCTCACCTGGGCATAGCCCCTAATAAGCCATGAGATTAATTTACACCATTAATCTTCATCTTTCGGTCTGTTTCATGGAGGATGTGAAAAGGCACACTAGCTTGTTCAGACAAGACAGGAAACATCATAGAGTTTGACAAGAGAGTCATTGGGGTCCAGTAGAATCTTAGGGAAGGAGTGCGCACAAACCATCATTCCAAGCAGTACCCTCATGAGCTCACTTCTGACTGCCTGCCTCTGTAAACTGTGGGTCTGCTTTTCCATCCTCCCAGACACACAGCAGATGACTGCAGCAAGGCAAACATGTATACAAACACATAGAGCTCAAAGATAAACAGTGCTTATCAGACATGAAGAATAAGCCCCAAATGAGGAAAATAAATGTTTTCTTAACTGCCTCATTTATTTTCGAGGCAGGTGCCTCTTGCACAACAGCACCAGATTGTCTCATTATTATGCTGACCAGGTAGTGACCTTAACTTTGTCCACCGCCCTCTTGTTCCCTACCTTCAAAACTGGGCCCCTTTGCACCTGCAGGGAATGAAAAAGAAACCCGTTGCTAAGCAACAGAGGAGGGCAGGGATGATACATTCTCCCAATTCCACAAATCTTGATGCTAATGAGTAAGTGAAGCCAACTGACCTGATAGATGCCACACCTTCTGTGAAACCCATGTGGCTGTTCTGTCCATCTCTCCTCCTACCCACTATCTGCTCCAGCTCCAGCCCCCATCTGGATTTTATCTCTTTCTGCAGCCTAGGTCTCCATTCCATAGCACTTGGAGGCCAAGTGAGGAGGGCTGCACCCCCATCTCCTGCTCTACACATCTAACCACGCTGGCTTTGCTGACCTAGTGAGATATCTTATGCAGCACTTCACCCCAGCACCTGAATGCAATCAAAGTTAATAAATTTAGAATGTTTTAAACATATTGTTCCATTGCCACTAAATATCCCTACAGAAGTTGTTTGGAGATGCCAAAAGCCTTTAGAAGTATCTATATGATTTAGGAAAAGACAGAAGATCTACTCGTCCAACAAAGAGAAATAGTGATAAATTTTCCAGGGCCAGAACCTGGGAACAGTCAGGGAAAGCAGAGAGGACTTTACAAAGCAGAGCCAAACACTTGACTGGAGGAGGAGGAGGGGCCTGGAAGACAGCCAAGGTGCAGTTCCCAATTCCAGCAAGGCTGTCAAGGTGACTTCTGCCTGGTCAAGAAGAGGAAGGGAGAGCTCACTGGGTTGTTCAAGGACTCTGCACACAGCATCCCAGTTCACCCGTTTGGGACCCTTGACTTTTACTGATGCATAAACAGAGAGAGATACCTGCTTCTGGATACATTCAGTTTGCAAATAAGCTGAAATTAAAATGCAGGCCTGCCAATGATGAGGAAGCATCCCCAACGGCTGATTCACGGTCAGAATTATCTATGGAGCAGACGAAATGTCCCTAAGGTGGGGAATGGAGCTTTGAGCTTCTGTTCCTCTGCTGATCTAATTCATTAAAAATCGCTTGTAACTGTAGACTTAATGGATCCATAAATATTCTGTGCAGAACTCATCCTTTGGGTAATCAAGGAAGAAATCTGGAAGAATATGAAAATGAAAATAGATTAAAATGAGTGCGGCTGTTTTAAAGACAAATGGAGTGAAAAATCCCAAAGGAATCAGAAAAGAGAAAACAGTAGTCAAAAGATTTTTGGCAGGTTTAAGAAGCTGGAAAAACCTAAGCCGGGCGTGGTGGCACATGCCTGTAATCTCAGCTCTCAGGGAGGCAGAGACAGACACATCTCTGTGAGTTTGAGGCCAGCCTCATCTACAAAGTGAGTTTAGGCTACACTGAGAAAGCCTGTCTTGAAAAACCAAAAATAAGTAGATAGAGTAATTAATTAATTAAAATAAAGAAGCTGGAAAACAAGTGAAGAGAACACAGTGTGAAAGCTAAGCTCAGAACTGTGGGTAAAAGTCTTCAGAGAGCAAATTGCAAGCTCCTCAAGCCCAAACTAGAGGAGCTAAAGACACCAGGTACCTCTGAACAGGACTGATATTTATGGCTAAAAACAGAAATACTGATTGAAAATCCTTATAAAAGTTGGGCATGGTGATGAACACCTTTAATGTCAACACCCAGGAAGTAGAGAGAGATGGATCTCTGTGAGTTCAAGGCCAGCCTCAACTGTATAGCAAACTCTAAGAGGAACATAGCTACTTAGATCCTGTCAAACAAACAAACAAACAAACAAAAAACCTTTAGGAAACTGGTTTCCCAGCCTAGGATTTGAGGTTTACTGTAGAGAAAACTAGAAAGGATATAAACTTGGCTTCTTCAGTTACAGCTTATAGTCTACAGTGCAATGTAGATGCTCTGTGCAAATCCGAACTGCCTAAAAAGAGTCCCACACCTCCACCTCCTTTCCAAGCTCTGACCTTATGTGCTGGACCCTGGCCATTAGAAGAATTCCTAATAAGGAAGCTCTGGGCCAAGAAGAAAGACACTATCTCTGTATTGACTCCTTGAGGTCCCTCCACCTGGCAGGATCAAATGCAGCCCCTTCCTCACTCCTTCACTCAGCGCCACTCTCTTCAATGCCATGCAGCCAGGGTCATCAGACATCTGCGGAAAAGCTCTAACATGAAAGAGACTCCGACAAAGCCCAGGGTCAGCAGAGACAAAGCAAAGGGCAAAATAAATTGAGATGGTATTATAGATAAGAACAAGTACAGGAAACAGAGGGGAAGGGAGAGGATGCACCTGGGAATATAAAGTCTTATGACAGGAAAAAGGTGTGAAACGTAGCTAACATATCTCAGGATGGAACAGACACCAAAAGAATAGGTTTGACGCAGGAGATTTAGGATCTGCATACCAAATGTACACCATATAGCGGTGGCAGTTATAAGCCTGTACATGGCCACCTGCAGATACATATAATAAATTCTGTCACAGCTTTGCTCTAAGGCTCTTCTCAACCATTGTCTGAAGCAGAGGCATCAAGAAAGGCCAGTTCTTAGAAGGGTTGAGACTCAAACAAGGAAATTTGGGTCAGAAAAGGGAAGACATAGGTGGTATCCTCTCCAATTTGTCTTCCCTCTCTCCATCACAGAGGATATCAAGCTAGGCACCTCATCCAACCTTTCCAGATTCCTCCCCAAATTCTCCTGTAGGCATAGCCCTTAACAAAATCTTTCTGCTATCCAATTCTTATTGGTTTAGTTTGGTTTCCTAGAATCTCACTATGCAGACTTGAATTCACAGAGATTCACCTGCCTCTGTCTTCCAAATGTTGAGATTAAAGTTATGTTTCACCATAACACCCACCACTTCACAAAGAACCAAGATAGTCCCAAGAAGTTCTAGAAAGAATTTGAAAACAAATAGGAGAAAGTGAGAAATTCTTATAGTTTCTTAGTTACTTTTCTACCGCTGTGGTAAGACACCATGACCAGGAAAGCATTTATCTGCAGTTTACAGTCTTGGGGTTAGAGTCCATGACCAACAGAACAGGGAGAATGGCAGCGAGCAGAAAGACACGGTGCTAGAGTAGTAGCTGAGGGCTTATGCCATGATCCACAAGTTCAAAGCCAAGAGAACTAACAAGGAACACAGTCAGCCTTTGAAGCATCAAAGCTCATTCCCCAGTGACACACCTCCTCCAACAAAGCCACACCTCCTAATCCTTCCCACATTGTTCCATCAACCAGGGACCAAGCATTTAAATGCATAAGCCTATGAAGGTCATTCTCATTCAAAACAGCACATAGAGTTAAAATCTATGAATTTTAAATTGAAAGGATCCATTCAGAAACCAGAACCAAAGGCTTCTAACTCTTCCATCAAGGTAATTTAATGAAACTTTTATTTTCATTGTTTTTTATTTTTGTTTTTTTTTTAATTAAAAACAATTTCAGATAATATATTCTGAATATAGCTTACCCTCTCCACCTCCTCCACATCCTCACCCACCCAGCTCTACAACCTTTCTTTCTCTCTTTTTTTATAAAACAAACAGGCAAACAAACAAAATCTCAAATAAACCATAATTTTAAAAAAAGAAAAATAAGACAATAAAACCACACAGACACACACACAAAACCCAAAACCCATAAAAACAAATTACTCAGAAACCATAATATACAAGCAAAAGACCAAAAAGACCAAAAAAACAGCCTTCCCCCACACCCCGTGCATCTTTTCCTGCCTACTCCCTCACCACCACCACCAATGGGCAGACAGCTCGTGGTGGTTTAAATAAATTTGGCCCCCATAGACTCGTGTTTTAAATGCTTTGTCTACAGGAAATAGCACTATTAAAGATGTGGCCTTGTTGGAAAAAGTGTGTCTCTGGGGGTGGGCTTTGAGGTCTCTATGCTTAAGCTCCATCCATTGGAATTTTAGTCTCTTCCTCCTGGCTGCCTTCATGTCAAGATGTAGGATTCTTGCCCCTCCAGCACCATGTCTACCTGGATGTTGCCATGCTTCCCACCATGATGATAATGGCGTAAACCTCTGAAACTGTAAGCCAACCCCAATTAAATGTTTTCTTGCATAAGAGCTGCCTTGGTGTCATCGTGTGTCTTCATGGTAATGGAAACCCTAACAGACATACCGTGTTGGAGGTGTCGTTCTTATATCAGCCATGGGCGGAGCAGATGGCAGTCCCCTGCTCATCCTAGCTCAATGCCTGGCTTGGTGGCCAATGCCGTCTATGGCTACCACTCATAAAAATCAAATCAAATCAAATCCAGGCAGTGCAGTGCAAAAGGGGGAAAGACGGGCAAAGACCTGCAGACTGCCATGCAACCCACAGACAGACCCTGCCTTCCAGTACAGCAGGAGCCACTGCGATATGTGAGGATGTAGCCAGGTGGGAAAAAAAGGGAAGTGGAGTGACTTGAGCACTATGAAGAGAGATGGAACTGGAGACTTGAAGATGGAGAGGAGTAGGCTGTTCTGAGTGGCCAGCCCCACTACCTGGGGCCATGGTAGGGTCCCAGCCTGAGCTGCCACTGAGGGTCATGCTTGAGTCTGTGGCTACACAGTGGCAAGGGTGAGTGTTGATGTCTATGCTTCATATTACCACGAGAAAGCATGAGGTTGTCCCTGGATGGAGCAGCCACCAGGGACCACATGGATGTCTAAGGACTGTGCATAGCTGGCTTCCCCCATCACTGAACGGAACATTCTGGAGAGCTGGCGCCATTTCTCATAGATGGCAGGCATGAGAGAAGGCCCTGTGCCTTGCCCAGGTAGCACAGTAGAGCTGGTCCTGGGTATGAGTCAGCCAGCCCTGATGGCATAAGTGTTGGAGAGCTGATGCTGCCACTCATCTGCCACCTACTGAGGGGGGAAGGGGACTCTACCCTAAAGTATGGTTAATATCTTAGTGAGGAACAATAGTTTTTCATTTGCAAATAGCTATCCCTTCTTCCGTACAGCTCCCTGAGCCCTGAGGAGAAAAGTTTATAAAGATACCCCATTTAGGGCTGAGTGTTCCAAATTCTTTTTCTCTCTCTGAACATTGTTCAATTGTGAGTCTCTCTGTTAGTTCCCATCTACTGCAAAATGAAGTTTCTCTGATGATAGCTGTGAGGAACTGACCTATTGGTACAGTCTAATGTCTTTAGGAGTCATTATGTTGCTATGTTTCTTTACCAAAACAATAGTATTTGATTTTCCCCATGCCCGTGGCTCACTCTCAGGTTTTTGGCTACCTGAGCAGTGTCAGACATGGCTTCCATCTTATAAACTGACATGTAAGTCTAATCAGAGTGTGGTTGGTCACTCTGACAACATTTTTTACCACTGCTGCACAAGCATATCATGCAGGCAGGTCACCACTGTAGATCATAAGGCTTGTAGCTGGGTTGATAGTTCCATTTTTCCTCTGGTATTGGTTGGCTAGTCTTATGCCAACTTGAAACAAGCTAGAATTGTCTGATGGAAGGGAACCTTAATTGAGAAAATGCCTCCATAAGATGCTGCTGTGAGGCATTTTCTTAATTAATGATTGATGGGGGAAGGCCCAGCTCATGGTGGATGATGCCATTCCTGGGCTGGTTATCCTAGGTTCTGTAAGGAAGCAAGCTGAGCAAAGCCATGGGAGCAAGCAAGTAAGCAACATCCCTCCATGGCCTCTGCATCAGCTCCTGCCTCCAGGATCCTGTCCTGCTTGAGTTCTTGTCCTAACTTCCTTCAGTGATGAACAGGGCTGTGGAAGTGTAAGCCAAATAAACCCTTTCCTCCCCAAGTTGCTTTGGTGGTGGTGTTTCATCACAGCAGTTGTAGACCCTGACTGAGGCAGGTATTGTGCAGAGTACCTTCCAGTACCTTTAAGGCTCCGCTTCACCAGGCTGAACCCAGGTATGAAGCCATTTTTAAAACATTAAAAATAAAACAAAATATATTATTTGCACACATATGCTATGGAGAGATCATCAGGAATTCCCAGCAGCCACATTGGAGAGAAGCACATGAAAAACAAACAAACAAAAACAGGGGAGCAGGTCTACACCAAAATTGTGAGCAGAAAGCAGTTCTATGCATACTCCGATCCCTCCTATGCAAGTGGATTAAAGACAATTGCAAATGCCCAAGATTCAGTGCTCCAGATCATTCCCTCTGAGATGACTGGAGACTGCGTACACCAAAGAGATAGAAAGGCACCCAGAGAGTGGGGTAGAAGTGAATCCAGACACAAGGACACAGCGCAGGCTGGAAGTGAGGAGCCTTGCCTGGGTAATGGTGAAGAGCCACCTCAGAGAACATCATTCTGACTCTGAGGACAGCGAGTGCATGGGGGGTGGGGAGGCTGTCTCTCAGGGAAAAACGGGGCATTTGGAGTTGTCAATAAGAACGTTAAAAGGTGTTTTATGGTTCTGACGATTTTCCTGAAGAGTTAATGACAGATTTTAGAGAACTTCCTTTTTAAGGAAAAAAGGAAAAAAAAGATAAAATTATTGATACTATTAAATGCAAAAATCTATAAATAAAAGAAAACAAATTCATTCTGCACTAAAAAAAGACAAAGCAGGTAATAACATTAAGAAAAAAAAGAACAGAAAACTAGATGAAAGACTGAGAAAAAGAATAAGATTTGGGGCTGGAGAGATGGCTCAGAGGTTAAGAGCACTGACTGCTTTTCCAGAGGTTCTGAGTTCAATTCCCAGCAACCACATGGTGGCTCCGAACCATCTACAATGAGATCTGGTGCCCTCTTCTGGCGTGTTAATGCAGACAGAACATTGTATACACAATAAATAAATAAATCTTTAAAAAAAAAAAAGAATAAGATTTGTTTGATTGATTGGTTGATTTTTGAGATGACAAGGTTTCTCTGTATAGCCCTGGCTGTCCTGGAACTCACTCTGTAGAGCAGGGTGGCCACAAACTCACAGAGATCCACCTGCCTCTGCCTCCCAAGTGCTAGGATTAAAGGCATGCACTACCACCACCCAACTCTGAACAAAATTTAATGAACTGTAATAATTCAATAGTATTGCTCTACTTAAAAAATCTGATATAACTATATAAAGAAGACAGAGAGACTATCTGTAGTGAGACATTGAGATTCTTTCAAAACTATATGTGTGTGTGTGTGTGTGTGTGAATGTATATATAAACCATATATTTTTTTATATTTTCTATGTCAAGAATAAACTAAAAGGGCACAGTTCCTTTCTTTCCATGGTACTGTGACTGAACTCAGGGCCCTGTGCTTGCCAGGCAGTCCACTAACTGAGCTAGATCCTTAGCCCACACAGTCTATTTTCATCACTCTGTGCCTTCCAGATGGAGCCTCTGATCTCCCTTGAACCATAGTTCCCAGAGCCCCGGAAATTGCTGCCATCCTTCCCGCCTGTGAATGTGATGCCATAACTAACCCTGAGTGACTTCGGCTATTTTTCACCTAGCGTGTCCTGTTGGTGGAGGGAAGGCGGATAATTCCTCCATGGACAGTTGGCATCAGTCACAACTCCTCCAGACATTTGCCTGAGGGCAGAGCCCTTTTCCGAAACCCAGCTCCAGCCTGGCTCAGTATTTAGATTATATGATTGGGATTTTTCTCCTGGTGGGTAGTATTTCTCTCCCCTTAAATCTGTCACTGAGAGATAAGACCTTGCTTCATGCTGTGGAAAGCATTTGTGGCATCCAGGAAGAGCCAAACGATGCCCAGTGTGCACTGGTGAGATGTATTGGTACACAACTGTATACAGAAGTCTCCTCCATCTTAAAGAGCAAGTTTACAGGTTGAAGTCTTTCTATCTAGCTGCAAATCTAGAAGCCTGCAAGAGACTTGATGGGTCCAATGTGTGTAAGCCCAACATCAGCAATTACTTTAAATACAATGAGACCAAGCTGAAGCCTTTTCATCTAGCTGCAAACCTACAGTCTATCTTTCATCCTCACTTAAAAATCCTGACTCCTGCCATCTTTAAGTAAGTGCTATTCTTTGATTTAAGAAGGGTAAGCATGAAGATGACACCATTGGACAAAGATGACCACCATGGGCCTCTCAGCAGGGGCAGGACAGAGGGGCTTCAGTGAATTTTTATCTCTCTGGAAATATTTGATCCTTGACAGTTTCATACATATGTCAGAGTTCTTCTGATTACTGTAATCCCCATCTTTGCTAATCTCTCTCCCTCCCCTAGTGACCCTCCAAGGTTCCCTTTTAAACATCCATGCCTTTCTTCTTTCTTTCTTTTCTTTCTTTTTTTTTCGTTTTGTTGTTGTTGTTGTTGTTGTTGTTTGTTTTTTGAGGCATACCAAGTTTAACCAGGATTGCCTCTGTGACCATGTGTTTGAAACTATGCATTGGAGCCCGGTGGGCACCTCAGTAGTTATACAGCTGAAGACTGACTGCCCCTCTTCTGATTGTGTTCACATGGGCACAATAAGAAGAGTGAATTACAGTAGACTGGCTTGGAAAAGGGAGAACTGATGAGTAAGTGGGTGGCTATGAGCAGTGTCAGAGCCCTCCTAGGCAAAGCCAGTGTTTTAGAGACAGCATGCTGGTGGATAAGAAGGGCAGAGGTAAGTGGGAACGAGATGGCAGGACACAGTGTCATGTCATTTCGATTTGGGCTTATCTCAAACGTTTCTTCAACACAGGCACTGTCCTGTCTCTCTAGGGAGGGGACACGTACCCGGAATGCAAAAGCCCTGATGTGTAGTTGTCTTTGGTCTTTATTTTCCATCTGGTCACGTTCTTAGCAGAATTTTATATTTTACAGATATCATTTACTACTCTGACATTTCTGCTATGTTTTTGACAGATATGAAATTCTTCTCTTGGACAGGGGGGCACATCCAGGAAGCCACACTGTTATAAACACACTGTCCTATTTGCAGAGCCCGGCCACTCACACAAGTCTGAAAGCACAGACCAACAAGGAGGAGAAGGTGGCAGCTGGCTGCAGATTGCCTGGCCTTCTTCCCCTGGACCAGGCTTTGCAGAAAGAGACCTGTCCCTCAGCAGAGCTCTGGGAGCCTTCTGTCTCTCAAATATGCTCAATGCTGGGAAGACTGATCAGTTGCCCCTATCCTAAGCAGCAATGGTATGTCCAGGCTCCTGTCCCCTTGAGTAGGACCTCACTCTTGATGGTCCTCTGTGTAGACTGTGTAATGACCAGGGCTGGGTTTGACAGCTCTCCCCTAACAGTGAGCCACCCCATGGGCTGTGCACTTAAGCCCATGGAGTTTTCGATGCCTGCTGGCTGAAGGAAGTCATCCTCAGTAGAGTTAGAGAATGAAGCATTAGGACACCTGGGTTCCTTCCCATCTGGGAAGCTTTGCTCATGAGAAGTGTAGCATTCAGCCATGGAGATGTGGTCCTTAAGTGAAGATGAACATCTGCTTTCCATCCTACAGTCCCTTGATGCTACTCTGCGGTTGGTGTCTTCTGCCTGGAAAGGAAGCAAGAGTAATTTCTAAATCATCATCTTGGAGATTAAGAAACAGGTGCAGGGCTGGAGAGATGGCTCAGAGGTTAAGAGCACTGGCTATTCTTCCAGAGGTCCTGAGTTCAATTCCCAGCAACCACATGGTAGCTCACAACCATCTATAATGAGATCTGTTTGCCCTCTTCTGGTGTGAAGGTGTATATGCAGACAGAACATTGTATACATAATAAATCTTTAAAAAAAGAAAGAAAGAAACAAACAAACAAAAGAGGTGCAGTAAGATTCTCTTTAGAAGGACTTGCAAGCTCTTCCAAATGGAATCCTGGTGCTGGCTACTTCACACACTGAATCTGTGACCTTGACCACTGCACTGTGACCTTAACCGTTGCAGCCTTTTTGACAGCTGGATGCTGTATCAGGATTTTGGGAGGCTCTCAGCCTCCCTACCCCCACCCCATGTCTTCAGACAGGTGCCTTCTTATGATGCAAAAAAGGTTCTGATTCGCCAACTCCACATTTTGAGAGATCACCCCTGGTTCATCCACATTTCCTATACTTTCTCCCCAAAGTCCCCAAACACTCTATCCTGCTTAGAGTCTTCTTTAAAATCTGGCCCTTGGAGTACACTACAGCTAGCCCAAATGAAACAGGTCTATCAGCTCCTCTGTTCTGGATATCATGTTCCTATTAAGCCCCCCCCCACCCCCCAGCACTCATTGGCTGACTTATATGGAACTAGAGGTGATTCCTGGTTTGCCTCACTTTGCTTATGGATGTTAAACAATCCCCACATCTCTCAGCCATCTCTTGCATAACCTGCTTGCTAGTCTCAGGGGATAGCTTCCTTCTCTAAGTCTGCATCCTCTAACAGAAGATGACTGGCTTTTACAAGTGCCACCCACAACCTAAAAGTCACCAGCTAGTGTCTTGCACACCCTCAAGATCAAGGCACGCATCTTGCAATTTCTTATCTTCCTGTCACTCTGGCCTGAGTGATGATACTATAGCCACTAAGGCCACTGTGCCATCCATGGGTGTTGTCAAGACACACAGGTTTATAGACTACAGTTCCTTGCTATGCAATGGAAATTGGTTTCAGACCCTCTCACAGACACCAATATCTCGCTGTGTAAAATGGTGTGGTATTTGTGTATGAGCTATATACTTCTTCTTGAAGACCAAATCATCTCTAGATGACTTAGAATACCCTAACATAATGTAGATACAATGGAAATCATTGTTAGCCTCTGCTGTTTGGGGAGGAATGGCAATTGAGAGGGTCTGTGTGTTTAGTATAGCTGCCATTTTAAAAACTATTTTCCTTGAATTGCTGTTTGGATCCAGAGGGCCAGTGGATCACTGTACTATCTATGGCAAATGTCAGAAGAAGTGACTTCTACATGGGGGTTTGTTTCCTGGAGAGTTACCAGGTGGGCTTCCCATAACTAAGACACACGTCAATGGGAACTAGGCTAAGAAACAAGCTGGGTGGTCTCACTGCTTGAACAGCCCATTCTACTCATAGGGCTTCGAGTAGAAAAACAATCCAGGATGGGAAGAGAGCCCTCTGAAGGCTTTCAGAGAGTTACTGAACAGCCTCAAGAACAAGTGTTCATGCTACAGGGCAGGAACTTCTAACCTCAACACTTTGTTTTAGATTCTCAGTTACCTGGCATATGTTCCCCTAACATCAACAGACAAGACAAAGAAGCTTCACACATCCCCAGCTCTTCACCCCACGTGCTCACTGAAGCTCCGGGAGGCGCTCCGGAGATGATGCAGCCGGAGCTTGCAGGCACATAGACTTTCTTTGACGGGACCCTCTTTCCAAGCTAGCCTGTTCATCAGGGTCAGCTTTCCCGGCACCCAGTCCTGGCATCTGTGTAACAAAGCACCAAACCTCTGGCTAGTCTGGTGACCTTGCAGGTGACATCTTTCTGGCCCCTTAGCTGATGTGAACAGTTCTCCTCTGACACTGTGACCTGTCCCATACCTAACCAGATTGTTCTTAGATGTCAGCCCCTATGTAATGGGACAGTCTTGATACACAGGACAAAACTCCAGGCCTTTCCTCCATTACAGAGAATGTGGCCTCCCAGCCTGACCCCCTCCCACTGGCTTTCTGGGTTTATAGGCCCTGGGGGCTAGGTCATGAGGATCTTTGTCAAGGGTGGGAAAGGTGTGTTAGAATGAGGGCCCCAAATGAGCCCCAGGGAGCTCAGGTGATAGGAAAAATACTGAAAGAGTCAAAATCCTGGGCTTGAGGTCTGACTTTGCCACATCATAGCTACATGACCTTGGGGTAATTGTGTAACTTTTCTGAGTCTCACCTTCTGTTCCAAAGCGGGCAAACTGTACTTGTCTTGTGTGACAGCTAAACACTGCTTGCGATCAGTTTCTCTCCATCTATGAAATACAAAAGGCACGTACAGCCAGGAACTAGGAAGTCCTCATTTTTCTCTGAGTCTTCTGAACCATGTAGAGTGGAGGCCACTGTGCGATCGTCAAGTGCAGCACCAAGGCAGAAACATTTGTCCCAGTAGCTCCTGGGGAATACCTAGAGGTGGAAAATGGAGGTTTGGGGCCATGAGAATTTTATGTGGAGGCTAGATTAGACAAAGACGGGCCCAATTTAGGCACTGGTCCTAGGAAACGGAAATTTCACTCTCATTAGGATCTTGGCAGGACTTCTAAGGCAACCGTTACAGTAGCCTACCTCAGCCTGGCCTTTATATAGCATGCTGATGTTAGTATGTGTACTGGCTGGTTTTTGTGTGTCAACTTGACACAAGCTAGAGTCATCAGAGAGAAAGGAGCCTCAGCTGAGAAAACGCCTCCATGAGATACAGCTGTAATGCATTTTCTCAGTTGGCGATCAATGAGGAAGGGTTCAGCCCATTGTGGTTGAGCAAGCCATGGGAAGCAAGCCAGTAAGCAGCACCCTTCCATGGCCTCTCCATAAGCTCCTACATTCAGGTTCCAGCCTTGCTTGAGTTCCTGTCCTGATTTCCTCCAATGATGGACTATGATCTGGAAGTGTAAGCCAAAGTATAAACCCTGTCCCCCCTAACTTGCCTTTTGGTCGTGGTGTTTCATTGCAGTAATAGAAACTCTGACTAAAACAGTATGCGACTTGCTAAAGAAGGGAAAGCGGCAGCAGAGAGGGGTGAGGACTGACCCTGGCCCCCTAGTCAGGTCAGCAATCTGTCCCTGTTACCCCAGTTACTGATATCACGGAACAGTAGTGGTCCAGGGAATATCCGATTCTGTTAACCCCACCGTGTCCCCAGCTGGGCTGCTGACACAGAGACTTACCCCCCCACCCCGCTCTGTGTACAGGAGGCAGGGGCACCCCCAACTCCCACCCCCACCTTGCAGAGAAACACCTAAGGAACAGAGGAAGAAGACCCGCTCCCCCAGGCTCTCTCTCAGCATCTCCCCTAGCACTTGATCTCTTCCTTGAAGGAGCACTGAGCCACATTTCATGGGAGGGAATCTGCAGACACCAATTGCCCAATGAGTGCTATTTGATGCTATTCAAAAGGAAAGTAGAGGCCTATCAGTGGACTGGGGGAAGGGTATGGGTGGAGAAAAGAGAGGGCGCGGGTAGGATTGGGAAGAGGCGAGGGAGGGGCTACAGTTGGCATACAGAGTGAATAAACTGTAATTGATAAAAAAATAAATAATTTTTTTTTAAAAAGGAGGGTAGAGCCTCTCTGTGACTCTCTCTCCTGATCTTAGCCTTCTTAAATTCTCTGTTCCACAGAGGTACAGAGACCGCTCACTCTCCCAACGCAGTCAACCTGGGCCAGATTCTCAAGTAGATCATAGCAGATGAGGGTAGAGATCTGAGTAAAGACACTCTTAAAAACTCCCCTTTAAACTGGCCGTGGTGGCATGAACATTTAACCCCAGGGTTTGGGAGGCAGAAGCAGGCAGATCTCAGAGTTCAAGGGCAGCCGTGGCTGTTATACAGAGAAATCCTGTTTTCAAACAAACAAAAGAAAAACAACAACAAGAAAAAAAGAAACAAGCAAAAAAACAAACAAAACCCCTTCCCTTTAGAAAGAGTCCAACCCCTTTGTGTCTTCATATAAAAATTGAGCTTTTACATTAGGAAAAAAGGAGGGGAGAAAGGATAGAAGAGAAGAGAGACTGGGAGAGAAGAAAAGAAGGAAGAGATGGGAAGTAGAGGTGAGGGAAGAGCAGAGCAAACAGGGAAACAGGGCTAATGTGCTTCCCTTGGCACTTTCCAGGAAAAGGCAGCCTCATTCAGGAGCTCCAGTTTTACCTCCCACTGAGCACAGCCTTCCTCCTTGCTCAATAGCCCAAACCAAAAGCACTCAGTCTAGTCCAGCCGTGACAGATTGCAGGTTCCCCCAGCACTATCGATTCCGAATGCAGCTCACTCCCGCAGAGAGCCCTGTGCGGATGGAGCTGTGCTGCGTATGTTAGTCCCCAGGATGATTATGGGGCTCACTGACTATGAGTTAAAGAATTAGCCTTCCCATCTAGGCATCAGGAAGCTAGAGAGATGGGTGTGCTTTGGTGGGGTGGGGGAAGAGAGGTAGAGAAAATCAGGTGTCTGGACCGGCAAGGAGACCTTGATCTCCTGTCACTTGCTAGGACATCTTAGAAAACAGCCTGTCTGACACCCATGGAGAGTCCGAATCCTCTCAATGAGCTCCATTTCTGTTCTGCATACATTTATCCAACCATTTGTTCATCTACCACATGTTTGAAGACATCCTGTGGGGCAGAGAACATAGCTTTGCTCAACACACATCTAAAGCCAGCTCAGGGTCAATTTTTGAGATAAAGCTCAACAGACAGTTACAGAGTGAGTGACTTAAATGAATGAGCCATCAGTGTGAAGAGGCAAGGTTAGGAAATGCTTACATAATGGCTCTCCTCTAATAGCCTGGTACAAAGGCAACTCCTGAAAAGGCAGAAACCTTCAAGGGTAAGAAGATCTGAGGATGGGCTGGAGAGATGGCTCAGCGGTTAAGAGCAGTGTCTGCTCTTCCAGAGGACCCAGGTTCAATTCTCAGCACCCACGTGGCAGCTCACAACTGTCTGTAACTCCTGTTCCAGGGGATCTGACACCCTCACACAGGCATGCACACAGTCAAAAAATAGAAAACAAAAATTAAAAAAAGAAGGTCTTAGGATGGCAACTCTGATGTTTCCAAAATACAGAAAGTGTTTGCCTTCTACCCTATGCCCTGTGTCAGTCAGCTTTCCAGTACTATAACAAATGTCTGACCTAATAAAACACATAAAAAAGAAAGGTGTGTTTAAGCTCACAATTGTGTAAGTTCCAATCTGGCTGGCCAACGGCAAAGCAACACTTCTTGATGGACACATTATGACAGAAGCACATGCAAAAGCAAAGCTATCTACCGTGTGGCTGAAAGGTGTTGCAGTTTTTGGTTTTTGTTTGTTTGTTTGTTTTGTTTTGTTTTCTCCAGAACCAAAGCTCCCAGAATAATGACTCATGAGACTCAAATATTATTTCTAAATATCTAGGCTATATAACTAGGCTCTTCTGGGACTAGCTCATAACTTAATAATCCACTTACTAATCTACATTTTGCCATGTGGCTGGTTACCTGTGCTCAGGTACCATACATGTCTGTCCTCCTCACATCCTGCCAGTTGAATCTCCCAACCCTGGCTCTATCCCAAAATCCTTTCTGTCTCCTGGATGTCCACCTTCTATTTCCTGCCTCAGCTCTAGTCCATCAGCTTTTTATGGACAGGTGATATTTCCATACAGACACAAGAATTCTCTCTACTGGGAAGCAAGAGAGAGGGAAGAATAAGAAAGAGGCAGAATCCCACCATCTTTTCCCAGGTCATGTCTCCAATAACATGAGGACTTCTCAGTAGGTTCCAAATCTGAAAGAGGGCACCACCTCCAAACAGCACCAAGCTTGGGGCCCAGCCTTAACACATGGGCCTCTGAGAATATGTCAGATGCAAACACATTTAATCTCAAGGGGAAAATCATCCATTCAAACAAACACTTCAGAATTCTGAAAGGTAGGGTATCTGTGGCACCTTCTGAGGTAGCTAAGGGAGAGAAGTCATTTAAAAGAAAATGGTGGGCTAAGAGTCTACATGGAGGCTGTCCATACGTCTCCAGATCCCCTTCCTGACCCAGGGCACTTGAAAATTTTCCCTAGCCTTTCCAGAAAGCTGATGATTTTATCTCTAGAGAGCACAAACACAAGGTCCTGACCTGAGAGACACAAAGCACCACTAAGGGTGGCTTATTTACACCCCAAAGAAGATTGGGTGAACATATCCACACTCAATGCCAAGAACCCAGACTCTTCACCTCAGTAGAAGCCTTGTGGTCAGAGTTCTGTCCTACATGCAAGAGATGGACGTTCCGTGTTCCTGCAGTGAAAGCCTCAGCCAGAACATCCTCCAGACAGTCTGACAGGTACCACGCCAGAGTTTTCTCTTGCCAAGTTACCGGATATTTGAGGAGACCCAGACATGAAAACACATCTAGGAGAAAATCAATTCGACAAGAAGAGAAACAGAAAAGACACTGCCAGCAATATGAACATACAGAAAAGTCACAATGGAGGCTCCTGGAAATGTGCAAGAGGAAAAAAAAAATACTCCAAAAAGTATTCAGAGAGACAGTTGAGACACACAGCAAAAATACAAAGAGAAATAGGTGAGAAAGATTCGCTGCATGGGCGAGCTGTGAGTACAACTGTCTGGACATAGTACTAGCCAATCTGTCCAACGAGCGCAGTGTCACAGCTTCACTTCTGGGTAAGAAATGGAAAGAGTGCAAGCATGTGGTAGAGATGGCAGGGAAGGAAGGAGAGTTAAGTTTCCATCAAGGTGTCTGCCTAGAAGTGTTACTGCGGGAATGTCATTTGGGTGAGGCAGAAGTGTCAAAAGAAGTCGAAGGGTGGCCTCTCTAGACCATGAGATGGAGGGAAAAGAACCATGTGATTCTTCAAGTGCATGCATATGTTACGTTAATAAAAACAAACCAAAAAACACAGATGAAAAATGAACAAGTAAACTCAAGTCTGCTCAATGTAGAATCTTTTACAGCCACCAGATGGCGCCATTGGCACCTTGTAAAAACAACTAGAGCCGGACATGCTGATTAATAATCAGCGTTTGTAGTTTTCCATAGAACAGAATTGAGGTGAGGGGTTTGGTTTTGGTTTTGAAACCAATAATGTTAGGAAGGAAGTGAATCATAAGATTCCTCCTCGAAAGGCCTTTCTTGTGGTCCTACCTTCTCCTGCCAGCCAACCAGTGTTCTCCAGACCTCTAAATCCTAGACTATGCAGTATTGTAAACTCCCTTTTGTATTCAGTGGCACATTTGACCCATTCAGTGGTCACACATGCTATCTCAAGAAATAACAATAATAATAAAGTATAGACGGCATTCTTCGCCAGCTTCTGCGGGGCCACACCCCTTGACAACATCTGTCTCACCTGAAGTGACTCTCTTCAGAACAAATTGGACAAGTTTTCTCCTCCCCGGAGTCCAAGCTTCGTGAAGTCCATCTCTGAGCTGTCTTGACGTTCTCCCATTTCTAGAACCTAGTCTACATCCGTTCTTCCACGTGACAGCATTTGCTGGCTGTCCAGTGCACACCAGCTGCTGTTAGCTCCCAGAGCAAGTGCTGCCCAGGGAACAGCCAGACTTTTGTGGCTCCTATGGCCACAGGTCCTTTGCAGTTACTCATGGAAGAGAAGGAATGACTGAACCACCCCCGTGGAATCCTTCACCGTGACTTTCATGATTCTTCCCAGCCAAGAAATCTAAAGAACTGACTTTGAACTCGTGCGTTAAGCTCCAAACCCATAGCCTGGGACACAGGCTGCGCTGGCCAGTTTTATGTCATCCTAACACAGCGAGAGTCATTTGGGAAGATGGAAAATGTCCCTTCCAGATTGGCCTGTGGGCAAGCCGGTGGTACACTGTCTTGATTGATGATTTATGTGAGAGGGATCAGACCACTCTGGGCCATGCCACCTCTGGTCTCGTGGTCCTAGAGGTTATAAGAAAGCAGAAAAGCAATGTCATTCTGTGATTTCTGATTCAGTTCCTACCTCCAGATTCCCCCCCTGGCTTCTGTCCCTCAGTGATGGGCTTATATGCTGTAAAATGAAATAAACCCTTTCCTCCCCAAGTTGCTTTCTGGCCGTGGCATTTCATCCCAGCAATAGAAACTCGAACTAAGACCCAGGCATTCCCAGAGGTCAGTGGATTATTGGTTTACCAAACTTCCACACCAAATACCATGCCAAAGGCTAGACGCATAAGCAAGAGAATTTTATCTCTCCTAGTTCCAGAAGCTGAAGTTCAAAGTGCTGAAGACCTGGTTGCTCTTGAATCCCCTTAGTGTGTATACAGTCATCTGCTCCTTTGGACTTTCATCTTTGCATAACAATCATTGGGGGTCTCTCTCTCTATCCAAATGTCCTTTCTTTATAAAGGCATAAACCAAATTGGATTAGAGCTCACCACAAAATCCTCACACTGATTAAATTAACTCTTCATAGGCCCTGTCTCCAGGTATAGACACTTACCAAGGTACCAGAGGCTAGAATTTCAGTGTATTTGGTTGGGACACAACAGGCCAGTCCGTAACGATTAGAAATACGATTCTAGAATCTAACAAATCAGGTTCTGCTAAGAACGCTGAGACTTTGTTGATGACTGCACCAGCAGGAAGGACACTTCCTCCTTTGAGTCTGTTCCTCGGAGGCTGTTGAGAAAATGACAGGCAATTACTTACAGGAAGCGCCTAGCAGAGTTGAGAGCATAGTAGGCACTCAGCTAATTACAGGCTGCCATCAGTCTTCTCCCCAAATCTCCTCAAAGCCCTCTCTCCCCCACCATACCCTTCTAGTCCCCAACCTGGAGAGCTCACCTGACCATATCTGGTTCATACCCACCCAGTCCTCTGTGAAAACCCAGCCTCCTTTCCAGGTGTGTCCTCTTCACAGCCTCGAAGTCAGAGGTCAGCCCCAGCTGATCATTCCCTCTGGCCTTCATTAGCACACTTATCATGTCCACACCATAACCCAGCCATCCAAGGGGAATGAAAAGCCACAGTTGTGAATTTGACATTCCCTGTACACCTGCTGACCTTTCCCCATCTGATAGGAGGTGTTTTTGATCTAAGTCCCCCATCATGCATGTTTCCCTCTCTTATAGCATCTATCAGTGTCTCAAACATTGTGAGCCAGCTGGTGAAGGTGCAATGCCTTGCAACCCCCCTTAAACCTCTGCCTTCTGCAGACTCTGCCCCCATCCCCATGGAGTACCTGACAGCTTGCTGCTTTCCCTACATGTACAAATGTAAGGCCTCTCCAGCCAAGCCAAGCACTTGTCACCCTGTTTGACCACAATGGGGGTGTCTGTCTCCCCCATCTTACCTCCCACACACCTCAAGCAAAAGCAAAGCTAGCACAAATTCCTTACCCTGTCTTTGAAATCCCACTGACGGGCAGATGAAAGTTCTTTCTTCTAAAGTTGTGAACTTTCACCATTCCATCAAAAGATATCAGTTTATGGCTGTGGGGTCTGTGTGACCTGTTATTCCTGCATTGCTGCCTGAGAGGAATTAACTGAACTGCTGGGCTTTAGCATTGGTTCCTGAGTAGATGCCCGGTGCAGAGGTCTCTCATGCCGTGTGGACACCATGTGCCTTGGAGGGACAGGGTGAGACTTGTGAGGTCTCATGATGCTACTCAGACTGGCAAACAACTAAAAACGTATAAATTGAGCCTTTCTGAAACTTCCCATTTCACTTATTTAGACCACAGCTGACTGCTGCTGGAAACTGAAACCAGTGAGTGTGTAACAGTGAATGAGGAGGGGCTGCATAGTCAGTGTTCACTGATTGGATAGTTGTGTGTGTGTGTGTGTACATATGTGCACATGCAATTTTACCATAAAGAAACCCTAGAACAAATTCAGGTTGCTAACTCTTGAGGGAAAAGGAGGTACCACTGTAAGGGGGTATAGTGCTTATTGTTTTTAGTTTTTTTAGTTGCATGGATACCATCTGACTATTAGTTAAATATTGGGAAAATTTCATTGATTGATAGCTACTGTTCCTAGAGAGCATCTTAACATCTACAGTGATGTATGAGAGATTCTCCTGGCATGAGAAAAAAGTACTTAAAATATTTGTCTTAGAAGAGATTTAGTTAGGATTTTGGAGTGTAACTCACCAAATTCTTTTAATTAATATTTTATCTGGCGGGAAATATTTATGAGACATTACAGGCCTCATAAATGCAAATGAGATTTCTATAAATAGAAGAAAAAATAATTTCCTGTAAGGGTCATATTCTAAAGAGAATAAAACTTTCGTTGTGGATTCGGCTCCTGCTTGTGAAAGAAGGGAAGAGAAGCAAATAAGAGAGAACAGAGGAGGTGGGTATGCACTCTAATTAACAGTGATGATACACACTCATTCTGCTACTTTCTTGTGCCTCTCATTAATGTCCAGACAATCAAAGACACACTTAGCACCTTCCAAGCTCTCTAAGTAGTTCAGAAGTCCTGTCATTTATCCTTAGATGTCATTTGTGCTCTCTCACGGTCTAGAAACACCCTAAATTTGTGAGAACCAGTCAGAACTAGGGTCCCAGGCCCCACCCACCCCTCCTCATTTTTCAGGCCTAGGCTGAAAACTGGACATAGATTTTCTGTCTCTGGTTTAAGATCCTAACACTGAGAGGATATTGTCAAAGCAGCACTGCCTGTTCTGTTTTTTTCTGCAAATTCTGCCATGTCCCACCATGAGGCAGACAGAACACCATGTTCTCTGTTCTCCAAAGGCCGCTGTGGCTACAGGATGAAACATGGAGCCAAGATTCAGCAAATGCTTCACGTTGGGAATTAGCTGGATCTCAGAGCAACACAGCCCAGCCACTCCTGACAAGCAGGAAATCAAATACTTAAATACCCCCCACTAAACATTAAACCAGAACCTAATGAACATGGACATGTTGGCTACTTTTATGTCAACTTTACACAAGCTGGAGTTATCTGGAAGAAGGAAACCTCAATTTTGAAAGCGCCTCCGTAAGATCTAGCTGTAGGGCATTTCCTTAATTAGTGTCTGATGTTAAAGGGTCCAGCCCATTGTGGGTGGTCCCATCCCTGGACTGGTGGCCTTAGGTGCTCTAAGAAACCTGGCTGAGCAAGCCATGACGAGCAAGCCAGTAAGCGGGACCTCAAGAATTAGCATCAGTTCCTACCTCCAGGTTCCTGCCCTGCTTGAGTTCCTGCCCTGACTTCCTTCAGTGACAGACTATGAGTGTGGAAGTGTAAGCTGAATAAACCCTTTCCTCCTCAACTTGCTTTTGGTCATTGCATTATAGCAATAGTAACCCTAACTAAGACAGTAGGTGGGCACCAGGCCTGTCAAAAAGTCCCTCAAGGGACAAACAGACAGATTCCCTAATTAATAACATAGGCCACCAGGGGCAGGTGCTGGCCTGGTAGCACTCAGCTCTGTTCCTAGGTAGGCTAGGACTGTGCCTCCTGGGTGCTTCTTCTGAGCAAGACCATGTACTTGCCCTTCAGGCCCACTGTCAGACATGTTTCTCCTTGTCATGGAATAAACCAAAGTTTCGTTGTCATAGTCATCATTCACATGATAAATAATCCTCCCAAACACCATGGCTAGGGCCCTGGGAATACACAAGCACAGTTAGGCTATGCTTGGTTTAGGAGCCAAAGACAGCTTACTCTAAGCCTGGCATTGGGGTGCTGAACCCCAAAGACTGGGAAACAGAAAGAGAGCTGCTAGAGTCGGCACCACTGAGTTTGATATCCTCCCCTGAAGGCACCAGCACGCAGACACCTGCTGGCTCTCCCGGGCAGGAGCCCTCACCGTGCAGTGACATCTCCCCGTTTCCTACAGTTCACAGGAACTTTGCTCAAGGCCATGAGCACAAAAGACAGAGAGTGGGAGTCTCCACCTACAAGCAGAAGGATGCGGGCTGTGGCAGAGACTAACAGTGGATTCCTGGAAGGAATTTCTGACTCCCAGAACAGCAGCCAGCGTGGTCTATACATGGGGGATGCCACACAGAAATATAACCAGGAGATCTGGTTAGATGCAGCGAGCATGGGTACAGAATAATACAGAGGGCCAGGAGGCTGGTGGGTTTGGGAGCTTGATGAAACATGGGGATTCGGGAGTGTGCCCTTAATGCCATCATTGCACAGCGCCCAATTTAGTATACTTATTTATTAGTTCAACAATGGACATAGAACTTCGCTTCAGAAATGACAGATTTTTAATATTTTACATAAAGAACTTTTGGAACGAGAAGAAAAGGAAAGAAAGAGGACCAGCAAGAGGTAAGGCCACCCACCTAACCTGGAGATGATCCAGGTCTCACTTGACTTTCAGTGAAAGGCCATAACCTTTCCAAGTAGCCATTCCCATTAACTATAGACGACACAGAAGAAGAGGGCCTAAGCACACTGCCCCAACAAAAGGCCCACTTCCCTTCTCCCTTCTCTACATTTTGCACCTCCAGCCCTCATTTCTGACCTTCATACTCAGGTCCCAGCCACAGGAGCCACACCCATCAGCGTGGGGATACAGCTGAAGGTGCCGCCAGGATCGTGACTCCCCACCTGCTGCACCCGGGCTCTGGAAAGGCACGGAAGTTCTGTCCACAGCCCCCTCAGTGCGCCTAGAGTGACTGCACAGTCCCGGCAAAGGCTTTAAGTCTGCATTTTCTGCCCTGAGACTCTCAGTCTGCTCCTCTGCAACCTCTAAACGCAGGCAGGCGGGCGCTCACACACGCGGGTGATCACACACGCACACGCGAGCGTTCCCGACTGTACACAGGAAGCTCTCACCCACTCACATTCGCCCGCGCAGGTCTCTGACCCTCGCATCAAGAGCGGCCAGAAGCACCCCGGAGCATCACCAAAGAGGTCCAGGAGGGAGGAAGTGAACCAAGAGAGAAGAGTGGGCAGGAGAGGAGGGCGGAGGCTGTCCCCTTTCTCTGCCTGGCACCCAGCATCCGACTCCTTCCCAAGTGACTGCGACCCCGGATACCAACAGCCCCCACCTATCTGCACCATCTGCCCCATTGTGCGAGCAAACCCCTATTGCTTGCTGCCTTTCATTGTAGTTCTCCTTTGCCTGTGGCTCTTTAAATCGCGTTCCATCCAGAGATTCAATTGTAGGGGGACAGAGGGAGGAGGAAGGGGGTGGAGGGGTGCGGAGGGGATGGGGCGGGAGAAGAGAGGAGGGCAGAGCGGAGAGGGACAGCAGAGAGGTTCTCTCCGCTCTCTCTAGACAGAAGGGCGAGGCAGACCGGTGAAGGGGCGGGAGGTGTAGACGCCTCTGCCCACAGGACCTGCGACACCAGACTGGCTCAGGGCGGCCGCCGGTTCGTCGGCAATGCCCAAGGCTAGGGAATCCCCTGGAGAACCCTGACAGCCACTTGCACTGCCTTGGAAGGACGGCCATAAGTTAGCCCCAGGGGTTCAGAGACGCTCTCCTCTCTACAAGTAAGTTGCCTCCTTTCCCCTCCCCAGCCCAGCAACTCCACAAGGCGGACCGCCCCGGGCGGGGGTGGGGAGGGTCCTCTGGTTCGTAAAGCAGGCTTTCCCCTTGCCGGAGCCTGCCGGATTGCGATGGGACGGGAATGAGATTCGGCTGTCCAAACTTCAGCAAACTGAGGCTGGCCTTAGCTGCCGGCAGCCCCTAGAGGAGCGAGTCCAGCCTCCCGGGGAGGACCTACCCGGCCCTGCTCCCGACGCCAGACAGAAATACCTGGGCCACGAAACCTTCCATCTTTGGCTTGCCAGGCCAGAGAGGAGATAGAGAGAAGCTCGCTCCCAGAAGCAGCTCCGCCCACAAGTGGGGACAGAGATGGCCAGGTGGGGCGACCCCCTGAACCTTAGACTCCACCTCAGCTGCGTTCTGACCAAATTGGGAAAGTACTTTCGTGGGACCAGTTTCTCTCTGCGCTGGTCACTAACCTATATGCTTTTTTTCTTATTAAAATATCTTTGCATTTATTTTTTTAAAAGGTTAGAGATAAAAGCCAGAGGAGGGAGAATACACTGTGTGTCTTTTCTTTCCTTCCTTTTTTTTTTCCTTGAGAATGTCTCTCTCTGGAGATCTCTGCTCTGTAGCCCCTAATTCTCTCAAATGCATGGTCAGGCCACTGGGAGGGAGACTCTTCTATCATGGGGCTGTGCAGACTCCGGCAGTTCTGGATCCTCAAGATTCCAGAGGATAACCCCAAAAGGAAGTGGAGGCTCTTGCCTGCCCAGCATCCATGCTAAGAGCTTGGTGGGGGGCGGGGGAGGACTTTCAAACACCGCGTGACCAGTGGGAATACTCATGTTTACCAACAACTCTGCTTGTTCTCAGTTAAACTGGAAGTAGCAACCCTGTTCTACAGGTTAGAAATGGCCGCCCAGAGAGGGTGAGAAACGCTCTCATAGTCCAAAGCTTGACAGGAGATTCTCATCAGCGTCTCACTCCAAGTTGTACCTGTTCTTTAACATAAGCAAGCTGCCTGGTTCACAAGGCGCATTCCCGCGTGAAGAAGTAGGGAAGAGCCAGCCAATATTTATGGAACCTGGGTGCTGGGCTGGGGCAGGGTTAACCTGATGTGAGGTTAACCTGAGTTAACCTGGATGTAAGCCCTTGAGGCCGATCTTGCTTTTCCTGATTTCTAGAGGTGACTACAGCAAAAGGAACTCTGGGCTCTAAAAGGTGGTTCTAATCTTCTCAGTCCTCTCCCTCTGGCTTCAAATCCAGGGTCTTTCTATGACCAAACCCTAACCCTGTAAGGTGCTCCAGCTTCCTGGGACCCATGCCTTTGCTTAGATGCAGTCTCTTTCCACCCCCTTTGTTGTTTGTTTCGAGAGAGACAGGGTATCACTATGCAGCCTCCCCCAAACCCCACCCCAGGCTATCCTAGAACTCTCTAGGTAGACCTGGCTGGTCAGACAGAGATCAGCCCACCTCTGCCTCTGGAGTACTGGGATTGGGGGCATGAGCTACCACATCTGGTTTCTGTGCATGCAATCTGGAATCCCATCCCAGGGCCCCTCCGGGCTCCTGCAGGTGATGCTGTGGGATTTAGAAGAGGATTGAATCGGGCTGTGATAGCAAAGGCTGGTCTAGACCCCTTGGGACCATAGACTACTGAACCGGTCACACATACACTAGTGTTACAGGAGAAGGTTTGATTTCTGGTGGGAGTCCTAGGCGACATAGTATACTTGGGAACATGGCAGCATCAGACCACCACTGAAAGAGGTGCTATCGAAGGGATAACTTCATCCTCTGACAACACCTAGCCACCTTCCCCAGACTTACTAGGTAACTTTCCAACAGAGAAAGGCCCACCACTCTGGCATAGCCTCTCCAAGAAGGCTACCAATTGCTGACCACTCAAAAGCAGGGTTTCTTGCTTAGGAGACGTTCAATTTAAGCATAAAATGAGTGTGTTCTATGCTCCATCTAGCAAGCAGGTCAGTTGTGGGAGGAGAGAAGGCAGGAGGGAGGGCAGGAGATGGATGAGGTTGGTCATCCTCCCTGCCCAGAGCTGTCCCAAGAAATAGCCACCCTCTATAAAGTCAGATCTCAGCAGAATTCCCCAAGTATATCTTCCCCTGAGGCTGCCTTCCACATCCTGAGCATGAAGAACACCTGTCATTGTGGGTCCCACAGACACCTCAGCGTGTCCTTGCGTGTGTACCCCGCTGGCCTTGCTTCCTCTGGTGCATGATTCATGGGCTGCAAGTTCTGTCAGGGAGCCTTGCAAGTGTGTGCCTGGGGTCTGGTCCACGAATTCAACTGAGAAGCCTTCTAAGGCTGCTGTGGTCATTTGTGAGGAAGTTGGGGAGTCTCCGGTTCCCACTCCTAAGATGCTGAGATTCTGAATGCCTTCTGGGACCACGCCACTGGAGGGTACACTGAAAGTTCATAAACCTGAAAAACTCCATCCGCTTCTGAACTCTATTTAAAATCAGCTCAGCATCCAGTTGATCACCTAGCATGCACCAGGAATAAATAATTTTTGGAGCTTTTTGAATGTTCTCCACTTAGGAGAACATTAGCTAAAGCTTGCCTGTATCATTCAAGCTAATACCGATCAGATTTTTAGGCTGGGGGTAGAGGACAATGGAAAGGAATTAAGTGGGGGCAGGAATCTATGGATGGTTCAGTGTAGCCATTTTTAGGTTAGGCTTTTCACTGTGCAGGAAATGGTCACCGAGAGGCAGCGTTTCTGAGGGACCTGAGACGCTAAGATGCTCATCAGCCATGGAGAAATCTTCCCTTTTTTTTTTCCTCCCTTTTCTTCCCCTCTAGAGACAGGAAAGTGAGAGTTCAGATACAAAGAATTACAGGGAGAAATTTGAATAAAATTACTTGAATGTATTTTTTTTCCAAAACAACTCAGGAAGTGGATTTCTTTGAAACTATTTTAAAAGCCAGGACAGGAGAGGAAAAACAAAGGGGGGAGCCTGGGTGGCTGTCCTGGGTGTCTAGTTCTTTCTCCCTTGACTTTCTGATAAGGGAGCTATTATTGTCAACAGAGCCCAGGGTGACACCAACCTTTGCCAAGAGCTGTGTTAAAGCTAAATGTCAGAATCAAACCTTTAACACAGGACCCTAGAGATCCCAACTAGAGCTTAAATGTTAAATTCTACTGTCAGTCCAGACCAGAGCAGGCTGGGAGCAAAGGTCAGGAATAATCTGACCAGATAGCAGGTAGCAACAACACTTCCTGGTCACCAAGGATAAAGTCACAGGCTGGCCAGAGAGTCTGGGAGATGACGAAGGGGAAGGAAAGGAGTTGGGATTGGCAGGCACCCCCCAATGGCTCTGACTTGGCTGTTTGGGCTAGGAATGCTTGCTGTCACTCGGCTTCTCTCACATTCCAGGCTCCCGATCTTAAAACTAGGGAGACCCTAGTGCAATCATCTTTCATTGCTTCTTCTACCGAGAAGAAAAGGTGGGAAAGCAAGAACCAAGACGATTCAAATGCCATTTGGGGCTGAGCCTGTGTTCTATGATTCTGTCCCGCATCCATCTTGACACTAGTTCTAGTCACTGAGAACTGGATACTTGAGCTTGGTGGGGAGTGGAGTAGAAGAGAGACCTGAATGTGGTACTGCCTCTACCCTAAGAAAGTGGCTGTCTCTGCTGCAACAGGACCTTAGTCAGATGCTCTACCCTCAGAGCTAAGCTGGAGGGGGCGGGGGCGCACCCTTTGAATGTAAAGTAAATAAACAAACAAAAAATCAGGCCGCGGGTGTCCAGGTCCCTAGAGCCCTTGCATTGGAAAGCTGTCATAACAGCCAGCTAACTTTCCTAGCTGCACAGAAACCCCACTGAACACCAGCCTTCCCTGCCCTAGTCAGGCTGGCTTGTTGTTTTGTAAAACCATCTTCATCCCAAGAACTGAAAAAGTCACTCATGTCCCTTCAAAGGACAAGTGAAGCTCCTGCCCTATGCAAATACTGGAGATAGAAGATAGACTCATTTGTATGCCTTGCCTGCTGCACCCTGCAAGGGGGTATTACTTACAGCCTAGTTGGTCCGTGACAATGGAGATACAGGTAGGGAGCAGCTAGCAGGACAGCCTCAACTAAGGGATGCAGGGGAGGCTTCTTATAGGGCCTGGCAAAAAATAGACCTGCTGGTGTCCAGGTGGAATGGCTTGGAGAGGAATCAATACAGGTAGACAGAGGACAGTGAAAGAACAGGATGGAAGAGCAGAGGCTGCGAATTAGAGCCTGGGGCTGGGCATGGGTCCACACAGTCCTGGAGAGCATTGCTCTGCCTCAACTGTGGCTCTTCCCACACTTCTGATAAACATTCACATCATCACCATTTTATTTCCCCTCTCCTTCCTTCTGTCCTTCCCTCCCTCCCTCTTTCCTTCCCTCAGCTTGGTTCTTTTCCCCTGTCCACTCTGGTTATTTTCTCACTCTTAAGGACACCTGCCCTTCAGTGCCTTCATACTCAGTACCGTACCCCCCTTTCTTTTTTCTACATTCATCATTCTCTCGTTTCTTTTATTAAACGTTTGTTTTTTTCTTCTTGGATCATTGTAGGCTTGTGTGCAATGTAAGCAATAACCGCCAGAGCGCTCTACCATATCTTTACCAGCTTTCTCTTAACAGTAACATATTGCAAAACTGACCACATGATTGCCAATAAACCTACACCTCCATATATGCGGGCATCTTGTGTGTTTTTCCATTATCACCTCACAGGTACCCAATCACACTGCCCTCTCCTCAACCTTGGCAGCTACTACTCTGCCTCTATTTCAATCCCTTTTTTTCTTTTGTAATATCAAGAATGTAATATAAATAGGATGATAATTTGGGGATTGTCTGTTTTCATTCAACACAATTTACCTGGAGATTTGGATTCTTTTGTATATATGTGTCTGTGTGTGTCTCTGTATATTTATATCTGTATGTGTGTATGTATGTATGTATATGTTGTTGCTGAGAGTCCATTGTATGAAAACATTAAAGTTTATTTAACCATCTACCTATTAAAAGGCATCTGAGTTGGTTAGAACTGTTATTTACAATGCTTCTATTAATATTGATGAACTGGCCTTATGTAAACATAAGTTTTTATTTTGCCACAATAAATGCCCAGAAATGCAATTTCTAGGTCATATAGTAGTGGTATGTTTAGTTAATTTTGTTTTTAAAAGTCAAGGATAAATAGTGGTTAAGAACTCACATTGCTCTATGGGTGGAACAGAGTTTGGTTCCCAGCACCCATATAGGGTAGTTCACAGCCACCTGTAACTTATGTGCACACATACACACACACTCACAGATTAATAACAAAATAAATACTTTTTAAGTCAAACTTTTTTCCATGGTGACACTACCATTTTACATTCCTGGCTTAGCTTCCCTGCATCCTTGCCAACATTTGCTCTTGCTTCAGCATTTTAGCCTTTCTGACAGATGCATATGATGGCCTACAGTGGTTTATTTGCATTTTTCCCATGGATAATGAGCTAGCACCTTCCAACGTGATCATTTGCTCTCTGCTTTTTCGATGCAATTTCTTTGGCCTGTTTTCTACTTGATCTCTGTTGTCTCTGTTCAGTTTGAGGAATTCTTTATATAGGGTATGTATTAGTCTTTTGTCAAATATACACTCTGCAAATGCTTCTCCTACGCTGTAATCTGTCCTCTCAGCTCCTTAGGAAAGCATTTTCCCAAAGCAGATTTTTTCCCATTCAGATGAACACTGTCAGTTTTGCATTTTATGATTTGCACTTTTGATGTCAATTTTAAGAACTCTGCCCAGCTGCCCTGGGTCCTGGAGCACTTTGCAGGTGTTTTTTTTCTACACTTACAACTAAGATCCATTTTGATTTTTTTTTAATAAAGCCAGAGGCTTTGGTTCATTCTTTTCTCGAATGGATCTCAGATTGCCCCTTCTCCAATTGTTGATGTTACCTTTTCCCCGTTGAATTTCTTTTGCACTTTTGTTGAAAATGAGTTGAGCCAAGAATGTTGAGCATCTTTGTGAAGGTCATTTTGGAGGTTCTGATCTATGTGTGTCTTCTAACACCACATTGATTTTCACAGTAGCTGTGTAGTAAGTCTTGAAACTGAATGAACTACTTTATTCTTGTGTTCTTTCCCAAAGTTATTTTATCTGTACTAGAGTGTTTGTCTCTCTAATAGATCTAAGCGCAGTCTTATCTATATGTAAAAGAAAGCATTTGGGATGAATTTCCTGTCAGTTTGGGGAAAGCCCACATCTTTATTACATTTGTTCTTTTAACCCATGGACTTGGCATGCCCAACATTCATTTAGCTCTTCTTCATTCCTTCCACCACTCCGTAGTCACCAGAAGTTCTTTTTCCTGACCCTGAGAATCACTTGATTTCTCAGTTCCCTTCCCGGAAAATGCATTAGACAACACCTACCTTGATATGGCATGGAAAAGACTGAAGAAAATGGTGGCTAGCAATAGTCTCACAGAAAGTACACAATGACACTTGACCCCTTTGCAGATCTTCTTATAGTTTCCACCATGTTTCCTTTCCGTCCTTCGACCCTTAACTCATGTCTCCAGTCCCCTAGCCTTTTCTTTTTCCCCTATTCTTACTGCCTTTCCCTTTTGCATTCATTTTCCTAAGACATGTATATCCTCCCTGTTTCATAGGATCCTTTCCCTTGTTTTCTTGAGATTTTGGGCTGGCCAGCCTGGATCTAAACTTAGAATGGCAACTTGGTGCTCTGCTATAGTTTGCACGCCCTCTGTGCCTGCGTGTTTCCTCAACCAGACAACGGGAAAGTACAACTGACCCCGTGTCCTTTCTGAAGTGGCTAAGTGACTAGTGCATACAGAGTGTTCACAATTAGTGTATGGCAGCCTCCTGCACCCAGTAGGTCCCGGCTGTAATTCTGGGGGCCATACCTACTGTACCCCGGATCCCTGGTTCTTTTCTGCTCCTGGCCCATTTTTCCCCCTTTCACACCCCACATTTCTCACCTTTACATATTCACCTCATCTGCTTTCTTGCTGTTGTCCTCTCTTCTGTGTGATGCTCTCTAATCATCTCTGAAAACTGGCCCCAGCCCAGGAAATCTGGGCCCCGGGAAACAAGTGTTTTTTTAGTTTTTGACTTAATTATTAATACTCTTTATTATTTAATGCAGAATTCATACAGTGCGGGGTTACAATGAAGAAATGTATTAGAATTACGTTTTTTGCTTTCACAGAGATGTTAGGCTTAAAAAGAAAAAAAAATAGACAGATACAAATGTGGGGGAAATGTGAAATGAATTAATTTGATTTCCATGCCCTTTTATTCATGATTTTTCATGCATCTTCTGCAGGGGACTGGGGGGGGGGGCGCGGGGAGAGGTGCCTGTGGACTCTGCAAGCACAGCACAGCCAAGTATCAAAGTGAATGCATGTGAGGAGCTGTGCGCATCCCTCAGCTGCTTTCCAGGGTGAGCTGTAAAATATTCCACTTTCAGAAAGCTGGCAGTCTCTCCACAGGGGGTACTCAGATAGTTTTTTTAACTCATTCTTTTTGTTTTGTATTTACCTGAAGAACTGAAGTCCCTAAGCAGAATGCTATCTCTCTCTCCTCTAATCATCACAGACAAGAAGGCTGTTTCCCTAGAAAGCTTACAAACACTATATAGTCTCCTCTCTGCCTTTTTTTTTTTTAATCTTAATCACAAACTCTTAGGATTTTTGTTTCTTTAACGATGAGATAGCCAGGGGGATTTGTCTAATTAGGGCCTTAGTTCTCTCCAGACCCCAAAAGCTGATGCAAGAAGCTTTATGACTTCCTTAGGCAGGGGATGGGGAATACCAATAATGCTGTCTAAGCCAGCAGCCAATCACCACCTTCACCTGGGCAGCCTGAGGCCCCAAAGTCCGCAGGCTCACATTCTGGTGTTCCTGTGGAGCTACCTGACCCTTTTGTTGGGCAGTTAGAATTCAGGGCCACCTGTGAGGCTTGCTGTGAAGTCATTCGGTGTCCGTGTTCTACCCTCAGTGTTTCCCGTGATGGCTTACCAGGAATGAGGGGCAGTACTGTGCTCTCTCAGGTACCTCGACTCCGCAACTCTAAAATGGGACTCACGTTATCAGTCTCATGAGCCAGTGAAGGAGCTTTGGAAGGACCCAATAGAACTGCAGAAGTTGTTGCTGTCCCATAGTAATATGGCTGCACAGTAGCTGTGTCAGCATTGCCTCACACCACACCTGCCCTTAACCCATGCCAACTCAAGTGAAGGGGGTCGGATATCATACTGGAATTTGGCAGTATAGGATTTTCTGAGGGCAAACAGTTCTGCAGCGTGATGATTCCCATGGGCACTTCTGATTTTTTTTTTTAATAGGGAAAGAGGCTACTGGATAGCGTGTGATCCAGGGAACAGGTGTAGCCAGGAAAGACAGGATTATAATTCAGTACTGAGATCACTGGATACTGATGGGCAAGTAGGAGCTTGGGACAATGTGGGCTCTGGAGTCAGGCCAGGGCCAGCTCACTGCTGGGCTCTGCTTCTTCTTTTTCTGTGGCCTTGGACAAGTTTCCCTGTATGCGCTAAAGCCCAGTCTCTATCTGTGCAGGGGGCCCATAATATTTAATACACAGTGTTGTTAACATAGTCAAAGCCCCAGTTCAGAGTCATCAGCACACACACACCACACCACTTACAGAGCTTTTCTGCAAAGAAGTCAGCACAACCTGTTGCAAGAGAAACACTGAACACATGCTTAAATGAGCCTATAAAAGTCTGAAGCCATGGGGAACCACAGCACAGACACCTGTTTCTGAGGATGTTGCTCTGGACTTGGTATATGAGTCCAAATGAGGAACAGGTTATTGGCTGCAACAACTTCAGACCTCTGCCTTCCTCCCCAGCTTGACCCAACATTAATCTGACCTGTGCCAAAGGGCCATTTTCAGGGTTCTCCTTTAAGAACCAGAGGCAGCTAGGCACAGGCTAGGGTTATCCTGAGCAGAGGAGACAGATCCCCGGGGACCAAGTGTGAGCAAGGCTGATGGAGAGAAGCCCTCCCCCAGCCCAGGCTTCTTCTCATCCCTCACCCCAGCAACCTTAGAGCGCCGTGCAGATACAGTCCTGTCTGCAGTGATGACATGTCCATTCTGACACCATCTATTTCTAGAGTCAAATTGTCCCTGGCTCTACACTCCACTGAGCGGCCCTTGCCCTGCTCCTGGAGCATGGTCTATGCTCATCACTCCCCGCTAAAGCCACAGGCGATCTTATCACTATGGCTCTGGGAGAGCCTCGTCTAGGGCCTTCTGCGTAGCACAGAGGTAAAAAAAAAAGCATACATTCCCCAAGCCCTCGTGAGCCCCCCCCCCCCCCGAGAAGCAGCAGCAGCCTGGATATAAGCATTGGCGCCTGCACTCACCTCCACTTATGTACCAAAGCTCCACACTCCTGCTATACTACCATGACCGACTGCTGGGCACCGGCTTCTATTGCATCTGAGACAGAAAGAAGGTGGTGGAGAGGTCCCCTGCTCTACTCTCTTGTCCTTAAAGCTTCCCTGAAGGACTTGCATTGGCAGTCAGAACTCTCTTCCCATTAAGAACCTCACTACCGCCATTAGTGAAATGCAGGACCATGGTCCTTTGCACACTGCTCCCTACAGCCCTCCAGAAGGGGTGCTGGCTGCTGAAAAAAAAGGTGCACTTTGGGGGGTGCAGGGTACCCTAGCAAGCTATCTTCATGAGAAGGGACTGGGAGGACAAGGATATAGGGAGTAGACAGGGTTGATGGGAACAAGGGAGACAGTCCTTGACCTTGCTATGTCGGGGAGTGTGCGGACGTGGAAGCTCCTACCTTCTGCCCTGAAGACTGACTGCCGGTGCTTGTGGATTTAATGAAAAGACAAAAGCTTAGCGGAAATGTGTGGCATTATCTGGACCCTTAGTACATGGCTCAGGAAGAGGTCCCTTCCCCACCCAGTAGCCCCCAAAACGGAACTTGTTTGTTTGTTCGTTTGTTTTTAATATTGAGACAGAGTCTCATTAGCCTAGCCTGGTCAGGAACTTGCTGTGTAGCCAAGGCTGCTCTCACACTTGTGATCCTCCTGCTTCAGCCACCCCAGCGCACAGGGGTTACAGCCACGTGCCACCCTGCCCAGCTTCATCTTCAAATCTGTTCATTTCCAGGCTTTCTGGAAGAGGGACGCAGTGGATCCACAATATCAGAGCCACACTGTGCCATGGTGACAGTCGTTTCGGAAGGCACTGTGCAGGGCTTGCTGTAGTCCCCACTGAGTCCTCTTACAGCCCCTAATCCATCTGTTCGGATAATTGCTTTTCTAGGCTAAAGAGAATGAAGTATTTCAAGTCTTTATTTTAAAAAAAAAAGTCTGATGCAAACCACGCTTAGAGACACATAATTATAATCCCAACATTCCAGAGGTGGCGACAGGAGGATCAGAGGTTCAAGATCATCCTCGGCTTGAGGCCAGCCTGGGATAATAAGAACCCATATTAAAAAAAAAAAAAGTGAAATGAGGTGTGAGACAACATTACATCTGAATTGAAATATGAGAAAGGCCGCTATCTGCAGAAGACTGATAAGTAGCTATGCAGTGTCCACCCAGAGCGAGGCCAGCACATCAGTTACTAACTGGCCTCTCATATCTGTCTTTGTGGGAGGCAGAGTTTAGTGCTCATCCTGGGTTCTGTTTGGTGCCAGCATACACGGAGCACTCAGCAGAGTGTTAAGGAACAGTGGAGTATTTATTTGCCTTGGCTGCTGGCAGAAGCAGACTCCCTCAGATGAAGAGCAACCCCGGGGTGGGTGTTAAGGATGGAACCAGTAGCTCCCACCCACAGTCTTCTTGGTGGGGTCTGTGGTCCAAGCAGACACTTCTCAGAGGTGAAGGAAGGAAAGGTTAGTGATTCTGCCAGAAGAGTTGATGCTCCATGGACCAGAGGGGCTCTAAATCTCCTTGGAACAATGAGGGACACGTGGGAGCAGGGGATGCTGACCTATGGCCCATGGGGTATCAGGCGGGAAGTGATTGGGGAGCAGAGAAGCATCCATGCTGCTGACGGCCTGGGAAACACAGCAGTCAATCTTAATTTAATTGGCTTCCTGGCACGGAGCAGGTGTCTGCCATTCTGGCTGCAAGCCGGGTCAGGTTTCTTGAAGCTGTGGAAGCACAGAGCATCTTGGTCGGATGGGCTCTGAGGGCTGATGGGGAGCAGCCTGCACTCAGAGCATGTGATGTCAGGAGGAACCCAGCCCCGCCACTCAGACACTGCAGCCCGAAGCAAGTGACTAAATGGTGGTGTTTTTGTGATTTGCGTGTGTGAGGTGGTACAGTACAGAGACACACAGCTCAGAGACTGGCTTGGCACTGGATACCTGAACCATTATTCCTCCTTGGACCTCTGTCCTCATGCCAAGCTTTCGCTGCCGTGTTCCCCTGTGTAGGCACCCACTTTACTAGAGCTCTGCCGACCCTCCCTCTCCTACCTAGCCACACCCAGTTAAAAACTGTGCCTTGAATTTCATAGCATTCTCTATAGAGCCAGTCTATTGGCCATTGTGTTCTTTGCCGTGACATGAGCTGGTTGAAAGCAGGGAATAGACCTGTAGTCTTCACTCACTTGCCTGCTAGAGACCCCTGAAACCAGAGCTGGTTGCCCTGTGCACTCAAGGTGCAGGCAGCCTTGCTGCCCACGAATGTACTAAGGGTCATGGGCAATGATGTCACTGGGAGACCTTATGGGAAATGCAGATTCAGGGAACCCCAGACTCAGTAAGTCACAGCCTGCATTTCAACTATAGCTCCGTGAATGAAAGACATGATAAAGCTGGTACGGTGAGCTTCCAGCTTCCTCTACCTCCAGGGCCCAGCAAAACACAGGTGTTCGGTGGGAATTCCTTAACTACTTGGCTGTCTGGATAAAGCCTATGTCTCATTCCCTTGAGCTTTCACATTTAGTGCCTTATGCACTATGACCTAGGTGTACCAACCAGGAATTCAAAAATAGATCCCACCTTAGTTGATAGACCAAATAGCTGCAGCAGGATAAGGCTTCTCAGCTAATTCCCTGTTTGGTTTTTAAAGATTTCTTTCTGCTGGTCTCTGTGCCATTAAGTCGCAGTGTGCTCTAAAATGGGTTTCGTTTTAAGAATGATAATTTTGAAAAGCTGGGGAATCAAGATTGGACCCTTGGGGAAAGCCAGCTTTTCAGTGTGGTTTGCACACAGGCTCTATGGGGAGGGGAACATAGACTGGCCCCTCCTTAACGAAGAGACCCAAAAGGTGAGGAGATAGGGCCTTGAACATTATTGAATTGCACCAGCCCACCCCCACCCAGAACCCAGAGCCCTATTATTTCCTTTGTTCCGAGGACAGTACCTCTGTCTCCCTTCCCCAGCCACCCTGGCACCTGGCAGCCTAGCCATAATTTCTATGCCCAGTTGTGGAAGTCCATAAGTCTCTGGTGCTTTTCTCCTAACAGCTGGGTGGCCACCAGTGGACCAGAGGGCAGAGAAAAAAGGTGAAAGAGAGCTTGTATTTTGTCCCAGGAGGGATGCTGTTCCAGTCTGCCTGCTATGAAGGTGTCAAAAACCTCAGTTTCTCACATACTGCAAGGCCAGACTGAAAGCTTCAGATCTTAGGCTCCTGGGCTCTCACTGCTTTCTGAAGCTCTGGGTCTTAGGGCCCCCAAATGGCCTACCAGGGATCACATTCTAATGCCCACCTACACTGTTCAGGGCTACCCTCCCAACAAGGCTTTCTTGGCCCCTACTGCAAATGGGACCCACTCTCTCCCCAAAGCATCTCTATACTTTGCTGCTGCAGGTTCCCGGTAAGGGGCAGCATCCCAGGAGGAGGAAGCAAGCAAGCCCTAACAAGGCTCTGAAGGCCAGCCTCAGAGGAACTAACTGCACACAGCTTTTACCACAGCTCTGCCTGGGTAGACCAGCAAAGAGAAAGCATTCTTAGAGAGTTCTCCAGACACTGTGTCTTGGGGAGATGAGGTGAGAGGTTCCTAACTATGGCGAAGATTTAAAGTGGAGGAATCTGAATCTACAGTTTACTTGCCAGCACAGCCCTGTGTGTGTGTGTGTGTGTGTGTGTGTGTGTGTGTGTGTTTGGGGGTGAGGGTTAAAAAATAATGATCACACCATTCACCTTTGGTGAGATTTTGAAGCTCTGGTTTTACTCTTTTGTAAATAACAAGGACAAAAATCTCCCTAGCAATGGAGGAGATGGAGTCCTGGGCCCAGGAGACTCGCATCCTTGGTCTTAGGACTCTTTCGGCTCACTCTTCCTGCTCCTGGGGATGTGAGACACTGTGGTCCTCGCAGGGCTGTGCCTGCTCTACCAGCCATCACTTGTCTGTTCCCAGAGCAGCCGCTTTACTTACTATGTAGATCCTTCCATCTTTAAAGAGAAGAAGAAATTTACTGACTCCTGCTTCAGGAAAACTAAGTCCCTCATAGTAGGGCTGTAATTAGGCCAGGTTGACATCACCTTTGAACTGTACCAGCCATAGGAGCATGGTCCCCAAGCCCTGGGATTTCAGGGACTGTGTAAAAGAACAGGGATTTGGGGGGGGGCGGTATCTTAGAATTTTGCCAGGTTAAATGTGCCTTCCCTGTGCAGGAGTTATAAAGATCATTTAGAGTGCCTTCAACGCTCAATGCTAATCAGAAATCACACGAGAGGATCAAGGCAGCCCAGGCACCAACCAGCTTGGAGCATTTTCGCGTTTAACACTGCAGTGCAGTAGTTATGGGGAAGTTGGGGGTTTCCTTTTGTGGATCCTTCGTCTTGTTAATGAAGGAGTTTAAAAATAGACACATAAGGAAGCTCTCAAACCATTTTATTAGCGTTTGAAAGAAAACCTATAGGCCAGACAAGCTGAAGAGATGGTAAGAGGAAGCAAGATAGCCACGTGGTTTAAGTAGGGTTCGGAAAAGCAAGCAGGTTCAGCAATGGCAATTAAGAGCAGCTCTGTGATGGAAATGAGAAAAGCTTTAGGGTGCCCAAGGAGTCCGGGGAATGTATACTTAGGATTGGGGCTGGTATACAACAACAACAACAAAAATCTATGAAACCAGGTGTGGTGGTACACACCTTAAATCCCATCACTCAGGAGGCAGAGGTAGGCAGATCTCTGAGTTTGATGCCAGCTTGGCTACAAAACGAGTTCCAGGACAGTCAGGGTGGTTATACAGAGAAACCCTGGGTCAAACAAAACAAATGGGAGGGAGAGGAGGAAAAGTTATTGTCATCACTATTTGGTTAGAACTCAGAAAAGTGGGCAGGCTTAACAGTGCACATGGGCATGGCAGAATCCTTTTTTTTTTTTTTAAGTATTTTATTTTATTTTTGTATATGGGTATTTTGCCTACTTGTATGTCTGTGTACCATGTCCAGGCAAGGGCCACTTAGGTCAGAAGAGGCCATTGGATCCCTTGGAACTGGAGTTAGAGCCAGTTGTGAGTTGCCATGTGGGTGCTGAGAACCAGACCTGGGTCCTCTGCAATCTGAGTCACCTCTCCAGCCACATGGCAAAAAGGCACAAGCAGCTGCATTGTAATATAAGTGCATTCTTCCGATTTGGGGTAATTGTCCCTCCTATCGCCTTAAGAAGCCTTCAGGAAATCCAATCAGCTTTTCTGTGGGATATCCTCTGCAGCCCTGTGTCTGCTTCTTCCTTCAGGATATCCAGGTTGACAGGGCTGGAGTGCAGAGAGTGAAGCTTAGCCTAGGTAGATGGATGCGCTGCAGAATCTCTGTCATCAGTGAGTGCAAGAGAAACAGCCTTCGCAGGAGACAGCTTCAGCGAGACAGCGAGACATTTAATTGGGGAGGGAGGCGCGGGGGGGGTGGGGGCAGGCTATTTAAACCTTCAGGGAGTGGGTAGAGGCTTTCAGGGTGAGCATACAGTCATTGGTTGAGGCCGAGGTGCTGGGAACGCCTTATTTAAATGAAGAGGTAGTCCAGGTGCTTGCCGGATGTGACCTCATGAGGAGAGAGGAAGTTCAACCTGTAAACGTGACCACATCAAGGGTGGCAGAGGAGAGAGCTGAAAAGCTATGTGCAGGCCCAGGGTGGGGGCGGGGAGAGCAGTCTTATTCCTGCTGATCTCAGGATGATATTTCTGGGTTTGGACATGTCTTTACCCCACTCTTGCTCCAGACCGGCTCTCCCGCCCCCACATATCCCCCACCCACAGTCTCCTGACCAGTGACTAACAGGCCTGGCTGGATTAACTCTTTTTTGTTGTTCCTGTTAATTAATTTTTTTCTCATATACCAAATTTTGATCATATTCTTTCACCTTCCCCAACTCCTCCCAGATCTTACATACCCGTCTAACCACCCGCCTTCATGTTATTTTCTCTCTGATTCTTCCCTTTCCATCAGGCATCAATTGAAAACAGTTTCTTTGTTAGAGATGGAACTTTGTCTACTTCCCTTCTCACTGCTGGGATTTTTGTATGGTTTGAACCTATATAGGTTTTATGAGTGCTCAATATGAGTACCGTATTCTCTGTGAGTTCATATATGGATTAGTTCCATTGTGTCTGGAAAATGCTGTTTCCTTGGAATCATCCACCACCCCTGGCTCTTATATTATTTCTCCTTCTCTTCCACATACGTCCTTAATCCTTGGTGGTGGCAGCAGCAAGGGGTGGAGCGGTGGGACAGGGGGTGGTATTGATAAAGACATCTCATCAAGACTGAGTTCTACAAAGCCTTTCACTCTTTGCGTGTTATCCAGTTGTGGGTCTCTGTTAATTTCAATATACTGCAAGAAGAAGTTTCTCTAATGAGAGCGAACAATGCAGTGATCTATGAGTACAGCAATATGTTATTAGGAGTCATTTAATTGCTATGTTTCTTGAGCAGAATAATAGGAGATTTTTCTCATAAGCCAATAGTCTAGCTAGCCTCAGGATTTTGGCCTCTTTAGCAGTGTAAAGTATGGATTCCTGTTATAGAGTGGGCATCAAATCCAGTTTTAAAGAAGTGGTTTGTTGCTCCCATAACATTTGTGCTACTACTGTCTGTCTTGCAGGTCTCTGTTGTAAGTATAATCTGTTGCAGCTTAATCTGTTGAGTGATACAGATGAGTACTTCTCTCCTCTGATAGCATGCAAAGAACTTTCCAGCGACATGAATTCTAGTCAGTAGGGATGAAACTTCTAGTTGGGCACCAGCTGGATTTCTTCATGTTTGACCTAAGTGGTGTCATCAGCAATAAGCCTTGCCATAAGGTTATGGAATGTAACCAATCACTTGTGCTGTTTTGAAAGGGAAATCTACAGGACCCCTTTGGTCAGTTACTCACCATTAACTTTTTCCTTTGTTTATTTTTATTTTTTCCTTTTTGAGACAGGCTCTCTCTCTATAGCCATGGCTGTCCTGGAACTCAATGTGTAGACCAGTCTGTCTTAGAAATCACAAAGATATGTTTGTTTCTGCCTTTGTCTCCCAAATGCAGGGATTAAAGGCATTGTTAGGATGCCCAGCTTCAACATTAACTTTTTAAATTTATTTTTATTTTTAATTTTTTTAACATTACCTCTTAAAGAAGGAGATAATAGTATGTAATGTTCCAATCTTTACTGCAGACATGGACTACAGATTATTTTTTTTAACCAGAAGAAAGCTATGGTCCATTTAATAGGCCTCAGTAAAGCTGTGACACATCCATTCTTTCGTCGGATTTTTTAAAGGTTAAATTGGATCAAAGCTGATGCTTTCCTTACCACCACCAGTGGTCTCCAATGCTGTCAAACCCTATAACACACACACACACCTAGCACACTCATCAGATTTATCCAGAATAGTACCCAGATATCTCAATAGGGACATGATATGTCTTCCTCTACACTTCTTCCTCTAATGTCCTCCATCACGTGTCCCAAAGCTCAAGGCAATCATATAGCAACTTGCCACATGTTAGAGAACAAAATGAGAAACCCAGGAAGATGTTTATGATTCCTATTTTCATAGTTGGGACACTAAGTATAAAATAAGACTCCCAGTCCAGTGCTCTGCCCAGGAAGCCCCTCCATGTCTGAGTATTGCTCTTATTAGACAGCTACACAGAGACTCCTGGGTTCCTAGCATCCTAGGCCACTTCATGGTCCCGATGCTTTTGCACTGTGAGGGGTATCTGGTAGGATCCTTTGCCACCAGCGTCTATTTAATGAATGTCAGTTTCACTCTTGTACCATCTCAAATACAACTCCTTTGATTTGGCCTCTTTTGAGTCTCTCCACTTGCATTTTATATCAAAGGGAATGTCCCTCTTTGCTGGGCTTGAAGCTGGCTTTGTGGAGACCTTTCATCATGTTCTAGTCATTCTTCCCATCCACAGGTGCGAGCAGCTGCCAGAAGATAAAAACAGCAACAGGGTGACCAGGTATACGAGGATTCACTCAAGTTGGAGCCTTAGAGAGAACAGCATGCCTCTAGCGGGGTTTCGCTTTTGTTTCTGCTTCTCTGCTACACACAGCTCTGTACACACTGGGGGCTCAAAGAAACGGGGCTAAAGTGTAAAGGACCAGTAGGCTGGGCTCGTGTTTACCTTCCTCACTGCTTTATGTCTAGCTCCCAGGGGCTGAACTATAGTCATTCCTCAATTAACACTCAATTAATGGAAATTGATCCTAGAACCTGATTTTAAGTCTACCTACATTGTCCCTGAAAATCTGTTTGAGTTGATGGGCACACATGCACGGGAGGCCAGGATTTTCCAGGATGAGGGAGCACTCAACTTTTAAAGAAATCTGTGCAGTGATGGCTCTATGATTGAGCAGCTTAATGCCCACACGGCAAACGCCACTGAAAATTCAGGTGCTTGAATTTCAGATGTTTCTTCTCTCTGTGTGCTTATAATTTGGGATAATTGAGCATTACATTACAATTAAATTCAAGGAAGGAGAGGTTATAAATATATACAGTTACAGTCACAGAGCTTAACCCACAGAAACACAGAGTGAAGAAAATGCACCATGAGGTAATTTTGCAGAGCTTGTTTTCATAAATTAAGATGTCCAAGTACAGGCTGTACTACTAGGTGACATTGTCTTAGGGGACCAGCATTGCATATGCAGTCTGCTGCTGGTCATAGCACTATTATGTGGCATGAGACTGCATTTTACTTATATTTGTTTCCTTTTTAGGGTTGTCCATAATTGTCCCAAGGCAAGGGGGCAGAATATAGTGGCCAAGATACAGAGCATATAAAACTGAGGCAGATAGAGATAAAACTGTTTTTCAATGGCCCTACAGAGCAAGTAGTTGCATGTTCAGGTCAAATCCAAGTCCTATCCCCTTGGTAGCTGTGATCAAACACCAGACGGGAAGCACTTAAAGGAGGAAATGTTTGTTTGGGCTCAAGGCTTGATGCTGTAGCTCATCACAGCAGAGAAGGCACGGCCGCAGGAGCAGCTGGAAGGCATGGTAGCTTACGACAGATTGCTCACATCTGGGCAGATGGGGAAATCAGAGAAAGGCAGGAACTTCCAGGGCTCAGTTTGCCTTCGTCTGTCTCTTTTTAATTCAATCTGGGACGCCGGCCCATGGGGTACTGCTGTCCACAGTGAGGGTGGGTCTTCCCTCTTCAGATTTACCTCTCTGAAAACACCCTCACAGATAAGCCCAAAGTTGCGCCTCATTCTTGACCTACAGGATTATTTAACCCAACCAAGATGACTATATAACTTAGTCATCACACTCTGGGTGCCACAAGGAATCTTTTAGGTATATATGCATGGCTCATAAATCAGAATTATGCAGCCTTCCCCGAGAGCAAACCTTTTTCAGACTTGGGAGGAGGTGTCCTAGAAAATACTATCTTGCTTCTAATACATCACAGGGCCCTCTCCTACAAGAAGGCATGAAGTGTATTTAAAAATAGGAAGGAAACAGTGCAGAAAATCAGCAGAGCTGAGGGCAGAACACACTGTCCCAAGTGCCCTGGTCACAACTCCTTCTCATGGCCCTGCCTCACCCCTGACCAGCATGTGTGGCTGTGAGAGCTTACTACAGCTCTTCAGTTGGAACACAGTGTGGGCTGTCACAGCTGGGTCCCCAGGAGCACAGGGGCTTTGAGGTCACCAGCATACTTTATCAGCTCTAGAAATCTCTGGTCAGATTTTTGGTAGAGACTCAACCAGTGGGCAAAACAAAATCCTATATTGTACTCTGTAAAGATGGTCCAAACATTTCCCTTCTTGTTTCATTTATCTTTGTAACTGGCACATTTGTGGGCAGGGAGCAGGTGGCTACATGCAGAGTGGGAAATGGCCAGTGGGTATCTGAGACAGATGGCCCTTCGAATGAATGACTCTTCAATATGACGTTTTAAAGGTTACCTTGCAATTGCTGTAGCCATCCCAGGTAGCAAAGGAAAAGATGTGCTAGAGTCACAGGATTTCTCAAGATGGCCAAAGAATACCTTGGTTGGACAATGGGACAGTGGTCTATGTCACTGTTATCTTGCTCCTGTCCTCACTCATCTCCATAGCCCTGTGACCTCTTCCAAGAGAATTTAGCTAAGACATAGAGAACATAGTTGGGGGGCAGGGTTTATTACAGAGTAACATGGGACACCTTCAGGAGGTGAGAACAAATGATGACCAAAGACAATATTGTACCAATTTACGTTTTAGACAGACCACACTATTTCTAGTGGTTCTGAAATAGACAGCTATCTAGTTTCGTATGTTTTGCTTTGATAAAAATACTCTGAGCAAAAGCAACTTGTGGGAGGAAAAGGTTCATTTGGCTTATAAGATGGCAGGTCATCCTCAGTCATTGAGGGAAATCAGTGCAGGATCTTGGGGCAGAAACTTGAAGCAAAAGAACACTGATTGCTAGCTCACTCTCTGGCCTACCCCCTGGCTCATGTTCATCTAGCTTTCTTATACAGCTTAGACCCACATGCGTAGGGAGAGTTCTGCCCACAATGGGCTATGCTCTTCCATATCAATCATCAGCCAAGACAATCTCTCACAGACATAGCCAAACAAGCTAATGTAGGCCAGCTCTCAGTGGAGACTCTGTCCTCAGGCGACTCTAGAATGTGTCAAGTTGACAGCCAAAGATAAGGACAACCGCTTTCCCAAGGAGTGTTTTCCTGTCCAGATGATTGATGGGCTAATTTTGACCGACTCTTATAGGAGCTGGCATAGGTATGTATAGAATACATACTGCTGGTCCTGGAACCAGTTTTAAGTCATTATAAATGAATGTCTTTAGGGAATCCAGTATGTCTCATTAAACAACCAAATTTGACTAGGTTTTTTTTTTCCTCTGACTGATAACTTGGAGTCCTATAGTTCCTGACCCAGGTTTTATAAGATATTGATTATAAAGAAGTCTCGCCTCAAGTCCACCAAGCCTGCTAATTTCTAATTCACTACCTTACAATTTATAGATCACTCACTAGAATGGTTCCCAGGAGTTACGTAAAGTCCTCAAACCAGTGTTAGGGAACTTCCCACAAGAGACTACTCTCAAGCGGACTTCCAAAGAGAGACATACCAAACCCCAGGATGAATAATCCATGGTGTGTGCCTAGATTCAAGCCTGCAAGAGACAAATTTTACCTAACAGGGTCACAGAGCAGTCAGGACACTTTGTTTCGTAGTCAGTGCAACAAAGAAAATGAAGGCCTAAGAGAATTATACCCCAGGGAAAGGGTATTCTTGTGAAACTCAGGAAAGCTTGTTTATGAAGAATTCCCTATGATGTCATATGCTAGGATCATAGCTCAAAGAAAATTCTGAAAGTAGCAGTCCGTTATCCGGCGCTTGAACCATAGAACACCACCATGTCTTTAAGATTGAGCCTCTGGGCTAGAGCAAGATAAAGTCGGATTCCAAACCTAAATTGGCCACATGCTGCTTTGAGCATCATTTCCTCTACTGAAAAAAATGGGCAGATAAGGTCAGCAAGGTGGCATACCCCAGCCATACTAGCATCAGCAGCCTCACTAGGAAGACATGTGTTTGAGGACAGCCTGGGCTACATAGCCTGAGATTCTGTCTCAAAAATAAAGTATAAACAAACAAAAACTTTAACAACAATAAAAGAAAATGGACAGAGTGTAACTATCTAGTCACTTGTGGTAGGATTAAACAAGAAAATGGAGCTATGTTTCTTAGCTCAATTCTGCCCATGAATAAGTTCTTTTCAGTAGTAAGATGGGTTCACAATCTTTCCTATCTTTTGCAGAGTCTCGATATATTTTAAGTTTGAGTTGAATCTCAGGAAGGAAATGGATAGAATATTCCCACTCTCTGTGTGTCCCTTTGAAGTGTAACATGCCCTCTAAAAGCAGTCCTTCGGAAAGCCTTGAGGTACGAATAGCCCATCCATCTCAATCTCTCAGGACTAACTAGATCAGATTTTTCAAGGGTGCCATCTACACAGTGGTTTGTCATTTTAATAAGTTATCAGACAGCCAGGCTCCCCACTCAGACAGCCAGAGTGACCTCACTCAGTGAACCAGATACATGCTGCCTTTTCCTTTCTGTCAGCTGCTAGGAGGGTAGCAGAGAAAAGAAGGGGGTGGGGCTGTAAAGGGCAACACAGGCTTGGGGCCAGGTGAGTAGGAAGCCACCATCAGCCTTCAGACACTCTTCAGGTCACCTCTCCTGCTCTCTTACCCATCCTTCCATTCCTCAGACAGTAGTGCTTTTGAACCATAGTGTGTGTCAGGTGGTCTACTCTGGGTGTTCGGAATATAGCAAGAAACAAATAGACACAGAATCCTACACTTGAGGACCTTGTATCTTAACTATTAGAAATCCTCATGAGGTGATGGAGAAATCTCTCACCAGTTGAGAGCACTTACTGTTTTTGCAGAGGGCCTGGGTTCAAAACCTAGCACCCATGTGGCAGCTCCTAACTGTCTGTAACTCCATTCCCAGGAGATCTGAAACCTTTCCCGGCTCCATAGGCACCAGGCATGCACACACAGTACATACATATGCAAGCAAAACATGCATACAGAACTTTTTCAAGTAAATCTTTAAAAAAAAATAAATGCACACTATACACGGTTTATAGTGGGGCTTGCAATCTCCAGAAGGCTGTTGTGTTAATTAGGAATGACAATCCCATGAGAGTCCCCAGAAGGGAATAGCTTCCAGTTCCAAGTCTGTACTATTCAGAACAGGGTACTTCACTAATGATAGTGTTGTTTTAATTCACTGTATCCCAGCTATGGCTGGTGATTCTAGGAATGCCATGAACCAAGACATGGAGATAGGAGTCACTCCCCGGGATCACAAGAAGATTCCCAAACAGGCACGGGATTACATCCCCGTTGCCACAGACCGCACTCGCCTGCTGGCAGAAGGGAAGAAGCCACGGCAGCGCTACATGGAGAAGAGTGGCAAGTGCAACGTGCACCACGGCAACGTTCAGGAAACCTACCGCTACCTAAGTGACCTCTTTACCACCCTGGTGGACCTCAAGTGGCGCTTCAACCTTCTGGTCTTCACCCTGGTCTACACCATCACATGGCTGTTCTTCGGCTTCATCTGGTGGCTCATTGCTTACATCCGAGGTGATCTGGACCATGTGGGCGACCAAGAGTGGATCCCTTGTGTTGAAAACCTCAGTGGCTTTGTGTCTGCTTTCCTGTTCTCCATCGAGACAGAAACAACCATTGGGTATGGCTTCAGAGTCATCACTGAGAAGTGTCCAGAGGGAATCATCCTCCTTCTGGTGCAGGCCATCCTGGGCTCTATTGTTAATGCCTTCATGGTGGGTTGCATGTTTGTAAAGATCAGCCAGCCAAAGAAGAGAGCAGAGACCCTCATGTTTTCCAACAACGCCGTCATCTCCATGAGGGATGAGAAGCTGTGCCTCATGTTCCGGGTTGGGGACCTCCGAAACTCCCATATAGTGGAGGCCTCCATCCGTGCCAAGCTTATCAAGTCCCGGCAGACCAAAGAGGGGGAATTCATCCCCTTGAACCAGACCGACATTAATGTGGGCTTTGACACTGGTGATGACCGTCTGTTCCTGGTGTCCCCGCTCATCATCTCCCATGAGATCAATGAGAAGAGCCCTTTCTGGGAGATGTCTCGGGCTCAGCTGGAACAGGAGGAGTTTGAAGTTGTGGTCATCCTAGAAGGAATGGTAGAAGCAACAGGTAAGACATTTTGCCCTCCTCAGCCACCTGATCCAAATCCTGCCCTCTGGAGCTTAGGCCACTGTGGCTCTAGAAGGTACACGTTTGTATATAAGAATCTCAAGATGACAGTGAGGACATCCTATTCAGTCCCTAATATGACCCATGGGGCATTTAACCAGGAGAGAGCACTAACAATAGCTAACATGGGCTGGACTCACCAGCTCTGGTTCTAGACTTCAAACATTTATTAAACACCAGGGCCCTCCTATATCCCCATAAGAGAGAAGTCATGCTTAGGAAACAGAAGCACAGTGTGAGCAAGCACCGCCAAGCCAGGAGTAGCCAAGTACCAGCCTTCACTTCCAACAGGTCAAAGTGCTTCCTGTCCTAAGACACGCATGGGCTGTCTGGGAAACCTGGGCTGACTAAGAGAGATGGTGTTTTAGAGTGAGATTTCATGGCTCTATACATCTGTGGTTTTCAACCTTACTAATGCTGTGACCCTTAAATATGGTTTCTCAGGTGGTGGTGACAACCACCAACCATAAAATCACTTTATTGCTACTGCAGAATTCATAATTTTACTGCTTTCATGAATCATAATACAGATATCTGATATGCAGAACATATAACATGAGGCCCATTGAGAACTGCTGGTATACATGTTTTGGGTCTCATCATTAATAGAGGATGCTGTTGCTTTCTGTTGCTATGATAAAATATTCTGACCTAAGGCAACTTGGAGAGGAAAAGGTTCATTCATCAGGGTCATAGTCTGTCCCTGAGGGAACTCAGATCAGGAACTTCAGCAGAAGGGAAACTGAAGCAGAAACCATGAAGAAACCCTGCTCACTGGCTTACTCCCCCTTACTTTCTCATCTTGCTTTCTAACACAATACACGTCCACCTGCTTTGGAATAGTATTCGGTACAGTGGGGTGGATTCTCGCATAAAACAATTCCCCTCCTTCCCACACATAACCTCTTTTTTTTTTTTGAGGACCTATGCTCCAGATCTGGGAGAGGTGCTCTCCCAGCTGTTTTCTCTCAGGAATGACCTGCCCCTCAGCTTTCCTCCCGCCATGACAGCTCTCTCTGAGGTGGCCCAGGGAGTCCAAGCAATAAAAGGGCCTGAGCGCCAGTTGAGAGCCACAGGCACCACCCTCACGATTGGACCTTCTGCTTCTCGGGAAGGAAAGCCCACCAGCCAAATCCTGTATCTGTTCTTCTTCACCTTCCTTCTCTTTGATTCACCTGCTAGAATGAGCAGAAAAAGCAAAGCCTAGTGATTTGTTCGAAACTCAACCATGCTCAGCGTAACACATCCTCCTCAAAACCTCGCAAATAGCATTTATGTGCTTTTCATCCCCTTTCACCTCAAAAGGGCCAGGCAGACATTAAGTGTTCATACTCCAGCTTTCATTTACAAGTCTCGAGCTTTTTCTACACACCACATTGGTCCCTAAGATGTCAGAGGCTTGTTAAAGGTGGCCAAGCGTACCTGTCAGCCCTTGGGGATCTGGTCTGGCTGGGGGACTCGGACAGGACCTCTGCGAGCCTTCCCATTTCCAAGTCAGAGTCAGGCAGAGTGATGGCAGGCCCTAGGGACTGTGCCAAAGTCTGCCTGGCCATCTGCTGGGGGGCCAGAGCCTAGCATATGGTGGCAGCTGGAGGAGCCCCTGGGGCTGAGTACAGTCAGGAAGCAGGATGCTGATTCGCGTACATGCGGACTCTAGGGTCACTGTGTCCTTGGTAACAGGGTCAGAGTAGAACACAGGATCTCTTTCCAGGGAAAGTAGCTGCTCTCTGAGAACTGAAGGAGGGAGCAGCCAGAGGCAGTCTTACCGATCCCTGGCCATGCCTTACTGCCACCAGCTGAGCTACAGAAGTGTACCCACATAGCACCCGGTAGAGAGAGTAGATACAGATCCTGTTTGTCTGTTCCTCCTCCTACATTTCCCTGAAAGCCCTGGCCTATACCGTCCTGTGCTGACATAATCTGTGCTAGCTAATCCCTGGTCTCTGTGGAACTAGGAGGGAGACCAAAACCACCTACTCACAAATGACATGAGTTTCATTGTCAATGCTCACGGAACCCGGCCTCGACATGAATCCAGGCCTAGTTTCAGCAGCATAGCTCTTCCATACCTTTCCTATGTGAGTATGGGCAGGTCGTTTGACTTGTCTGCAAAGGAAGAAAATCAGCTTCGTGTGCTGGTGGGAAGACTGAAGGACCAAATGGATGTGCCGCAGGTGAGACGCGGAGCTGATGCATGCAGTGAAAGGCAACACTCGAAAGCAGCCAGGGTCTCTGGCCCCCGGATAGCCAATGTCACTTTCCTAGAGGACAAACAAGAAGAACCATGTGGAAAGTCCTGAGGGACCTCTGCAGGCACTCTTGTGGGAGTGTGGTGCCAGGGTCTGTTCGGAGTCTCTGGGAGCCTGCAGGCACTGGGTCTGAGGCTAGACTGGTCAACGTCCAGTTCGGCTGTTCTCTACCTCCACTGGGCAACCATTAGGCCTGAACGGGGCAAGCAGCACCCTGGGAGCAAAGAGTGGGCTGTACGACCAGCATGTTTGGGATGCTTTGTGGAGCCCAGAGACAGAAGAAGGGATGGAAAGCAGCTTTTGGCCTCACTCTGGTTTGTGTGGCTCCTCTCCCAGAGAAGGCTTCAGTGAGAACTGGAGAAGGCCTAGGTGGGAACTGGAGAAGGCCTAGAGTGAGAACTAGAGAAGGCTCTCCTTCAGAGCCCCCCAAACCACAAGCTAGTCCTTGTCCTTCCTTGGACGTAAGATTAAATAAAAATTTGCTTTTCTGTGACCCAAAGCACAGAGGCTTCCTCATCCATAAACAAAACAGCCCTCCCTCTCTGGAGAGAAAGCAACACCTAAAAATAACACGGCCGCGGCAGAGCTACATAAAAAGGGACTAGCGACATTGGGACATCCTCAAATCCAGAAGCCAGGCTGGGTGATAGTTTGCTCCCCTTCCTAGGCATGTGTACATGTTTGTGTGTGGAGACATGTACATGTATGCTAGCACATATGTGTCTATGTGTATGCAGGATTCTGTTTTTTATGTCCACCCAAAACTATTCCCCTGTGTTCTGAATGCCTGCCAGCTGCTCTCTGCTTCCTCACTCTGAACTTATCTTGTTCAAACCCATTTCCTGCCTGCTTCCTACTCTCAGCTGTCTAATCCTAAATGCTGCTTTCAAAAGCTATGTCCTTGTCTCGAACTATTTTATTTCCCCTCCTTTAGCACCTAGAAATGTATTCCAGACTCTTGCATGTTCATTTGTCATATCCTTCTGTCACTGTAGTTTGAGCTCTTCCATGGCAAGGACCATCTCATATTCAGACTTACCTTCCAGGTCCCTGAAAGTTCAAGGGATGTTTGAAAAATGATTGGAGGAATGGAAGATTGGATAAATGGATGATTAAAGGAATTGATGGTGTCTTAAGTTACTTTTCTATTGCTATGAAGGAACACCATGACCAAGGCAACTTATAAAATAAAGCATTTAATTGGGGCCTTGCTTACCATTTCTTACAGGATTAGTCCATTTCCATCATGGCAGGAAGCATGGTAGCAGTCAGGCATTAGGCAGGCATAGTGCTAGAGCATAACTAGGAGCCAAACATTCAAATATGAATCTCTGAGCGTCAGTCTCACTGAAGCCACCACAGAGAGATAGACAGATACATGATTTAATGGCTGGAGATCGCTTTGGTTGAGTGGATGGATGGGCAGAGGATGAATGGATAGTTACATGAATAGTTACATGATGGAACAAATGTATAGATGACTCCAGGGAAGGAAGAGTAGGTGGGTGGGTGGCTGGCTGGCTGGCTGGCTGGCTGGATGGATGGATGGATGGATGGATGGGGCAATGAATGGTTGCTTCTTAACGCATGTGGCTTTTGTTCCCCCAGGCATGACTTGCCAAGCACGAAGCTCTTACATGGATACAGAGGTGCTCTGGGGTCACCGATTCACACCGGTGCTCACCTTGGAAAAGGGCTTCTATGAGGTGGACTACAACACCTTCCATGACACCTATGAGACCAACACACCCAGCTGCTGTGCCAAGGAGTTGGCGGAAATGAAGCGGAATGGTCGGCTCCTCCAGTACCTTCCCAGCCCTCCCTTGCTTGGGGGTTGTGCTGAGGCTGGGAAAGAGGCTGAGGCTGAGCAGGATGAAGAGGATGAACCCAATGGACTGAATGTGTCCCGGGCAACCAGGGGCTCAATGTGAACACTGTGCTTTACCCAGAGCCTCTTCTTGCCAGACACCAAGGAGCCTGAGAGGCCAGAGAGGCCAATTAGTTGAGCAAGCTTTCTGAGGCCCCAGGAGCATGAGAGCTCTACAGAGAGGAACAGGGTATTGAGGCCTCCCATCTCCTCCTTGGGGCCTCAGAGCAAGTAGCCTTGCCTAGGCTGCTGTGAGTGAGAGCATTCGCTAAGGCTGTCACCAGGGTGGGGTTCCCAATGACAGTTCTAGAGTGGCATGTCTTTTTTCTCTGACTATTAGAACCTGCTCACTTTCCTCCCTGATTCTCAGTCTTCTCTAGGGCCTGACAGCACCACCCCTGAGGCCTTCGGACTGAGGGAAGGGCAATTTTGTACATGGATACTCAGGCCTCCAGCTGGGGATGAGTTCACAGAGGCTTTGCAGGGACAATGCCTTTTAATCTGAGGCCAAAACCTACTGATTAATAACTTCTTTGCAAGGCCCCTTGTTCACCTCTGCTTACTACCTAGTGTGTGTTTTCCTCTTCTGTGTTGAGCAGACACTACGGCTTACAGGGTAATTGATTTAATTAGAGTGACCCTGGGACACTGCGTACCTAGGAACAAACAAAATGCTGTCCTCCCAACTGCCTGGCACTCCTAGACATACTGTGCCCTGTACTTCAAAGGAGAACCCCAGCAGTAGCACATTTTATAGTGTTTTCTTTTTTTTGGACTCTTTGGTCCAAGAACTTCAGAGAACCTGTACTGTGGTCCCAGGAAACATGTGAATTTCAGAGAGCCAGATGAACTATTTGGTATAAACACAAGGAGGGCAGAGAGGAAAGGGAAGCAAGCATAACTTTAAAATAAGCATCTGGAGCCTAGTGTATGATGCATGCCTGCAATCCTAGCACTTGGCAGGCTAAGGCAGAATTGCAAATTTGAAGCCAGCCCGGGCTATAGAGCCCTGTCTCAAAAAGGCAAGAGACACGCTAACAAACAAGAACACATCTGCCTCAATGGTTGCATGGGGGCTCCTTGGAGAAAAGTGGGATATGAAACAGAAGTGGAAAGTGGCCATAAAGGCATGTTCGCTGCCAAGTCAAGGGTGGACCAAAGTCTTGGCTGGTAATGAGATGCCTCTGGCCTCCCTCCTGCAGAATATCTCCGACACAATGGTGGGACCTAGAGGCCAGGCTTGAAAACAGAAGGGTGGGAGTTAGTGGGATAACTAAGGAAAGAAGAGTCAGAATAGAAGGACCTTGAATTCAATAGACTCAGAGACCATTCTCTTCCAGTTTGGAGGACTAATGGCCAGGTCAGTGGAGCATTACATTGAAAATGATAAGCTGTCCTGGTCTTGGGAGTATGTTGGCACACTCTCCAGCAACTCTATGCCCATGTTCAGAGCTTTCAACCAGCCTTTGAAAACAGAAGCACTTTCCTACCAGGTCCTGTAGAACTTGCCTTGGGAGATACAGGGAGGCAAGAGGCTAAGCTAGCCTAGGGCACAGCTTCTGGACCTCAACACTGAGTTCTCTCAGACTGGATTCTCAGGTCCCTAAGCTGCTGAGAATGAGAATGTGGCTGGGAATGAATAGTTACATTTGTGAGCTGCCCACAAAGAGAAAAGGGTGTCTTTGTGCTTGGCATCTGGACTGAATCTTCAGAGATGGTCTAGGCCAGTGATTCTTAATCTTCCTAATGCTGTGAACCTTTTTACAGTTCCTCATGTTGTGCTGACCCCCAACCATAAAATTATGCTTGTTGCTACTTCATAGCTATAATTCTTGCTAAAGTTATGAATGGTAATGCAAATATCTGGATTCAGGATGTCTGATACGAGACTCCTGTGAAAGGGTTTTTAGACGCACAAAGGAGTCTCGACCTACAGACCCACAGGTTAAGAACCACTGGTCTAAACAGAGGTGTAGTGTGTGTGTGTGTGTGTGTGTGTGTATGTGCGTGTGAGTGTGGTGTGTGTATGGTGTGAGGGTGGGTGAATGGGTGAGGGGATGGGTGGGAATGGTGTGTTTGTGTTGTATATGATAAATGTAGTATTTGTGTGTATGTATGTTGAGTGAGTGTTGTATGATGAATGTGATGTTTGTGTATATGTGTATGTGTGTGGTGTGACTATGTATGTGGTGTGTATATGATTTGTGTGTATGTGTGTATGTATGTGTGCTGCATGTGGGGGTGTGTCCCACAGTGGTAAGGAGCAGGTTATGGTCTCAAGCATCCTTTTATATGATGATGCAGGTCTAGCAGGGAATGGGATGTGAGCTGCTTCATCCCCACTCAGGATAGCGAATCAGTAGGTCCACAGTACCCAGTAGGTAACCTGCAGTCAGGATCCCAAGGAGGGAACCTACTGCTGAGACTATGGTTAACAGGTGATGCAGTAGCTGTCACAAGAGACAGGCACTCGGCCTGGCTTTCTGGATCCCAGGTTTACACACACAGGCAGGACCAGTTCTACTCCTTGTCAGGTCATGGATTCTGCCTTGGTCAGAACTAGCTAGTGCCTGCAGGTGAGGACCCATAGTGAGGCCAGTTGGTGAGGATAACAAGTAGGAGGGAATGATGGTCTTACGGTGAGACGGTGGTCTGACTCCTGATTCACACTTGCCTTATTTGTGTTTCTGAAACATCCCCCAATGGTTCAGGAGAGACCAGTGGTGTGTGTGAGTCAGGGCCACTGGCATGTCAATCAGAAGCTGTGGAAGCTCTCAAAGAAGTATATGTACTTCTGAAGATTCCCTCATACCAGAGTGATATGTAAGCTAATAACCCCATTCAGCTTTCTATGATGGTGACCTAAATATGAGGGGACTGCCCTTCATGTCCCAAGGGCATCTCCATCTCAATGAACAATTGATGTTACTAAAGCTTAGAAAAATTCGTCAAATCATTCTCTGGAAGTTCTTGACCAATAAATTTAAAACATGGGTTTATTATTAAATGCCAAGTCTCATGTTAGCCAACATCTCAATGGGTCACGGCTTCTACATATAAACATGTTAGTCATAGTCCTTATTGTATGACTCTAAGCTCATTCCATCCCTCTTGGCCCACAAAGAACTGAGGCAGGATGGAAGAAGAGGTCAACAGTAATTCCCAGAGATCTCTGCATCTTGAGTATGAGAAAGCTGACTTCCTTCTTGACTTCCTGCCTTAACTACCATGTCCTTCCTCTCTAGAAGAAAAAAAAAATTCCTTGTTCCATGTGCTGGTAGAAATTCCCCTAATGTGAAGGAGATAAGTTATTGCCAGTCTCCTCCAACATCCTCAACCAATCTGACACCTGCTAGGCTCTGCCAACATGACCACAAGGTCCTGGTCTCAGGCCTCTCTGCTTCAGACATGGCTCCCACTGGCCCCCTCCATAGTCAAGGAGCCCACACACCAATTCTCTTGGCTGCTTTGAGGTCCTGGCTTAAGCAGTTAAAGCTGATGGAGAAGAGGCCCTCTCTGTCAGGGGAACATGTCCCTACTTGTTATCTATGGCAACTGGGAACCTTCATTCACACCTCTCAGCCCATGGCCTGCCTTCCAGCTGGCCCAGGCTCTGTGACTCCTGTGGAGTGAGGAACACAGAGCAGAAACTTTATCCGTGACGAAAAGCAAGGGCTGCACATCGACTCCTAATACATCTCGGCACCTATCATGTGCAGGAGGCTAGACACGCCTCCTGGGTTCTTGGACTTCATTCTCCAGGCACTGCGGAGAAGGTATCTGGAGCTCTTTGTTACCACGGGTGAGATAGGCAGGGCGCCTCTCATTCAAACACAGTGGGGCCATCACCCTGCACAAACACCCTTGGGGATCCACTCCTCAGGCTGCAGGCAGAGGGAGCCCTGGCAGTGGTGCTGGCAGAATCCCATGCTACAGAGGACAGTCCCCCTTCCCTGTAGCAGGACAATTAGGAAACACCTCTCTGATTCCCAGAGAGCAAATGAGCCACGGGAAAAGAGCTTCCTTGGGGGAAGATGGCTCTCTGGAGGGGCTGCTTAACCTCTGGCCTTGGGTTCTCTAACAGTATTCTTAACTGCTCTGTCAGATGGCCCTCCCTGGTGCATGACTTCAATCTTATGAAGAAGAACATCATCATACTGCATAAAGTTCACCCTCACAAACCATCTTGACCTTCAGTAGCTCTTTCTCATTGACAATAGGGAGCTCCCGAGTTCCCATTCATGTGCATTCCCAGTTGGGGAAAACTTGCTCTTGTTTTTGTTCATCCAAACCTGCACTTATTGGCATCTGGCCTTTCAGCTGGCATTGGGCTGGGAAAAGCAGGCCTGGAGAGACCGCTGCCCCAGTAACAAGGCTCAGTCTCCACAGGGAGAGCAGGCTTCAGGATGGCAGCAAAGACAGAGATTACTGGGGATTCATACAGTTCACCTGTCCAGGGATATTCTCACCTATTATTTGATGTTAGATATTCGGAACCCACCTTATCTAAGTCATGAGTAACCTTAAAGCATCTTCTTCCTTTGAATAATTTTGAAAATGCCCACTATAGAGAGTCCCTGGGCTGTCAGTCTACAGGCAAAGCATAGAAGGGCTGTTATCAGGGAACCTTGGGGAAAGGACAGGGAGGCTGTGGTAGTTAAGCCTAACAAGCGTTTCCTCAAGAGCAGACCTGCAGTTTCCACTGAGTATGTCGTTGGCAAGGGAGTTGGTAGTAGGGGTCCTCCAGTACTGGTCATCAACTAGCAATTTCAAAATCTCACATGGACATGGTGGCTAACTAGATATTCCTCACTCAGACCGCCCTTCCCCTCCCCCGTGAAGACAACACAGTAAGCCAGGGCATTGGTTCAGCTTGAGAAGTGTCATGAGAAGCCCAGCTGGGACAGAGCAGCTGCAGCGCGTGCGGCATGTCCCATGTCTGACCTAGCAGCTCCCCACCCCAGGGTAATCAGAGAGAAGGAAATCGACAGATGTGTAACAGACAGCAGGCACAGAGCGTCCCCATCAGCAGGAAACAGTCCTCAAGCGCACCTGGACACACTCAGGTGTGGGCACTGCCTGACAGCCATAGCAGAAAGAAAAAAAAAAAAAAAGATCTAGGCATGGGCCAGGAAGCTGTGGGAGTGGCCAGCACCTTGCGGGGTGGGGTTGGCGGGGAGGCCCTACCTGCAGGCAGAGCTATGAATCCTGTACAGATGTCTAAAGCAAGCTTATGGGCTAAAGGAAGCGTCAAAGGGCATGTTTGCAACTCAATCCTGGGCTGTGACTTGCGGAAGGAGCAGTAGATACACAGCAGACTTCCAAAAACCCACCCGTCCAGAGGCTTTGCTCTGCTCCTGTCAATCAGACTCACAACAGGTACACATAGCAGCTGCGTCTCCAGACCCTCCTGGAGTCCAATAACAAGGTGTGGTAAACACAGACATCTAGGGAGCAGTTTTGGAAATAGAAATGTTGGCTGAGATTTTTTTCTCTCTCTCTCTAAGGGAATATTTGCTTTTATTCAAAAGCTGCTATTCAAATAACCTTGGCTTCTGTGTGCTGGAGGCAAGCATTCTAAACCACAAGGGAGGAATTGGCGAGGGCTGGATGTGCTAGCCTACACGCAGAACTTTCATTCTTCTCAAACGGTTAGAAGTAAGCACAGAGGAGCCGGGCCACTGGGGTGAGGCGGCTGTTGGCAGGCGGCAGCTGGTACACATGTCTGCACGTTTAAGTGCCCCTCTGCGTGCGCGCTCTGAGGGCTGCTGTCACGTTCTGAGTCAGCTCTGAAAGAAACGTGCTCATGGAAGAGACTGCAGCCAGCCCTGTGTGATTCCAAACTTCCAGGCTCTCCCCGCTGTGCTCTTTTACCTGGAGGAGTGCACAGCTGTAGTCACTCAGGAATTCACCTACCATCTGCTGCCCTCACAGAGGGGAGCTCACTGGGCCTGGTCTATGGAAACAACTGGGAAGGAGGGACACAGGGACAGATTGACCGTGCTCTGGAAGAGAGAAAAGGCCATTTGGTCCCCGGGGTCATTCCTACCCAATAGTTGCGCTGGCAGGGCCTTTCTCCCCGTCCTCTTCAGGCTAGATTTCTCCCCATGAATATAACTGGTCTTTTCGGGTCTCCACTGCCTTTCTGTATATAAGGATGTCCCCAGCTGTTTGTCCCTCAGAAGCCCCACAGCAGGAAGTTCAGTAGCATCTGCTTGGCATCAGCCCAGCAGCAACTCATTCTGATCATTCCCTCTGGGCTTAGTAGACCTTTGCTAGGCATACCAACATCTTGTGGTAAAGGTTGAGAAACTGTATCAGGAAGCAGAAGTTCAGGCTGGGCTATATCTCAGTGGAAGATACCATACAAGGACCTGGGCCCAATTCCCAACACTTATGAAGAGGGGGAGAGAGAGAAAAAGAGGGGGAAGGAAACAGAGGGCTCAATCCACAAAATGTTCAGAGGGACTTTCCATTACTTCAGTTTTCCTACACATACCACCATATTTATTTGTAGGCTTAGATTTTTCACCAAACCTACTTTATTTAGGGTTCTTAAACACCTTTACCTCCCTTCCAAGTGATCCCTGCCCTTAGATGGGAGATTAGTAGGGAAAAGGACTGTAGTCCTCTTTTATCTGCTTCCTGCTGATTAGGGTCAATGGGTGTTTAGGGGATTATCAAACTCAGTCATCAGGATACTAGCAGTTCAGTCCAAAGGCTAACACCAAGCAGCAGGACAAATCAGCACAACAAGTCTGCAAAAGCTGCAAGACTCAGTTGGATTGCCCTGAGAAGTTGTCCGGAATATTTCTCTCTGCGAAGTGAAGTGTCAAAGCACAAAGATCAGCGCAGTGATGTCGATCCAAAAATCGAAAACCTCACCGTGTGTGGGCCTCTATATATCTCCTCTCCTCAAAGCCCACCACGGATGTTCTCAGCTGGCCAAAGCCACACCCCTCACATGAGAGAGCTCACAGCAAAATATTACATGCCCTCTCACAAGCCAGCTCCAGCAAACCATCACGTACCCAGCTTACAGCAAAATATCACATGACAAAACTGAGTCTTCAAAGAGATCAGAAACTTCCACTTCATTTATTGGATACCTACTATGTCCAGAAACAGAAAGAGACACTGTGGACTCAGTAGTGATCAAGAATGTCTTTGCCTATTCTGGCTGCTACAACACAAATGTATCAGACTGGATACCACAGAATCAATGGGAATGTATGCACACAATATGCAGAATCATACAAGATGAGAGTGAGAATATCCAGTGAATCGTGAATTATCCAAATTCAATCCTGTTCCTCACGGATGAAAACTTCTATGCATCCTCACACTACAGAAGGGGCAGGCTTGCTCTCCTACAGGCCTCCCATATAATAGTACAAATCCCGTTCATGAAAGGTGTACCCTGGTGATCTAATCCTCTTCTAAATTCTTCCTTCTAGTGCTATTGCCTTGGGGATTAGATTTCAATGTACATATTTGGGCAAAACAAACTCTCAAACCCTAACAAAGATAATGTGATCTCTTGCCTCCATGGGATTTGCTGTCTTGTAGGGAGCACAGAAAGCAAAGGACAGAAAAAGCACACAAATAAAAGAATAGCAGTACCAATAACACCCAGAAGCAAAAGCAGGGTGCTAAGCTCAACCAAGAACAGGAGGACCAGGGCTGACTCGGATGGGCTTGCCCTGGTTGCTGAGACTCAAGGAAGCATGAGCTCACTATGCAAAGTGGACAGGTTTAGTCATTTGGGGCAGGAGTACAGAGAGGCAGGGAGGTAAGATGTAAAGTTCTGGGGTCTGTAGCACTGAGTGAAGACCAAGGGCATTGCGTCCCCCAAAAAGAGGGGGAGACCCAGCCCACACCCCAAGGAGAGTTTATCAAAGAGTAACCCAAAGCCATTCTACTATGATATGGAATGTATGTGTATGTTGCCCCATCTCCAGGAGGTTGGGATCACAGCTGGGTATTACCATCCTGAATAAAAGTATTTATTTAAGAGAACAAGAAAAAACAAAACAAAACAGAAACCACAAGAAGCTGAGAAATAACTCAGTGCATAAGGTGCTTGTGTGCAAGCATGAGAGCCTGATTCAAATGTCAGATACTCACTCAAAAGCCTGGACATGGTAACAAACACTGGCAACCCCGCACCAGGAGCCAGAGACAGGAGGATACAAGGGAGTCACTGGCCAGCTAGTCTAGCTAGTGAAAGACTCTGTTTCCAAAAACAAGGTGCTAACAAATAAAGACACAAAACTGACCTCGGGGCTCTACAGGTACATGTATGCATATGTGTACCTGAACACACACACACACAACACACCATATACATACACACAAACATACCACACACATACACAAACACACCACACACATACACAAACACACCACACATACCCCACATATACACGCACAACATACATCACATATACATACCACATACACACCACATACTTACAGAAACACACCACACACATACACCACCATCACCACCACCACCACCACCACAGAACAAACTCTTTTCAATGTGAAGAAGGCTTGGAGACTGGTTCCTCACTAGTGAGATAAGGTTGTGTCTGAAGACTTTCTGAGCTGTACACTGAGGCAAAACTAACGGAACATCCACTGGTGCATCATGTGGACATTCACTGAAGTTCTCTGTGTTCCAAGCGTCCTTAGAGGACCTGGGCCAACAAAATGGAGTAAGACTCCATTTTCTTGTTCTGGGAGCTTCTGCTGTCATGCATTTCATTTACTACTTTGTTTTCATCTAAAACATCATCTTTTATTGATAAAGACAATTGTCTGTAAAATGCGTGAATGTATTCATGAAAAAATATTTTTTAAAAAGACTCTGGGTGTTTTTTATCCAAATTCAATCAGCAAGTTGTCAGTGAACCAATATTAAGGATGTTTATGCTCACCACCAAAAGGCAAGACCATGTCAGGCAAGACTTCTACCTCCTCCACAGCTGCCCTTGTAGAATGTGCTGTGCCATGGTCTTCACTGAGACCCTGGGGGACAGCTTTGGCCAGGATGTCCTGACAAAGATGCCCTCAAAGACAGAGGCACAGTCTAGAGAGAGCTGGCCCATCGCCTGAGGGTTTTGGCTGGGTTTCTCCTGGCTGAAGCAAAGACATGAACAGGTCTTGGTGTTTCTCTTTCTGAACACACATCTTTGGACACAGTTCCCAGGGAGGTTTTTATGCTTCAAGTTAAAGAATGAAAGAAAGAATGTGGCCATTTGTCTACAGATCTGGAGGGTAACACTGGCCATCCTGGCTGTTCCTGATTTAGGCCTCCCCTCCCCCCATTTGGCCACATAAGCAAAGACAAGCAGCAGGAGGAAACATTTCCCAGCTAGAAGCTCAGGGATAAGATTTCCACCGAACTGGGAAATCTGGTGGAATTTCCTGAACTGAAGCTAGGGAGTAAGGTATGTGGACCAGTCCCCGTGACCAGGATGGAATATCCAAACAGGATTCAAAGAAACCTGGTAGTCCCAAAGAGGAGTCAGGGGGTAAAGTCAATGAATAAGCTCACCAGTGTTAGGGTGCCCTTTGGCCCATAATATTGAGTGAAAATGTACACATGCACACACATTCAGCCCTATAGCAATGAAAATATGACGTATGTGCAGCAACAGTCTTACCTAAGCCACAGAAGCAGTGTTTGAACGGAGATCTGAAGGACGAACAAGACAGATGAGTAGAGATGGTATATAGGGAAGAACCTAGAGAAAGATGTGCCTTGCTTAGGGGATCAATACACAGGGAAGGTTTGGCTTTTGCACCCAGTGGGGCTGAAGGGAAATGCTAGGAGTAGCAGAATTACAATGGGAAGTAAATTTCACTTGTCACCATAAAAAGCAATAGGTGCCTTGGAAAGATCATTGTTTTCTAATGACTACTGGGCTTGGATTAGAAATGGCAAACAGTGATGGTGAACAGAACTAAAAAGGCATCGGAGCTAAGCAGATATAGCTGGATTTTAGAAAACATGTGAGAGCAACCTTCACAGTGGTCAGGTGTGGGGTTGAGGAGAGGACAGTGACACACCCACACCCCTGAGCTCCCAGATCACTAGTTTAGCTGCATTGGAATAGAATCTAGTTTGGGGTAGGGGAGACTAGTGTGAATTTAGTTTTAGATCAAACACTCAGAAGCAGGCATTTGCATACATCTGTCTAGATCCACAATGATTCAGGTCATCAGCATGTAAGTAGAATAGACATTGAATTCCCAGAGGAGATTGGCCTAGAAGAAAGTAGAGTACAGGTCTAGATGTCCCTAAGTGGCTGAGGCATGACTCCAAGGCATGCTCCTACAGGCATGACACCAGCTGGAGAGAAAATGGGTCTGTGGAGTAAGCAGAAGTCTGTGGGACTTCATGCTCATCACCTTCTAGAACTCTCCAAGATGCTCAGCTAGGAAGATCCTCTAGGTACCACCAAGACAACTGCTGTTTCTAGGGACAACTGCTGATTCCAAAAGATGCTGAGCAGAGAGAGAGAGAGCTTTTGGAAGCATCCAAGGGCACAGGACTTAAGGTAGTTCTGCCCTCCTAAGTAGACCATCACCTGCAAAGTTCCCATGCAGCTCCACTTCCCAGGCACTTCTTTGTCATGAGTGGGCCCCCCAAGAGAACTCACCCAGGCCCCCCAGGCTCCACTCTGATACCCATTCTTCCCTTCTGCATATAGCCTTCGTTTCTTTCTTCCTGTGAGTCATATCTGAGCTGTTCTGACTGCTCCTAATTAGTTCCTTTTACACGCTAGCTTTGCGATTCCTTTCCATTTCCACTGCCCATTTAAAAAAGCCTTATTTTCATTTCTGAAGCATCCTTTTAAGCTCCCTGTCACCTCTTTGGTTTCTATTGTGATGTCTGGCATGTCGCTTGCTTAAAAGAGTACATTTCCATATTCTCCTTACAGATTTGCATTTCTATTTCATCTAGAGAGAAGACAGTGGAATCCTCAGAAAGTGCTGGTGGGCAGAGGGTGGATCAAATGAAGTGACTGGCTCCTTTGCAATATGAGATCTCAGAGGAAAATTTAAGAAACTAACCACAGGCAGAAAACTTTGATTAATAGGAGATGGTATAAAACTGGATTCCCACATCACTGCCCCAGCTCTGCTCCATCTCCTTAATCTATATGTACTATGCCCAGGAGGGCTTATTGTGCAAGGTAATTCAGAAGCAGTTTTGGTTAGGGCTGGTGTCCCAAATCGCTCCACTTTACTTATTTCATCCACTAAAGAGCAAGCTTTGTCTTGTGACAACATTTTCCCTGTCCTCTGAGCCCAACACTACCTTGCCCTTTCCCTACTTCGGAAAGCTAAGACAGACACACTTAAGGTTCTGTCGTGAAACATTCAGCCAGTGTCAACAGATGGCCACATTCTCGATTCCACAACAGAGATGGCAAAATGGCGAGACCCACTCTCCTTTGAGACCCACAGCAGCCATTACCTCATAATTCCGTAGCTCACTTTTCCTTTACTGACCTTTGAGTTGACTGCAATCACCCTTGCTTGCTCATTGGTCTCCCTTGTGGGGTGTAAACAGAGCCCCATGCACCCCACACTAGCTTTAGCATGGCTTGCCTAGCTTTGGGCTACCCCATAGGCAGGGTCTCCTCTGTGCTCCTGTCTTTTGTGTGTGTTTCTCAGAAGGAGAAAACCCCCTTTAGTCCTTCAGTCCCGGATTGGCTTCTGAGTGTTTTTCTCTGCTGTGGACCAGTGAGAACTACCTCTTGGGATGCCAAAGAACTAACGGAGCCTCACAGGAAAGATCTCTTTTGATGGTCTATAAATATGAGCTTTTCTCTCTTTACCTTAGAGGCGTGGACAAAAAGGAGCAGAGAGTCTCTCCACCTTCACCCCTGGACAGCATTAATGATGATAACGCTTTCCTGCCTGCTGTCCCTCATCCTCTCTTCCCTTGTTCCCTCCTCTTTTACTTCACTATGACAGCATTTATCTTGAAATGGCTGGCCTTCCAAGAACACCTCGGGTCCAGAATCAGACATATTTTCCACTGTTGGTAGCTGTTCCATGGGCCTCTGACTGAGAGAGGCCCTGTGACTCTGCCATGATGCTGCTTTCTCTTTACAGTGTAATTCGGATGTACTTGTCAGACTTTCCATCCTTGAGACAATCAGCTTTAAGAATATAAATAAATAAATCAGCTTAAAGCACAAGATGTATGCCCTAAGGATACAATCCCAGTGACCTGCAATCTCCAGCTAGGCTCTTACTTCTAAAATATCCAGAACCATCCAAAATAATGCTACCATCTGGGGTCCAAATAAAGCCTTTACTAAGAGCAAGTCTAGGAGGATGGCATTTCATACTTAAACTGATGTCACCAGCCTTTCCGTGTTTACTCACTCTGTAGTCGTTACCATGCATGAACTATGTTACAGCTAGGTCTGTGCCCACTGCCATGCCACGTCCTTGTTCAAGAGAGTCTGGCAGGCATTAGAAACTAAGGCCCATCTCGATTTACATACATTGTGTATAGGATGCTGCTATGACATTGCCTTCCCTGGACTCAGGGCACATGAGCAATCCCAGCTCTCTCCCACCCCCAGCCCACCCCCCTCCCCAGAGTTTCCCTTTGGTTTGTAAGAAAGAGCGGAGGTTTTCAGATTTCATTGGAATAGGACCAACAGAGGCTTTCAGAGAGGACTCTGGGGCTTTCAAGATAGCTCAGTGGGTAAAGGCACTTGCCATCAAGCCCGAGGACCCAAGTTCAAGCTCTAGGACCTGCATGGTAGAAGGAGAGAACCAATGTCCACAGTTGTTCTCTGAGCCCCGCATGCATGCTGGCACATCACTTCTCCAACCCATAACAACATTTTTGCTTGAAAAGAAAAGGCTCTGGGTCCTCACATGGGCAGCCAGTGGAAGTCATTCACTCACAAATTAGACGGCTGTTTTGCATTCTAAACACTTTTTTTTTCAGATCTAGGGGAGACGCGTGGACATTAGGCCCCATAGAAGGCTATAATAAATTAATCTACAGCAGACTAGCCCCCAGAAAATTGTTTGCCATGGTTATTGAGCAAAGTGATGACCTCAGCCCCAGACTGTCGCTCGCCCTGCAGATGTGCACGCTGAACAGCTGGTGTTAGATCTTCGTTGCAGAATCGGCTATGCAGGAGGCCAGCCGCCTTGGCCAGCTGTGTCTGGGAAGAGGGAAAACAAGACTCCTTGTGAAGGTGAGGTTTAGGATGGGCTATCTAGACCCCACTGCCAGCACCCTCAGTTCCTTCTCCCCACACCCCGCCCAGCGCTATGGCAGAATGACAGCAGTGACCAAGAGAGCCTGTTGGCCGGAGACCCTGTTGCAGCCTTTGTATCAAGCTTCTTCCTTCTCTCACCCTCTTGGTCCTCCCCCGTTTACATGTTTCATTGCTTGTTTTTGCTTTCTGTTGTATAACCGCTGATGTTTACATGCACACATACATAGAACACACACACACCAATCCACAGCTGAATGTTACTGTTAATAGTATTTGGAGATGAGGCCATTGGAAGGCAGTGTCTGATGACACCATGAGATGAGGTCCTTGCTTGATTAGCATCTTCATAAGAAACAAGAGATAGAAGCTCCAATCCTCTCCACACTATGAGGATGTTTTTCAAAGTGCCATCTGCAAACTAGGACCTGGACCCAACCATACACAATAGCCGCTAGCACTTTGACCTCCGACCTCCCAGCCACCAGCACTATGTGAAATATAGATTATTGCTTAAACTCCTCAGTCTACAGCATCTCTAAGACTGTTGCAAGTTGACTGAGACTCCTCCCAAGTCCAGTGTGAGGACCAGCACAGCAAGGAGAGGGACAAACATTTCCATTAGGAGGGATGTTAACTACCAGATTTAGCAAGTGAAAGCATAGGATTTCCAGCTACTTTAGGTTTCAGTGAAGTAATAAGTAAATTGTATAATGTGAGGACATGCGCATTTGGAATGTACTTACACTAAAATTTTTGTTGTTCAGCTGAAATGCAGTTGGAGCTACATATGCTGTGTTGTAACTAAATCCGGGACCTGTCAACTTCAGCACAGAGCCTTGGTGGAAGTAGATCAGTGGTGTAAGTTCTTGGCTGTTCCCTATGATGGGGAAGAGATAGGAAAAGCCAGTATACAAGTGTGTTGATGTAACGGTTCCTTTGTGGCAGAGCATTATTTACTTTCCTCATCATTGTGACAGAATCCCTGACAGAAGCAACCCAAGCAGGAGAGGTTTCTCCTGGCTCCTGGTTTCAGGGAACATGGCCCCTCACAGTGGGGAAGGCATGGTATGCAAATGTGTGGAGTGGCAGGAGCCGGTAGCTCCTACTTCTCACATCTCAGAAGATCAGGAAGCGAAATCAGGCTGGAAGGGAGGCCAGGCAATAAGCTTCAAGGCTCATCTCCTCTATGTCCCAACATTTTTACCACCTCCCAAAATGGTGCCACTGGCTGCATACCAAGTGTTCTGATATATGAATTTGCTAAGGACACTTTAGATTCAAAGCCAACAACCAGTAAAGAGAAAAATCAGTCTAGAGAAGTCTTTCTCAGCCTTCCTAATGCTGCAACCCTTTAATATAGTTCCTCATGTTGTGGTGTCCCTTAACTAGAACATTGCTTTCATTCCTACTTCAGAACTGTAATTTTGCTACTATTATGAATTGTAATGCAAATATCTGTGCTTTCCAATGGTCTTAAGTGACCCCTGTGAAAGGGGTCCCAAACCACAGGTTGAGAACCACCGCTCTAAAAGGCTACCATTTCACCTCAAGTACTCAGCTCCTTCTCCTCTGAAACAGGAAGCTGTAACTAGATAATCCAACAATAGCCCTTTAGTAGAATTCGAGGCCAGCCTAGTCTACATAGTGAGTTCCAAGACACCCACAGCTACATAGCTAGACCCTGACCTGGGAGGAGGGAACTGTTGGCTCTGTCCCAGGTTGAGCCAAGACTTCAAAAATACCCTCACTTCCATTACCAACAAGTACCATTGTCTTGGCTTGTCTGACAGCAGCCATCACTTCCCCAAGTCTGCACAGGTCAGTGATGAAGCATGTGTGTCCTGGAGCCAGATGACATACCAACATGTAGCTAAGGCCTTTGCAAACAAGATCTAAGATCTTCCATGATAGCAGTAGTACCAACAAATAAAGTTAGCTCACAGCCTCCTGGTGCAGACATCATCAGACCAAGTCAGCTTGCTTTGTAGACAGCACCAGGCAGACTGCACATGGTAGGCTTCTGTATGAGCTGTCATTGGCCAGAGCCCTCCACCTGTCTCTCTGAAGGTTTTCTGAGCTTCCTACTATCTGAGGATCTTCCTGTCTGGCCCTTCTTCCCTATCCCTCACCCTCAATGGACAGTAGACTTGGACAGTGACGTGAATAAGTCTCCATCCACTTCTGCTTAGCTCATCACTTATTCACAGGCATTCCCATCTGCACATGCCCCCTGTGTCCCTCTGTGTTCGGGCATATTCTTCCTGGAGGATCCATCTGACAAGTCAGTCCATGCTTTGGGGTGTTAGCATTCCCTATCAAGATTCTTATGATACAGTCTAGAGGTGTTGGTCAGATTCATTTCCTCTGCCAGTTAAAGAATTAAAGGGCAGGGAAAACCTGCGATGCAACAGGTAGCATCAGACCTCAGGCACCTCAAACAGGATCAGCAGCTGAAGAAAGATGTTTACTGAGGGGCAAGGAAACACACACATTCCGGAGACACAGAGAAAAGGGCCCTCTGCAAAGCAGAGTGGGGACTCAGGAAGCTGAAACTTCCATTCTCCTCTTGAAGGCTGTTTAGTCTCTGGAGAATTTTGCTCCCCTAATTGAGGGTTGGTCAGTTTGAAGAAAGACAGGATGCTTGATTGGCTGCCACTGTTGTCCTGAAGTGGCCTTGACCTTGTTGAGCCAGACCATCAGCAGGTGGCCTGCTGGTGGAAGACAAAAGCCTATAAGGCCTTCAGTTTAAGCTGGCAGGCTTTTGTCTCAAGTCAAGAGAGTGAGGGAAAAAGCCCGCCATCTTGAAAGTTTGTCACCTCCATTACTTAACCAAGGCCCCTCTCCCTATCTGTCTGCCTGAGGGAGTTTGTCTAACTCCTAGTCTTGTTAACTTCAGCATGAGGAACTAATGGCCCTCTGCATTTAGTCTTTCAGCAGCCGAGGTCAAACAAGCTACCTCATTTCAGCATAGCAGGAGAAGGACCTCAGAACACTGCACAGAGAACTGCTGGCTTCAAGTCATACCCTGTGATAGCTGCTTTTATGCCAACTTGACACAAATTGGAATCATTTGAGAAGAGACCTCAACTGAGAAAACGCCCCCACCAGATTGGCCTGTCAGCAAGCCTGAACTGCATTTTCTTTCTTTCTTTCTTTCTTTCTTTCTTTCTTTCTTTCTTTCTTTCTTTCTTTCTTTCTCTTTTTTTTCTTTTTCTTTCTTCTTTCTTTCCTTCCTTCCCTCCTCTTCTTCCTCCTCCTTCTTGTTTGTTTGTTTGTGTCGAGGCAGGGTTTCTCTGTGTAGCATTGGCTGTCCTGGAACGCTATAGACCATGCTGGCCTCTGCCTCCCAGGTGCTGGGATTAAAGGTGTGTTCCACCACCTTTAGGCTAGGAGTCATTTTCTTGATTGGTGGTTAATGTGGTAAGGGCCAGCTCACTGTGAGTTGTGACACCCTAAGTTAGTGGCCTTGGGGACTAGAAGCAAGCCAGTGAGCAGCACTTCTCCATTGCCTCTGCATCAGTTTTTCCCTCTAGGTTCCTACCTTGAGTTCTTGCCTTGACTTTCCTGAATTATGAACTATAAACTATAAGATTAAGTAAATCCTCTTTTTCCCAAAGTTGATTTTGATTATGGTGTTTCATCACAGTAACGGAAACCTTATCTAAGACACACCCTGGGTTCATGGTTGGTAGGCTTGAGTGTACAGGCTTTGCTGCCAAAGACACAACTGGCAACTTCACAGACATTGCCATGCCTTCATGCCTTCCATGTGCCAGAATATTAGCTGACTGCTGGGCCTTTCTTCATTTGTACATCATCTCAAGCCATTACGAACCATTGAAATCAGATACGCTGTGGATCCTGCCAAGTATCCATTTGGAATAGAGCTAGACTTATCCAACCAAAGGTAATGAGGGTCTTTGTCACCAATAGTTTCCCATACTACTGAGGGCTTTATATTCCTAACAGTGTTTGTGTGTGTGTGTGTGTGTGTGTGTGTGTGTGTGTGCATGCACATGTGGTCAGAGGTTGATATTGGGTGTCTTTCTCTATCATTCACCCCCCCCCCTTTTAAAGGCAGGTCTCTCAGTCAACCTAGATCTCAGTAATTCAGCAAGACTGAGCCAGCTCCGGGCATCCTCCTACCTCTCTGGTGCTAGAATTACAGAAACAGGTCATCATGCCTGACTTTTTATGTTGTGGTTGGAGATCTGAAGTCAAGTCTTCACATTTGTATAGCAAATGGTTTACTGATTGAGCCATCACCCCATATTCCAAGTTCCCAGTGATTTTTAAAGGTGGAGGCTCTTGCTACAACTGGAAAAAAAAGTTCTTAGGCAGACAAGCAAAAAGAGGCAGGGGTTTAGTAGGACTTGTTAGCAGTGTAGGGATTTACTGAGATGGTGGGGCATATCTTCTATCCTAATACTCACAGGCGTAAGGCGGGAAGACTGGGAAAGCAATGGAAACCTGAACTACATATCAAGACTCTATCCAAAACAAGCCAGAATAAACAGAGAGCAGCCTGCACACCGCTACTGTGCGAAATAAAGGGCCTGAGCCAGGCCATCCACAGCAACTGTCACAGGTGGTACCGCTGCGGTCCTGCTCATCTCAGCTCTTTAATCCCTCACGGTACATCACCGGTGCCAGGCCCCGGCAACAGAGCAATCTGAGAGCATCGACTTTCCTGTTAGAGTTTTGCGGTGACATATAGTCTTTATTTTTTAGAAGGTGCTTTTATAGACTGTAATATAAAATGTCACATGAATTTTCAAGACTAAGTGTGAATTTCCAAAAACCCTCATGATTGACACTAGCTGCTTTGTGTGACCTTCTAGGCCCCTTTCAGCCAAGTGGAAAAGATTGACAGTCAGAGCTGTGGGTCATTCAGGCCACGCAGCATTATCATGTGGGAGACTGCAAGGATCAGACTTCTGGGTCTGAGGCTGATGCTGCCAACAGTGAGTCCCAAAGATTGCATGCGCCTCGGGCACAGTGGTGACAGCAGAAGGACTGACATTCTCATTTTGGGGGGCTGGGACAACACCCAAAAAGTCATTCTGCAATTAGCACCAAGTTAGCATTTTGAGGTCCACTCTAGACAGTTCCACAGAAAGGAATATATGACAGGACAAGACCAGCCTGGGCTGAGCATTTCCTGACCTGTTGTTCTTTAAGGAAATACCATTGGATATGTGCTTAGTCCTGATGCAACTTGATGTGTTAGGACAGGTTGGTAACAGAGGGCTCCCCTTTTATGAGGAGACCGGATGGGGGATGGAGGAAAAGGGTGGGAGAGTGGGGCTGGGAGGAGGGGGGGGGGAGGAGGCTGCAACTGAGATGTAAAGTGAGTAAATAAATAAACTAGTGAGAGAGGAAGAAGAAGTATGGGGATAAAATGCCTGAGATGTAGGAGGCAGCTTGTGCCAAAGCCAGGGAGAAGAAAGAGTTACTAGAGGGACAGGTGTGGCCATGTACCAGGAAGATGAGAGGGGCCACACAGGATGGGTCTGGATCTCTGGAAGCATTCCAGGCTGCTGGGCAATGCTGGAGATTCTTCTACTGAAACAGGTCTGCAGAGAGAGGGTTCCTTGCAGCTTTCAAGTAAGACTTGTTGAAGTCTTGAAACAGCCCATTTAGACACTGTGGGGAGTGTCATAAGGAAGGACAGTACCCACAGCATCCCAGTATCCACAGTATCCCAGTATCCCACTATCCTCAGTATCCACAGTATCCCACTACCCACAGTATCCGACTGTCCACAGAATAGACAGTATCCCACTATCCACAGTATCCACAGCTCAGGCCATGGGAGTAGAAGCAGCCAGTAAATGCAGAAGGAAGCAGACAGCTTCAGGAGAGAGTTAAGAGGTAAAGCCGAGAGGAGAAAGAGAAAGAAGAATAAGAGAGTGGAGTCAGGTCCCCCTCACTTTCTGTCTGAACAGCTGGTGTGCTTGTGAGCCTTCTGTTAGCATGAAAACACCCATAGTAAATAAACTTGCAAAAAGCAGCGGCTTGTGCTAGCTCACAGTTTGGGAAGTTTCAGTCCTTGCTCTCTTGGTCCCATTCTTTGTAGCCTGTGGCGACAGAGCAAAACTACTCACCTCATTAATGCAAAGACATGCAAAAGTATCTTGGAGAGTTTATCCTGGAGCCAAGTATGAGTGCCCCAGCCTGGAAAGACAGATTTAGGTTTTCCCAAATTTCATGTCCTAATGTAGCATCCGTTTCATGAAGTTTTTATTACAGAAGAACATGCTTTTCAAAAACTCTGATGACTACATCAGGTTGGCATGTCCTGCTGCATGCTGTTACCAAATGATGGCCTGAGCCATCTACCAAAAGCGTCATCACCACTACCTGCCCTGGTCATTAGTTGTGGCACTTCCTTCTTTGCAGGTCCATCAGCATTTAGCCCTGGCACATGCTCAGAGACAGAAAGACAGACAGACAGCTTGCTAATGAGACCCACAATTCTTTCTGTCTTTGGGACAGAAAGCTGAACCTCAGCATCTGAGGAATCTTAGCACAAAGCAAGGGTACAGGGAGAGGATGGGCTGCTGCCAGCATCCCTGTTTCCCATCTTCCTTTGCTCATCAAACCTGTGTCAACGAAGACAGGCATTAATCTCAGAAACCATTAGAAGGCCTCAAAAGCCGATGAGGTCTGAGCAGAACAGTAGTGCAGGCATGTCCACCCGGGACAAGCACTCACCATCTGCTCAGTAAGAAAAAAAAAGCACTGGGAAAGAAAATTGAAATGTGTGAGAGAGAGAGATCTCAGTGCTGCTTGGAACCCTCCTGGGGGTCTGTGCCCAGGCAAGGCTGATTGCAAGAACTTCATACCTCCAAACTACTTTTCATATCTGCCTTGGCACTAGGGTATAAATAGTTAGGATGTGGAGTTAGCAAGAGAGCTGATGTTTCTAAGGTCCTTAGGACAAGGCCTAAGACACAGTAAGCATAAGTGCTAAATAGGATGATAAAACAATAGCAACAGTAATTATTATCCTTCAAAAGCAGGAGTTAAAGACAGATAAACTTAGGTGAACTGTGCATTGATTGCTTTCCCTACTAATAAGTCATGTGAGCTCTGGCCTCTGTTTCTTTTCCATGAGCTACTTATGGTGCAGGGTTGTTGGGGATAGTGGAAGACACCCCTGTAGTTTAGTGAATGCCAGGAGTGGTCTCCCCCGGGCAAGGCTGGTCTTCCCTACAGAAATATTTCCTGAGATGTTGTGATGTATATTTTTATATGTCAGCTTGTGTGGGACAAGAAACTGAGATATGTGATCAAGAAGTATCCTGGATTTTTCTGGTAATAGACAGCTGGGCTCTATGGTCAGGGATTAGGCATGTGAAGAACCTGAGCTCTGAGAAGGTGTTGGTCAGATGAGGTGAGCATTCAAATTGGCGAGTGCTGGGTGAAGCACACTGCCTTCTCTAGTGTATTCTGGCCTCATCTCGCCAGGAGAAGACCAGAAGAGAACAGAGCTATGACCACTCATGAACCGGAAGGATTCTCCAGCAGACCGTCTATGACTGGAATTGTGTCACCAGCTCCTTGCTGGATCGCCAGCCTACTGCAAACATTTTGGATTTGCTGGCTTCCAGAAGCTTCGGAGCTAGTTCTGTAATTTCTACGTACACTCTACCTGTTGTGTGTTTTGCTGGAGAATCCTGACAAATGCACCGGCAAAACTCTGATGGCCCAGAGGATGCAGAAGGAGGAAATCTAATTACCAGTCTAGCCCAACACAAAAGAAACAGGGTCACAGCCTGCCTGACACCAGGAACTTTTGCTAGGTTGTACTTCCGTTCTGATCACCGCCAACCCCCCACTGATAACCAGGATGGCATGGAGCCTGAGGCGTGACACGCTCAGAGAGCACGCATCTTGGATTTTACCTGGAGCAGGGAGAATTCCCTCTTTCTAACAGACATGGAGTCCCTATTACTATCCAGACTTTGTGCCAGCCCTTTGGGGGTAACAGTAACAACAACAATAGATTCCAGTAGCTCTACATCAGGGTCTGCTGGGCACAGCATTATTCTCTACATAAACGAGATAGAAGGAAAAGCCCTGAAGTTTCACAGATGTAAAATTGGGAAGAGTGTACCTCATAAGGAATAAAGTATGACAAGGGTGACGGTAGAGCAGGTAGGCCTGGCCTTGTTCAGGGGCTAGCTTCAGCACTCTGTGTGCATTGGCTCATTTAGTGCACACAGTGTAGCTGTGAGACAGTATCAATAAGTCATCACACTGTGCATGAGAGGACTTGTGATTTAGACAGAACTGGTACCCACATGGGTGCTCCTAGCTGCCTAAGAACAGGGCTAGGATTTGAACCCCAGACCCTGTGGTTTCTCCATGACTTCAGTTGCACTATAGAAACTGCTTATTTCAAGTTTGTCCATTGCCCAGTGTCCTGCTCAATAGCCCACGGCCTGTCCAGGAAAGTTCAGTGGCTGTCAGTCATCCAACCTGGTTGTGTCTACTCTCAAATGTATCATTTGCTTTTTTGAGAAATTAAAATAAAATCCATCTATAGCAGTTTAGGGCTGAGCTGTGATGTCACTTTGTCAAATAGCAAACACAGCGAGAGGCCAGAATACAAAGAGCTCTATGCTCTTTGATGTATCGAGAGAGCGCTGAATTGCTTACGTTTTATTAGAGCCCAGCCTTCACCCATGAATTCACTCAATAAGCAATTATCACACACCAGGAACAAGGCAGCTGGTGAACAGTGAATATTTATTCGGAGAAAACAGAGAGCCTGCCTAGATCACAGGCTCCTCCCCCAGGCCAAACTGAAGTGAGGACAGAGAAGCTGGACTCCTGCATCTTGAGAGGAAGAGGAAGGGCCCCTGAGGAAGTGCCCTGCAGGGCAGTCTTTTAGATGGTCTCCTCTCTGATGATGGTATTCGACATATCCTGGGGCATTTCACCTCAGCAAAGTGAGCACACTGCCACTCTAGTTCCCATGGAAACCAAACTGGGACAGGAAGAGTGGCAGCCTCTCAAGGTTATCAGCACCAAGGACAGTAGAGACAAAGAGCTCCATCACTCCAGTAGTCCTGGACCCCATAAACAAGACCTCCATCACTCCCGTGGTCCTGGACCCTAGCACATGTCCCTGCTGTGTGAGCGCTAAGAGCAGGAGCGGTGTGCCTTGCTGAAGCAGGTCGCTGCTTCCCTGCTGCCTCCTGGCCTGGTCTGGTGTCTGGTTCCGGAATGGACAAGCCCCGTGTTGTATCTTACCCTCCTCCTCCCTCCCCTTAGAGCCACCAAGGTTCCAAGTGAGTCATCTTTATTATCAGCTTCAGGAAATGACTTCCGGGAGTCAGGGACCGCTGCCTGGAAAGCCATCTGAACAAAAGCTGGCTCTTCTCGGAGTGGAGCAGGTGGCAACTGCTGGCCCCTAGTGCACCCCTGGCCCACACAAGCCCCCCCAAATGCTCCCCTCCACACTGCTGTCCCCAAGCCCTCACAGCTGCCCCCATTAGCTGGTCTTAACACTTCCTTTCTCTTCCACATCCCTGGCTATTTCTCTAGCAAAGATCCTTCTGTTCTTCCAGACACCAGAGTTCTGAGGAAGGTCAGCCAGTCCCTTAAAGCTGTTTATCGGAGCTGTTGCTCCCAGCTCTACGCAGTCCCTGGAGCTTGGAACCAATGCCTTCAGACTGTGGTGAGCCTAGAAATCCCAGGTTCAGAACTTTGCCTTTCTTCGAGGACAGTCCTTTCTGGGCAGCCAGCACAGGCATACCCACTCCTAGTCTTGATTGTAAATGGGATCCAACTTGTGCTCTTTGGCCTGGCAGAATGCAACCCACCTGGAGCATCACGGGGACTCTGTGTCTCTCTTGGTCCCCTGGCCTGTGAATGCCAAGCATGGAGCCTGAGCACAGCTGAGGCTCAGCCCTGCAGGGAACTATCAAGGATGAGGGGGAGGATCGCTTACTCTTAATATTAGGACCACCCCTTATGAAGTCTACACACAGAAAGAGGGACTGCAAGGAGAGGTCAGTAAAGTGTTTCCTGAAGCACAGGCATCTTAATCTGATCTTAGAGTCACAGGGAAAAAATCAGGCTCAGCCTGTTCCCTTGGAATCCTAGTGCTTGGGAGATGGGGAGGGCAGGTGGGTCCTGGGGGCTCTCTGGCCTGCCAGTCTAGCCAAATCAGTGAGTTCCAGACAAGTTTGTTAGATCTTGTCTCAATAAACAAGGTGGACATCAGCTGAGAAATAGCAACATAGGTTGACCTTTGGCCTACACATACATACATACACACACCCACACACACCACAACAAACACATACACACACTTATACAAACACACCACAACAATCACACACACATACATACACACAACAAACACACACATACCACACACACATACAGTAAACATACATACACAACAAACATACACACACACATACCACAACAAACACACAACACACACACACACATACAGGGTCTGAGCCAGGGTATAAGCAGGGGTGGTCATATGATGGCTATACTGGGGTGACAATGATTATTTTTAGTGCCGGGGCCCCATGTTCCTAACTTAATGTAACTTATATCATGGAGGGAAAGGCCGGTCAGCCCAGCTTGAAATAATAGGGCTAGGCTATCTCTACCTCAGGAGATGTGTTTAAAAACTCAAATCAAAGCCTTCAAAATGGTTCACTAGTAAAGGTGCCTGCCACTGGGTTCTACAAACTGAGTTCAATCCCTGAAACCCACATGGTGGAAGGAAAAACTGATTCCTGCGAGCTGACCTCCCCACGGACACCATAGCACAGTGCATGCACACACACACACACTGAATGAATGAATGGATGGATGGATGGATGGATGGATGGATGGATGGATGGATGGATGGATGGATGGATGGACGAACTGCCTCAGTGCTTTTCTTGTTCTCTATCACGGTGCTGTCATCCACCTTCCTCTCTGTTCTCCTGGATGTCACAGCCCTCGGCCCCTGTCTCCCTGGCCCTCCACACTCCAGGCTCCTGTAGACATTTTCCACTTTGGGGACTGCTTAGTCATCCCCTGTCCCTGTTCTCTCTCATGGCTTTGTTCCTGAATTCCCACATCTTTTCCCTAGCACGGAAAGTCAGAGCTCACCGGTGTGGCAGGACTTCATTCTTAATGGCTTGTGAGAGGCTCGCCCACAGCACCTGAGTCACCCACAGGGTGGCATGAAGAAGCCACTCTCCATGCGGAGGCACTGAGAGGAGAGAGCCCTTGAGAGTTACCAGGGGGAACACACGGGGGATACATTACAGGCAGGAGGCTCAAGCTAATGAGATCAGAGCTCAGACCAAAAAGCACAGCCGATCCTCATTTTCAGCCCTTCCCCTCAGACATTCGACCATTCATCCACTTTGGTGGACGCTAGCATGTACCTGCTGCTCTGATAAATACTATTTCCATCCCATGTCATGCAGTCCTTCATAAGAAGTTTTTTTTCTCACTCTAATAAGGAGTAACAAAATACAGAAGCAAGTGGAACAAGGGTTTAAAGCAGGCTTGAGGCCAAAGGTCATGAACCTTTGTTTTGTTTGTTTGTTTGGTTGGTTGGTTTTTCGAGACAGGATTTCTATGTGTAGCCGTGGCTAACCTGGACTTGCTTTATAGACCAGGTTGGCCTCGAGCTCACAGAGATCTGCCTGCCTCTGCCTCCCTGAGTTCTGGGATTAAAGGTGTGCACCACCGCGCCCAGCTATCTGGCTGTGACAGCTGTCACCTCATTGATCACCAGTGTTGATTTCGATGATCTGGCTGGCTGGCAGGTGCCCCCCTTCCTCCCTCAGTGCTCGAGGTTCAGCCCTCCTGAAGCTGCATGCTCAGTCGGTTCTCAGTGTGGCCTGTACTCCTGCCTGCTTCTGAGAAGAAACCTAAGCAAGCTGCAGTAAGACTCCCAGAGGCTTCACACATTCTGAAGAACTGTTCCAGGAGCCAGCAAAATGATCAGTGGGTAAGGCTGCTCATTGCCAATCATGATGACTTGAGTTTGATACCCAGGTGATGGGGAGACTTTTGCAAGTTGCCTTCTGACATTTACACTCACTTTATAGAGCAGGCTGGCCTGGAACTCACAGAAATCCCCCTGCCTCTGCCTTCCATGTGCTGGAACTAAAGGTGTGCACCACTACCACCACCTGGCTGTGCCTTGCATTCTTTTGATGACGTTGTCAGCAGAAGTCATGCAGCAGCTGAGCAGTGGGGTGCAGACAGAGTGGCCTTCCCCAGCTGAGTGCAGGGGACTCATTTTAAATCTCCACATAGCTCATACTATACCTTCAAAAGGGAGTATGGCCCAGAAAACTTGGGTGACTTTTCCAGGAACATGCTTCCAGGCAATGAAAAGACAGGTTTGGCCAGGCAGTGGTGGCACATAATCCCAGCTTTTGGGAAGCAGAGGCAGGCTGATCTCTGAGTTAGAGGCCAGCCTGGTGAATAGAGTGAGTTCCAGGAAAACTAAGCTACACAGAGAAACCCTGTCTGGAAGCAGAGTGGGCTCTCATCACACACTGGACCTTCAAGCACCTGTCCTTGAACTATTTGCCTCCAGAATTGAAAGAAAAACCAATTTCTGTTCTTAATAAGTGAAGATCTAATTTGATGGATATTCACTGCTTAGAAATCCCAGCACTTTTATTAAACTGCCTAGGACACCCTATTCTAAGTAACAGTCTCATTTGAGTTATTAAAAATTCCCTTTGTGCTAGGAAGACGGCTCAGCAGGTAAAGGCTCTTGCCGCCCAATTATGATGACTTTCGTCCAATCCCCACAATTCATGCAGAGATGGAAGGACAGCATTGAGTCTACAGTATCCCCTGATTGCCTACCTGAAGTATGGCACACCCACCCACACATATATATCATGCACACACAATTTGCAAATACAATAATACAAATTTTAAAAGTCATTTGTTTTCCTAGAGGGGTTTAACTCATATTTTCTGGAGTTACTCCCCAATCAACAGCATGCATTTTTCTAAGAATAACTTTTGTCCAAATATGTCTTCTTCTTTTTATCCCCAGGAGTCTGGGTGGCATGAAGTAAGGGGCTCTGTTTAGAATGGCTCCAATGCCATTGTTTCTCCAGTGAGCAGGGAACAAAGGTTGGGGAAATAATACCGTTCTCTCAAGGGCAGTAAGGGGAGGGACAGCAGCCTTCCCCCAACACTCCTGTGATACTCTCTGAAGCAGGAGAGGAAAATCAACCACATGTTGCTAGAAAGGAGTTGCCGGGCCTCGGATGGTACTTCTCTTAGGCTTTGTACTCTGCAATAAGTACCTCTCAGAGGGACGTCTGCTTGGTAGAACTGGCCATCTTTACCTGTTCTCCTCTGGGCCTAGGTCAGCTTTGTAGACTTGGCCTGCCCCACCTGCTGACGCAGGTAAGGTGCCTTGCTTCCTGTTGATTGTCCTCTGCTAATCCCCACAGCATTTCAGCATCAATAGGAACCACAAAACACAAAAGCACTCTGCATCCTCTGAGCTATTCATGAATGGTACTTTTCATACTTTTGCTTGTTGTAGCTTGGGGAGTAGTGTTCCTTGAACTAGACCATCAAACTAAAAATGAATGAATCACATTGCAAACATTCCTGTGCCATTAGCTTACTACCATTCTAGTCATTTGACCTTGAATGCCGGACTTAGGGGTAAAAGGGAGAAAGTAAACACTGAGGTAGATGGAGTGCAGAACACAATTATCAGCTGAAGGGACTGAAATGTCCGGTAGATGTGCTTCATGGAGTACAGTCCTCAGGCCACCTGCCTCAGTATGACTCACATACTTGAAATGTTTATTCTAGAGTTCCACCCCAAGTCTCTTCAGCCAGTCTCTGTTGATAGACCCAGAAATCCACATGTTGGTACTTGAAGGGATCATTGTGCCCCCGTACTTTCAGTTAAAGAGCCTGGCGCCATTGAAAACATCACCTTAGGGATGCCATCACCAGACTGGTGATTTTGGCTGTACTTGACAGAATGAAGATTTAAATTGTAAGGCTAGAAGAGTTAGCGGGATAGAGGTATGAGGAAATCAATTCAACAATTTGGGGGATGAACAACCGAGTAAATAAGAGGCAATTAGAGAATTCAGAAGAAAGCACTGTTTGTGGAAGAAAAGCAGTAACAAACATGGCCATTTTGCCATCGAGACCCAGGGAGGTGTGAGGAGAAGGTAAAAGGACAGGTCTGGAGGTGAAGGTACAGTTCTAAGACATGAGTCCAAATGTGTGGGAGAGGTATTCCTGGAGCAATTTTCCAGGAAGAATATGAGAGCAGAGAAAGAAGAATAAATACTGATGGCAGAATCTTCGGGAGCATCAACACGGAAGGGGCAAGTAGAGGAAAGAAGCTGTGTCTGCTGAATGGTGCCAGTTACGTGTGAACATTTGTGTGCATGTGTGTGTTCATTTTAGAGAAGTTCATATTTTAACATGACGGAATGTTTGGGTGAGCACACACTGATAAATACGACTGTGAAGCATGAGCCCGAACTACTTAATAAATTCTTTCAATAATCTTGGCAATAATCTCAATGAAACATGAAGTACCCAGACAGAAAAGCCCTAGTTTGGGACCAGCACAGTAGCTCAGGAAGTGAAAATGTCTCCCGTGGCTGGGTGCAGTGGCGCACACCTGTAGTCTCAGAACTCTGGAAGACAGAGGCAGGCAGATCACTGTGAGTTCGAGGCCAGCCTGGTCTACAAAGCTAGTCCAGAATAGCCAAGGCTACACAGAAACCCTGTCTCAAAAAAAAAAAATAAAAATAAAAACAAATAAAAAAGATTCCTGTACAAACTTGGTATCTTGATTCTACAGTAGAAGGAGAGAACCGACCTCTGAAAGTTGCCCTCTGACTTCCACATGTGTGCCATGTATACATGTCCACACATATACACACGTCAAAATAATAGCAATGAAAAATAAAATTTGGGGAACCAGAGACATGGCTCAACAGTAACTCAGCAGCTAAGAGCACTCACTGCTCTTCCAGAAGACCTGAGTTCAGTTCCTAGCACCAACAACATGTGCTTCACAACCACCTAGAACTCCGGTCCCTACCCTGTCACTTGAATAAACTCGCAACAGTGCAACACACATACATACACACAAGTAAAAAAATCAATACATCTTCAAAAATAAATTAATTAAAAAATTTAAAGCCTTAGTTTGGATAGGGAGGAGAGGATTGAGTTAGGCAGAATAGCCAGTGCTAGTTCAAGTGACATGGATATGATCTGACCCTATTCAAGGGCTCATGTCTCTGCACGTTGAGGAAATAAAAATTTTTCCAGTAACATTGCCTTCAGTAAGAAATGCCACTAGCTGACCTTTTCAGGTGTGAGTATGAGAAAACCCAAAAGGCTATTTGGAAGAACAAACTACTGCTGTCCCTCACATTTGAATGGGGCCAAAAAGGGCATGTATCTTAAATGTCTCTTGGCTGAGAATGAAATGAATTTTCCCCTTTTTCTGTTTATGTGTATATTGTTGGTAATAATTCACAAGTATTTTCCCATTTATATAGCACTTCACCTCCCCCAGTAAAGGTTTAACTGTGGCTGTGCCTTGAGAAAAAATAAGAATTTACATGGAGCTTTACAGCGTGGAAGACCTCACACTAAATGCATCATTATATGGTCCATCCTCCCGCCTCCCCCGGCTCTGTACAACCACCTTATAGAATAGTGATTGTTAGCCGAGTATTACAGAAGAGTAAACATCGGGATTGGCGGTCAAATACTATAACTGAGGTCCCCATCTAGTCATCCCATGCAGCTGGCTTCTGTGTCTGCTCTCATGTCTATTATTTTATGCTGTTCGTGTCACAGGACCCACTGGTTATTAAAAAGTAGAACAGTTTAAATTATACAGGTACTTTTTAATTTTTCCGAAGAAGTCAAATGTAGTCAACAACTCTGAAGTGACATGAGGGCTTATGATAAATAAACAATCAGCGAAGCAGAATGATTCGTAAATGTTCTTCCTTGCTATCAGGTGATTTGGACCTTATAATACATGTGCATGTCATTACAGAGCACTATGCATATTCATCACTCTAGATGGCTTTCACCTGTCTGGTTTTAACTAGCTTATAAATTTTCTGAGGTGAGGAAGTGCACACTCCCAATATTTGGAGCTGCAGTGCAGGAAGCCAGTGAAAAGCCAATGACGCGTTTCTTAATGAATGAGTCAGGTAATGGAGGGGAACTTAGAGAGCCGCTTTTAGCTCGCAAAAATATCTTCAGTTATTTCCCAAAACTGTCTGAGTTTGGGAATTTACATCTAAAGTATATTTTAGGGCTTGATGTTTATCCTCTCTTTTAAAATATTTAAGTACATTTTTTAAACTTCTAGAGACATGTAGATATAATTTCTTTTGAAATGATCCTACATATTCACAAAATTAACAGCATTCCTGTCTACTCACATTATAAAGGAACTTCTTTTTTTTTTTAATCTGACAAAACTCTGAAGCAAAAATAGAGACAACTGGAGGTAGGTTACAGTCCAGAGTCACCCCGAAGCTCATACTGTACTGCCGGAATCCCAATGCCCTCTTCTCTCTCTTGTACCTGCTTGCTCTCACTCAGTCTCAGATACAAGCTCTTGCCTGCCACATAACGCCTTACATTGCGTGTCAAAGAATTGAATGCTGCCGCTAAGCAACCATAGTTATTCTATTGAAAATCCTAACAAAATGGAACTTATCTTTTGTGTGTATATGATGAGGTGTATGGATGGGGGACACGTGTGATGGTGTGCGTGTGGAAGTCAGAAGACAGCCCTGGGTGAGGGTCCTTGCTTTCCAAATTATTTAAGGCAGGATTCTTGCTTCCACTGTCTATGAGGCTCATTGGCCAGTAAGCTTCCGAGGATTCTGTTTCCACCTCCCATCTTGCAGCAGAGTGTGGGGATGGCAGATGAACGCCGCTGTCCCTGGCTTTCTGTAGACGTTGGGGGTCCTGGAACCTGCGAAGCAAGTGATTTACAATCATGCCATCTCACCAGCCCACGTTGCAAAGACCTGGGAGGCAGAGGCCCAGAAATGGCACCCAGTAGTTGAACCACGTTCTTTCTGAGGACAGTGTCAATTCTCAAGAAGAGGCTATTCGCAAGGCTTTCTACACCTGGATTAGAATATAAAGCTCACTCGAGTTGTGAGGTAGAACAGGCAGATGAACCCGCCTTCTTTGCTGGTGTCACTGAAAGGCTGTGTGAGGTTGTTTACAGGAGCAAACTGAATGCAAATGCGGTAGATACAACGTATAGAGAAAGAGAATGGCAGGAAGCTTGACAACACAGCTAGAAAATATCAAACCATACATACAGGAAGAACTTCAACTCCAAGCTAGACTTTAAAAAGTAGAGGAAAGTATACATTAAATGTAAGGCTTTGTTCTAAAATAAACAAATAAATAGGAAAAAAACCATAAAGGGAGGAAATGATCAGCCACAGAATAGGAAAAGATAAAATACGTTAAATGAGCAAAAGATTCCTTATTCTTCTTTTCATATTGAGGCAGGATAATAGGATAGGAAAAACTATGGGGACATGGGCAGAGAGAGGAACTCCTCGCTCAGGAGTGCGGTTAAAGCCGTGGCAAACAAGGAGAGGGATAACTTAGTAACCCGGAAGCTCACTTGGCTTGAACTACACACACACACACACACACACACACACACACACAGCCCTTTCCTAGCAAAGCACCTGCAGTCTAGGACCCACACCTGCACTGTTAGACACGCTCTGTTTCTAGCAATGCACCAGAGTATGGGACCCGCACCTGCACTGAGTCACACATACCCCTTTTCTAGCAATGCACCTACAGCCTCATAGCACACATGCACTGTTTTACACAGCCCCTTCCTGGCAATGCACCACAGCCTAGGACCCGCACCTGCACGGAGTTGCATCTACATATCGCTTCAAACGGGGGACTGAGTTACTCCTCCTTGAAAACTATGAACCTGTCCCATTTCCATTCAGACATGTTTCCAAACATGTCTAGGAATGGGGGGGTCAGAATGGGGCCAACCCAAGCTTAACTGACTTGGGGTGCATGCACAGTAAGGAAAGATGCTTCCTGTAAGTGGACTTTTAGACAAAACCCCTACTTACCATCTTCTGCCTATCCTTAATTGGAAATACTGTATATTATTAAAGTCAGATGGATGGGGAAGGATATGTGCGAAGAAGAAAGACTGACATGACCCAAGTCTGTCAATCAAAATAGAGGACCACCTGCACCTTAGCAACCAACCCTCCCTCCTCCTGGGCCCAATGAAAACAGGCCGAGACCATAACCTGAACTTTTGGGCTCCATAGCTACTGCCTGCTGCCCCCTTGCAGTACTGTCTCTATAAGTAAAACTTGCTGCTTTTGCCATCTTTTCAATTCTTTGAGGAAAATTCCAAGACCTAGAAACTCCTGGTCCAGATAAGAACACCAGCAGCAACATCCCTCCCTGCTGAAAACTGAGAATCTCAACCATGGGGCTGGAGAGATAGCCCAGTGGTTAGGGACAATTGTTGCTCTTGCAGAGGACCTGAATTCCCAGGACTCAGTTCCCAGTATCTATGCGGTAGCTCACAGCCGCTCCAGTTCCAGGGAACTCAATGCCTTTTTCTGATTTCTCCGTGTATCGGCATGTATGTGGTACACAGACATACATACAGGCAACATTTTCATACACTTAAGAGAAAATAAATGATATTTTAAAAATTAACAATTGTGAAGTCTATTATCGTAGAAAATTTTTCTTTAAAAAAAATAGAGATGTGTCAAATAAGAGTGTTAAAAGAGTAATGACTCATGCTTAAGGTCTAGTTATCAATGTCCTTCTCCTTTCTTCATGATTATATTGCTCTTTTAGAGGAGCTGCACCAGAAACCATATTTATAGTAAAAGGGAACGCCCCAGCCCCTGTGTGCAAACCTGGCCTCTCAGACTATCATTCCATGCAAGGCGCCTCCAGAGCCATCCTACAACAGCACTTAACAAAAAGAAAAACAGTTCTGAGCAACTTTTTGCAATGTGACTTGACAGACACTAAAATGGTGCATGTGCCTACTGCTGTCTTTGCTTTGTTTCTTGTTGCTGAGATAAAGCAGCCTGACCAAAGCAGCTTAGGAAAGTAAGGATTGATTTTCCTAACAGTTCCAAATTACAGTCCGTTACCATTGGAAACTCAAGGCAGCAGGAAGTAGAAACAGCCAGCCAAACGCACTGTCAAGGCAGAGAGAGAATTAGCTGTGCAAGCTTACCTCACACTCAGCTGGTTCTCCCCGCTCTTCCTCAGCTCAGGATGCAAAGCCCAGGGACCTGGCCTCCTGCATTCAGGAATTAACCTAATTTTGAAACCTCTCACAGACATGTCTGCAGAGCAACTTAAGCTTGACCGTTCCTCACTGAGAGGCTCTTCCAGGTGGTCTTAGATTATGTCACGTTGACAATTAAAACTAGCCATCCAACAACCACCAAGACGCCTTTTTGTATCTCTTATTTGAGAATGCTATGCCGCAGGAGGGCCTTTCTATGTTTGACACTCTAACCCTGCTCCACACTGGCTTTTCTCTCTACTACATGGCCAAGGCCTTCGCACAGTGGGGCTCTCTGACAAGGAGCTGTTCAGGCTGCATCAGCAAGGGTACAGGAGCAGTGCACCTGCCTCTGCCGCCACCCACCACGTGATTGTACAAAACGCCTATGGAAATGAAAAGAAAAGGGACAAACAAACAAACAAACAAACAAAAACCCAAGTTCAAGGCAGAACACAGAACAGGCCTTCTGGACGCTGGCTAATGCTTCCGTTCTGTGATTGAGGGCCACCTGGCTATCCATTCTGGAACAAACTTTACTTGGCACTTTTCCAATGTTCGCTCTCTCCCAGCAGAGAAGTTTTATTTTTTTAAAAAAGAATCTAGGAGAAGCAGTGAGATGGCTCCATGGATGAGGGCTTTTGCCGCCAAGCCTGACAACTTGAATGCAATTCTGAGAGTGCACACGGTGGGAGAAGGGAACTGAAGCCTACAAGGTGGCCCCCGACCTCTTGTGCCACGACACCCCCTCATGCAAAAAATAAATTAAAAAAAAAAAGTGAAACTGGACAGAGCTGGCAAATCCCTGGTGGTAGTAAGGTGGATTCTTGCAAATATACATAGAGAACTTGAAGTGTTCCTGCCGGTGCTCTTTTTGTAACTGGCATCCAGTTACTTTTAGCCTCAGAAATTTAAAGACGTTTGAAAATTTTTCTATAGTTATTTGACCTTTCAGATAGAAAAGAGATCGGGGTAGCCCTGCAGAAGAGGTGGTGGAAAGACTGTAGGAGTCAGAGGGGATGGAGGACACCAGGAGAACAAGGCCCACTCAATCAAGTAAGCAGGGCTCACCCAGGTTCACAGAGACTGAACTAGCAAGCACAGGGCCTACCTGGCTCTGCACCGGGTCTTCTGCAGCTATGTTATGGCTGTTAGCTTGGTGTTCCTGTGGGACCCCTAAGAGTGGGAGTGGATGTCTCTCTGACTCTTTTGTCTGGTCTTTGGACTCCTTTCCTCCTATTGGATTGCCTTGTCCAGCCTTGATATAAGTGGTTTTGCCTTGTATTATTGTATCTTAGTTTGTCCTGTCTGGCTGTCTTCTCTTGGAGACCTGTTCTTTCTCTAAAGAGGAAAAGGAAGGGGGGTTGGATCTGGGAGAGAGGGGAGGAAGGGCAGGGGAGCTAGGAGGAGTGAAGGGAGGAGAAACTGTGGTTGGGATGTATTGTATGAGAGAAGAACCCATTTTCAATTTTAAAAAGTTAAAAATCGTCATCAACAATGAGCATGATTCATGATGGGAGAGAGAGCCCACAAGCTCTGCTCCCCTCTCCAAAACCTTGAAGCATGCAGGAAGTCTGGCAGTAACAGCAGGGTTTTTGTTTGTTTTGTTTTTGTTTTTCAAGACAGGGTTTCTCTGTGTAGCTGGAACTTGCTCTGTAGACCAGGCTTGTCTCCAACTCACAGATCCTCCTGCCTCTGCCTCCTGAGTGCTGGGATTAAAGATATGCCACCACTGCTCAGCCAGGTCTTGACACTCAGTCTCCTCAGCCCAAACTAAGAAACAGACAAGGGAACTGCATGCGCGTTGACTCCAAAGGTTTCTTGTTTCACCTCCAAGCCACAAGACCAGGGCCAGCTATGGAACAGTTATTGGCAAAAGCAGCCAGGTGTCTCCAAGATTCAAACAGGCCTCCTTATTTCTCTCCAGGCAACTGCCCTCTCTGCTGCTGAGAGGCAGTCAGCCTCCCACACAGGCAGAGCAGCACCATACATCTACCATGGCTCTAGCCAAAGTCCAGAGACCTCTTGTTCCTGTCCCACCTCGGGTCTCTGAGCATTCTTCCTGACTCCTTTAATTCTCTGCACTCTTATCCCAGTCAAAATTTGGTCCCCACCCTTGCTCCCCATGGCTGCTGTAGCACACACAGTGGTCTGACAATCTCTTCTCCCTTGTCTTGTAGTTCCAAACGCCACAAGTGCAGCATGAGTGATTCTCCTGAGGCTAGACACAAGCTGTCAGCATGGCTGATGGTTTGGGGCAGTCGATTTTCTTGCCTTTCCAGAATCCAGTTGCTACCCATGTACCTAGTGAGTGCAACCTTCATCCTCAAAGCCAGTGTGCTGAGGCCTTCTACATGCTTCCTTTCTCTAGGACCTACTGTCATTTCATATCCCCTCAATCGACTCTTCTGTCCCTCTCTTTCTCTCTGCACGACCCCCTCGAGTAGACCTGAACCCACAGATAATCGTCCTGTTTAGATCAGGTGCCGTGCAACATTATTTCCCCCCTGCATCATAACCTCTGTATTTAAAGATTCTCAGGATTACAGTATGCACATCTTTGGGGGAACACTGTTCTGCTTATTACAACCTTCATTAGCTACTTAATCTTGCCTTTGACATGTCTTCCAGTCAGCATGTGTGTGCATCTGAGTACACAAAACTTTTTTTTTCAAATTTAAGTTATCAACCATGGCAGGTGTGTGAGGAAAGGCCTGGCATAAGGACTAGGAACAAGAATCACACTTGTAATCCTAGCATGAGGAGGCTGATACAGGAGGATTTTTGAGCTCCATGTCAGCCATCCTGTCTTAAATAAAACAAAAAGTAGAAAAAGAAAAGAGAAATGAACACTCAAAGAACAAAAAGTAACCCTTAGAAATTATACACACACACACACACACACACACACACACACACACACACACACACAGGACAACATCCCAGAAAGTAAACAAAATGTCAAATGTGAATGATTGGAGAGAGAAGAGAAAGTGAGATTCAACCCAAAAGTAACAAAGTTCAAATGATAGGTGTTCATAAAGGCTCCTTTTTCTTTTAGAAGAAAACATCAAAGTAAGAATGTTTCAAATCCGCAGAACTGGAAAGCCAAGGTTGTAGACTGGAAAGACCACGGGGTGCCTGGCTGGATCAGTGCAGAGCAACTCACACCACAGTGCCGCATCAACAGCAACAGCTCCAGGAAGTCAGCTTCTGCACAGAAAAGTTTTACACACGGATCAGGAAGCCAGACAGCATCAAACTTAACATCAGCCTTGGAGAACAAAAGCAATACCATTAGGACTGAGGGGAACTGGCTTTCACTTCCGAGTTCTAACGTAAGCGAAGCTTTCCAGAGTGCACTGGTCGGAAACATGTATCTTCAGACACACACTGCTACAGTTACTCCCTCAGCACCTTTTCCACTAGAGAGAGGAAGAGTGAAATGACACAGGGGAAAACATACCCGGGAAGCAAGGGATTGCAGCCTGCCAAGCTTGCACACAGCCCTCAGTGTAGCAAGCCTGGAGGAATCACTTCAGGCTGGCCCCTGATGTGAGAAGCAGGAAGAAATTAGAATGGGTTATATTGACAGAAGATGCACTGTTGCACAGTTGCTGAGGGTGAAGTAATGGGCCTACAGGAAACATGGAGCACTCATTAAAGGGTTTGTACAGTGACAAAAATAGGGAAACAGAGACAGAAAGTCTGAGATGTTGGGCTGCGTGTGTTCCCCGACCCCAAGGTCCGTGTACTAATGCTGGGCCCCTCATTAGTAGGATTCAATATTGGGAGGCTATCGTGGATCAAACTGTGAGCCCCCAGTATCTCACCTTCTCTGCTTTAGCCCAGTCATGCTCTGCCATAGGCTCTCTCGGTGATGTGCGGACTCCTCATAGGTTCAGTGCAAATCAGTCATGAACGGATTCAGAGGGAGCTCTAAAATTGTGAGCTGCCCACCGATTATCTCCAGTATTTGTTACAGGGATGGAAAGCTGACCAACACGGTGACTGCGTATGTTGCTAGGCCCTACTTGGTATCAGCAGAGTATTGCTCTCCTGTTCCTTACCAGAGACTCACCAAATATCGAAGTGGGAAAGTTCAGAACTACAGTGTTTAGAAATGGGTTGTAAACACCAGGAACAGTACCCAAAGAGTATGCCCACCCCAGGCAAGCAGACCCTGGGTTAATGAACAGCTGCTGCTGTTTTACTAGGAGACTTGTGATCTGATTTGACTTTTAAAACTAATTATCTACTCTACGGAAAAATTGTCTTGCCAATGGCAGCTGTCCTGATTTGGAAATGTTCAGTTACTTGGAGCCAATAGTCTAATTTTCATGTCCACTGGACACACCTTTCATTTACCTGGTTTATGGTGTGAATATGGATTACCTTAACAAAACTTAGATTGAGGCCCATTGCCCACTGTAAGCATGGAGGATCATGAAAAATCCACCCTCATGAGAGATAACTGAGGTCTCTGGCAGATAATTCTGTTCCTAGAGTGGCTGGATTCCTGACATGGTAGGTTGTTACAAAGTAAATCTCCCTCCTCTATTTCCTCTCTTTAGTACACACCCACCTACCTCCCTGAATTCCAACATGAGCTAAGCCCTCACGGTCTTTTTTTTTTTTTTTTTACATGTTTTGGCATTTTGCCTGCATGTATGTTTGTGTGAGGGTGTCAGATCCGCTGGAACTGGAGTTATGGACAGTTGTGAGCTGCCATGTGGGTGCTGGGAATTGAACGCAGGTCCTCTGGAAGAGCAGCCAACTGCTCTTAACCCCCCCCCCTTTTTTTTAAAGTTTCCCAAGACAGCAAATAAATTTTGGTTCTTTATAAATCACCCGGCCTCTGGTAGTGTATTTCAGACTAAGACAACACTCTACCCCTTTCAGAGCACATTTTCGTGGATCTCTCCCTTTGTTCCTGGGGGTTTCTGAGGCCTCACAACTGCAGGTCAGTATCCCCTTTTCAGGGACAGCTGTAGAAGCTGCAGGAGGCAGCGTGAGTTCCGGTCATGGGTCAGCTCCATTAAGTTTAATGTGGAACCAGAGAGTATAATCAGTCACATGATTATGAGTAAGGAGCGGCGGCTGAAATCAAAGTTTCCCCGACATTTAGTCTAACTTCCCTGTGAAAATCTTTTTCAGAAATGCCTTCTGGGGAAGTAGCCTATGACAAAGTGGTCCAATATGATGCATCCTAAGTACTTGAAAGTGATAGCATGGTATGACATCTTAAAATTCTGTAGCCAAACAAACAATCGAACCTATTTATTCTATGATCATGCCATCTTCTGGAGGGCAGAGGACACTCTCAGGAATAATAATGTTTTTTTGAAACAAAGTATGGACAGTGCTATCCAGAACCTAGGCTGATGTCCAGGACAGGCAGTTATGAATAGGGAGCCCCAGTTAAAAGACGTTCTCCAGGAAAATGGCTCCTAAGTCATGGGGGATAGAATTGCACAGGAGGCTCTATTAGTAATGCAGCTTCTGTGGTCCATGAAGAGGCTAGCTCAGCGAGGCAAGCCCAGAAATTTGCAGCCAGGTTTAGAAATGCTGCCGAAGCTTTAAGAATCCTGTCTGCAAGATCATGTGGAACCCGAGAAGCTGGAGTCTGGATGTTTTATGCAGTTTTATAAAATATAGCAATAAAGAACACTCACAATTTTAAAACGCATGAAGGAGTCCTTGGGATTCACAGGGTCCCAGGTTGCAGTTTCAGGTCTCGTTGTAAAACAGTGCTTACCAGCAATCACTTTTCATCTCCCAATATTTGGTGCAGCGCCATTGATTTTAAAAAACGGCTCTTGTAAAACTTGAGTAAATATGAAGACCCAGAAAATCAACTATGAATCACCTGTTCTATAAGAAGCCACAGACTCCAGTAATCCAGACTAGCCAGCCGCTTGTGAATAAAAAGTGTGCTGACAGCACCCTCTAGTGGGTTCCTTGAAGTACTACTTTCTATTCAGTAAGCATGTCTGAACACATTGCTGGTTTGTGACCAAGGGCATTTTGCTTCCTGTCAAGTTCTCAAGAAGCTTACAAACAAACAGACACAATCAGTAACTCAGTTAATCACTTCTGAGACTTAGTATTTAAATAATTAAGAACGTTGTGTGACAAATGGATATCTCCAACTGGGCAATTCATGGAGGCTCCATAGAGTGGTACCATCTCTCTCTGAAAGGGTGGCTTCCCATAGCTTGTACCAGGAATCTGAAAGAGGAGATGAATCAGAGACAGATTCTATGGGTGAATCTGAAGAGCTTGGACGTGTGTGTCTGTGTGCATGCGCTCGTGCACGAGTGTGCAGTGGAGGCTAAAATAAGGAGGAAGAATTCGCCAGGATGGGACATAGTACATTCACCATGCAGCAGGCAGTTAGCATCCAAACAACCTTCAGGAGACACGGATGTAAGTCCAGGCTTCCACACATCACATAAGATGTGGGAGACATTGAAAGTTTGCTTCTGTTACCCACTTAGTGTTTTGGTCTCTCCTACAACACCCTTGCTGGATGGGCAGATACCTGTGCCTCGATATGCTACTGGTAAGCGCTGTGTCACTGAGCAACAGCCCCAGTGTGAGTAGCCACTTCTGATAGCTTCTCCCATTGCTTCTCCTTCATGTGAAGGCAGAATCCTTTTGATCTGAGAGTTGTATGCACACCAAGAGTGGTTCTTACGATTACCCCACATGCTTTCTCAAGTATATTTTTCCTGTGGTTAGGGGTCACATGTTGCTAAGGAATTGAGGGGTGAGGGTAGGAGATAGAAAACCTTTCTGGACCATAGTCAACCACATTCTCTAAGATTAAGTGGGAATCAGCCCAGAAAACCAAGATAACCTTTAAACTGTAGTAATGGCACCAGGCACTATCCTGAACCACTCATTTGTGATTAATATAGTAAAATATTTTGAGTGCAGTATAGGAAGCTTTTTTTCTGGCTTCATGGAAGCTGCTCCTAGGTGTTTAGCTTCTTAGAAGGGTCATAAAAGCCTAAGAGCCATATATCTTTCACCCTCCTAATGATTATAAACATTAATAGAAAAGAAAAAATTTCCATAAAAATTGCAGTAAAAGAGTGGTATCAAGGGGAGCCTGTAAGCAAGATAATGGCCTTGCTGGCAGGTCCAGGTAACTAAGAAACCCAGTCAGGACAACTGCTTGCAGATATTTCTTGTGGGTCCTGGGATCAGAGAACAGGGAGGTCTTTGGGGGTCCCAGGAAATTTATCTCATAAGGGTCTGTGTAGCACCAATGGCATTCTTTCTAAAATTCATGGAGCTCTGTTAAAGTAGATCATTCAAGAGCTAATTAATTCTTATTTTCCTACATGTTATTATTTCTCATCACATGGGTTTTTATCTTTGCTGAAACTATCTAAGCCTTGGTCTTTCTTCTCAAAGTTGCTATGCCTGGAATAAAAGGGCTCCTTTCCTCACCTCCAGCTTTCTTCACAACTTACCAGACACTTCATTAGTTTTTGTGACTAGCTCTTCCAGTGTTTGGTGACTCTGGAGACTAGACTTCAGATAATCTCAGTTTGTCTTCCTTTCGGCAGCCATCACCCAATACCACTAGTCTAACAGTGCTGGTAGTGCATGAACACAAAATAAATGAGATTCATCCTTCCCATGGAAAATGAACTGCTATATTCCAGCTGCCAGTATGAAGGACTCTTGAACATCTTCTTCCTAGTGCATTATAACGGGCATGTTCATTCTTCCAACAATTGCATAGATTATGCTAGACTACTGCTTAAAGCACTGGTGTATGATAGTAAAAGAAACAGGACACAGAATTCCTGCCTTCTAATGTGTTCACATCCCAGAGGAGTAAGATAATACATAAAATGAGACAATAGCCAGTTAGGGGGTTGTGAGTGTGCTAGAGCATTTCAGACAGGATGACTGAGGAAGCCATCTCTAAGGCAAGATGAAGTAAGAGAGACCTAAACATCTGGAGTTGAGCCAGTGCAAAGGGTGGGCCAAAGTAAACTTGACATGTTTCTGGAAGAGCAAGGGGCCCATGAGAATGCGGTGACAGTGACAGATCAGAGGAAGGGTAGTCAAACTTGGTTCTCAGACCAACTCCCAGGAAAGATTTACCCAGCTTTCCTCCATTTCTCTGGGGCTGAAGCAAGACGCCATCTTCACTTCCAAAGCCCCCTTTACCTCCAGACTATGGTCAGGAACTTGTAACTTCAAGGATAACCTTTTTTAAATATGTATGGATATTTTGCCTATATGTACCTTTGTACATGTATGAAGTGCTCCAGGAAGCCAGAAGATTGTTGAGTGCCCTGGCACGAGTTAGAAAGTTTGTGTGTGTGTGCTAGGAATTGTAACTAGTTCCACTGAAAGAGCAGCCAGTACTCTTAACTGCTGAGCCATCTCTCCAGCCCCTCTCCCCCGTAACTGGGTTTGAGTAGTGCAAAAGCTTTTTACCAAGAGACAAAAAAAAATCACTAAGAGCAATACTAGTCAAATAATATTGCTATCTCTAACCTATGCTGCCCTCAGTTTCTTTTGCTCAAAGCCTTATTACTTACTCCTGTAACCTGTCCTGGGTTTTAATGGCTGCTCTCTGCAAGCAGGATGTCAAAGCACTGCTCTGCGCGATGTTGCATTTCCAGTTACAGAGGTCAGTGGGAGGATGAGCTGAGTGGCATGGCTCAAGAGGTGACAGTGCTATGTGCTGCTCCAAGCTCATGGTCCAGTGTTCGGACCTCGTGCTTCTCCTGTGACCAGGCAAGCTCTCGGGGTATCTATCCAATGAACAAGAACAACTGACCGTACTTTGCTTCTGGAACGCATTTGTGCATATGTGTGCTCATATGTCTAGCACAGCTTATGAAGGTCAGAGGACAATCTTGGATGCTGATCCTCAACTCTCACATTGTTTAGGACCAGGTCTCTGCTCTCTACTGTTGTATATACCAGGCTAGCTGGCCCATGGCCTTCTGGATAGTCTCCTGTCTCAGTCTTAATCTTGCCATAAATGCTCTGGGATTACAGATGTGCGATAAATGGGCTCAAAGGATTCAAATTAAGTTTGCACAATTGTATAGCAAGCACTTTACCCATTTAGCTACTTTTTTAAAAACCATCCCCTGAAACAAGCATTGATCATACCAATCTAGGTCCTCCTTCTTGTATATCCTCTCTAGGTGTGTAGATTTCAGCTTGAACTTCCTATCCTATAGGTTTATATAAGTGAGTATATACCATATGTTTCTTTCTGCTTTTGGGATACCTCAC
>CM053747.1:25111608-25161669 GCA_028658305.1 Pachyuromys duprasi | reverse complement strand
GGGAGGGAGTGGGAGGGTAGGAGGGACTGAGGGAGGGGGCTACACCTGGGATTCAAAGTACCTAACCTGTGATTGAGATAAAAATAAATAAATTTAAAAAAAAAACATCCCCTGACCTGCATTTAATGGCTAACATATTCTCCAACATTCAGCTCTCCCTGGCTCAGGAATTACGCTTTCAGTGATGAAGATAAGGTGTGGTGAGGAGGTAGAGTCTGCAGAATGGATTCTTAACCATCACTGAGATCCACAGCACAAAATAAATCCATGTGCGTTAAAGATAATGAGATTTGATGTTGTTGTCTATAGCGTAAACCTAGCTTATTTATTTAGAGACAAGGTCTCATTATATAGCTCTGGCTGGCCTAAAGTTCACTATGTAGACTAACCTGGCCTTGGACTCACCAAAATGTGCCTGTTTCTGCTTCACAAGTGTTTGGATTATAGGCTTTTCACGACCACACCTGGCTCTTTTAAATTTTCAACGTACCTGTTTGTGTATATACACCTGTCTATGGGGGTGTGTGGAGGCTAGAAAACATTATATTGATCTTCATCATTTTCCACGTTATTTTTTTGAGACCTGGTCTCCCACTGATCCTGGTGCTTACAAATTTGGTTAGACTAAAATTAAACAGGCGTGTCCCAGTATCTCGTTTCCTCCTACCATTGGGACTTCAGGCGCTCACCACATGCACAGCTCTTTACGTGGGTGCTGGGGATCCAAACTCAGGTTCCCATGCTTGTGCCCACTGTGTCCCTGAAGCACACCATTTCCTCTCAATACTGACACACACTGAACTGTAAATTAATACAACTGAATTAAAGTCTTAGAAGCAATTTTGTGAGCACAGGATGGCCTTCCTTTTAGTTGTTGTGTGGTGTTGCACTGTTTTGGTAAACTCTGCCTCTTCCTCATTACTTGCTCTCCTACTACACCTTTAAGAGGCATGTGTAACTCAATCCTTACAGAAACCCTTGGTAGATACTATACATTACTATTCCCATCTAGAGATGAAAAATATCCCAGTTGAGCAAATACTGTAGAAGTAGTTTTAGAAGTGACCTAGGTAAGGGCTTGAGCTAACCAGGTTTAAGGCAGCTACCCCTAAACCCTCTTTACTGGGAACATAACTGAATACAGGGTCTGAGTCTCAGCCCCACACTTAGCTATCTCTGTGACCGTGGGCAAACTGTTGACTCCTGTGTGCCTTGGCTTTATCCATACACTGTGGTTAAAGAATAAATGAGTTATAAGATATTTAATACTTATAACAGCATCTGTCACAACTGAACAGGAAGCAGTTACTGATAGCTTTAAAATATTGCTATGTGTTCATAATTCACACACACACACAAAACTGAAAAGTCAAAACAGCCAATTATTTAACAGTTCTTGTAAAACATTTTGGAAGAAATCAGTACCATTTCTGCTTTCCACACACAGTATTTGATATAGCGGACTGGCTAAATAGCAAATATGCACTTCCTTGCCAGCCTGAATGCCTCATACCAGAAAAACCCCAGTGAATAAGCATAGGGAAGAGATTATCAATAGTAGTCAGCAGCCTTTTGTTGCTTTGTGTGTGTGTTTAAGAGACCTTACAATTTGGTCATTGTCAGAGAAACTATAAAGAAATCTGGTTTGACTGTAACAGCCAGCTTTCCACCACTGTGACAAAGACACCTGAGGTAACCAGTGTATATTGGGGAAAGTTTCGCTCTGACTTGACAGCTTTTAGAAAGGTCAGTCTATGACCCACTCACTGGCCCTGTTGCTCATGGGCCTGTTGTGCCAGTACATCATGATGGAGATGTATGGTAGAAGGGGGCTGTTAGGCTCACTGGTAGCCAGATAGTAAAAAGAAGAGGCAAATATCCTAACACCCTCTTCTTAAGTACATTCCTAAGGAACTTCCATGAGGCCCCCTTCTTAACAGTCCTACGCTGACTAATAGTGAAAGAGGCTGGAGACCCAGTATACATGGGCCTTTAGAGAACTTCTCAGATCTGAACTCGAGCACTCAGTAATCCCAAAGCAATGGAAAACGTAAGTGTGAGCCAAGAAGTGATAAAGTTAAATGAACTAGACCCAAGTTCCTGTAGTGAGAAAGAGCCAGTGCTGTCTTCATCAGCACTCAGCCTTGACACCAGACCCTCACTGAGAGGCCACTAACAGTATAGGCTACTGAGGCTGACTAGAGACCTATGCAGTTAAGCTGCTAGTTGCTCTCACTTTCTAGGTGATTATATATCCTGCATTTAAAAAAAAAAAACTACTAGCTGAGAATTTCAGGATTTTTCAATAATTGGTGTGTGTAAAACATTAGCATAATACTTTTTAATTCTGGGTGTCAATGTCCTCTACAGACAACATTTGTGTTCATGTGTGCATACAGGTGTGTAAACCAGAGGTCAGTGCTAGGCGTTTTCTACCTTTCAGGCAGTCTCTCGCTGACCTGGAACTCAACAATTCAGTTAGTCTGTAGGGATCTGCCTATTTCCTCAGCCCAACTCTAGCCTCTATCTAGGATTTTTCTATTGGCAGAAAACCTATTAACAGGGGAAATGCATTGTATCTAACCATGTGCACTCATGTTCCAAACTTTCTCCCACTTGGCCCACCTCTTCAAAAGACTATTCACCACCTCTCTGATAGCACAGGCTGGTGACTAAGATTTTTACAGATACAGGCATCAGAAGGACATTTCAGATCCCAACTCTCTTAAGGGATTCCCAAGTTTACTACTGCATCAGTGCAATAATTTGTTTTGAAGTATGCTGAATGTCCTATCTTTTCTGTTACCTCCTCTGACCTGTTTCCATAAAAACACTCCTCAAGTCTGGATAGTTGTTAAAGACATTATCTTTCTGCTTAGTCTGGAGTGTGGTGTTCCAACATATACAAAATAAGTCAATGGGCACCCAGACCATATGGGAAAATCCCTAATGCTGGAAAAAAGGCATCAGATCCCTAACACGTTCTCAAGATCTTTTTTTTTAAACTTACAGCCCACATTAGGAAGACCAGTATCTGACAGTTGACTACAAAGGGGCCCTTCACCCCAAATCTTGTTGACAGTGAAATATTGGCCTGCAAGGTAGCAGTATGACTCACATCTACAGCAAGTCATCTCACTGAAACACTGCTTCCACTGGGTGTACCAGAAGCCAGCCTGCCATATGTAGCTGAGTCTGGTTGTTCTCTGATTATTTCACTCTGAAAACAGAATGTTCAAGATGCTTTGTAAGAATCTGAAGTCCACATCTGTGCTAGGGTTCTAGGTTATCTCCATGCACCGTCCTTGGCAGCTCAGTCTCCAAGTGGGTTCCCTAATAAGGGGAACAGGGGCTGTCTCTGACATGAACTCAGTGGTTGGCTCTTTGATCACCTCCCCCTGAGGAGGGAACAGCCTCACCAGCTCACAGAGGAAGAGAATGCAGCCAGTCCTGATGGAGACCTGATAGGCTAGGGTCAGATGGAAGGGGAGGATAGCCTCCCCTATCAGTGGACTGGGGGAGGGGAGAATTGGGAGGAGATGAGGGAGGGTCTACAGCTGGGATGCAAAGTGAATAAAGTGTAATAAATAAATAAAAAAGAAAAGAATTTGAAGTTACATATTTTTCATTCAAACTCCACTTCTGGAGGATTCTGCGAAGCCAGTTTACCTTCCTCAGGACTGCATACTAGGTATCAGGCAGCAGCAGACAGCAGATCCCTGAGGGAAGCCCCAGGGCAATGTCTGCTTAGACTTTCCAGGACAGACAGAAGCCTGTGCTCTAAAGATAAGTGTGTGAGCAGAGAGAAACTTGGCCAGACAGCACACTGCAGCTCAAATGACCATCAGACCCAAAAGGGTGTGTAATATGAAACTCTAGCCCAAACAGCCCAACAAACTACCCCATCTAGTTCATCGTAACTCAGACTAAGTCAAAAAGGAAACACATACACGACAAGTCTGTTTTAACCTGAAATAATTCTGTTGATATTGGAATTGCTTTCAGTGGGACATTTGCTTTAAATCACAAGGTATCTCCATCTCAAGTACAAAAATCCCTTCTCCCACCCACCCACCCCAGCCAAACAAACAAGGAAACAAACAAAACCCCAAACCCACAACTCAGTTTCAAATAAGTTTGGAAGTGAGACTGTAAATATTTACATGGGGGCAGGAAGTAAATCACAAAACTATTTACAAAAATACACAAGCTTATATGCATTAACAATTTACACCAGTTCACAAAAATATTAAAACATAAAAAACACTATATAAATTAAAGAACTCAAATGTGTGATCTAAGACTTCCTAGGATGCTTCTTTCATGCAGGTCATGATTGAAAATCGAGTTTTGCTATCTCAGAATCTAAACTGTAAAACAATCGTTTTTAATTCTCTGAACATTAACAGTACTAATCAGATAAGGAAAAGACCCTCTGTGCACACCAACATTATCTTGCACACCTTAAAATACATCATTCTTGACATTTCCATAATACACAGTACTGACAATCACATGCCTCTAGCCATTTGGAAGTAACTTTCTGACATACTTTAGCTTTCTTTATTACTTTCTTGCACTCTCTGCTCAGGTGACACTTTGCCAACATATCGAATGGATGACCAATAGGGCTGGAACAGAGAAATGGGCTCTACAGGATCCTTCTCCATGCACGCACTACTGCTTCCAAACTGATAACCGGCTCTCCCATCTCCGCTCACCTTCGTGGTCCCTCCTCTGCACAGAATTAGTCTTGGGACTTTTTTTGTTTTTTAAGTCTGACCCTACATTTTAAAAAACGTTTTACCATTATAAGAAATGTGCAGGCCCTGCCCTTGAGACTGTCCCAGGGACTTCTCCAAACTGAGTGTTTAAAAATACATGACCGTATGTTTAAAAAGAAACTGAATTCAGTAAGAAATAAGGCTCAGATTAGATTTATTAGTAAGAACATGATGCCCCGGGAGCTTCTAGCTGAGCTCCTAGACTGCTATTTGGGAACATCTACTTCAATCTAGCCAAACTGTGGAATTTGCCAAAAAGAGAAGATCTGGAGATGTGGCTGAAAAAGGACCAGTGGGATGTGATTAGTTTAATGTGTAAGGCAGTTCCACTTCCTTGACCACAATGTTCCACGCCAACACTTGAAAAGAACATTCAGTTCCTGTGTTTGTGAAGTCACACGCAAGGTGGACAACACTGAGGTAACCTGGCTCACAGTGATTTGCCATCCAATTTCTGCCCCCACAGTATTAGAGAAACCTGTGGGCAAAGCTGTTCAAATAGCTGAATCCAAAGTTAAGGCTGTTGCTACATACAGTAAATAACTTTAGACTTTATCTAAAGTTTGTTTTCATACTTATACCAACAATCTGAATTATTATTCTATGTTTAAAATATTTTCCTGACATTTCCAAACCCATAGGATGTTATTAATATAGGCATTGTTCTAAGGAACCAACCTTAGTATTTAAAAAAGACTTTAATATCAGGTGTAAACAATGTATGGGACAAACAAATCCAGAAATATCAAAAGTGGCCTAGACCTCCCAGCACTTCTCTTCAGGCCAGGCCTGAAGTTCTGAAGCCACTGGTCTGCTTGTCACACCAGCCTCTCTTCCTCCATCTATGCTGCTAAGGATAGCAGTCAGGGCTGGTGTGGTCTTGAAGAGGAAATGAGTTGCCTCCTTGACAAAAAAGATGACTAGGGCTAAAAAAGAAAATAGTGTCTGCAAACACATCTGTGTGCCAGGTAGAGATACCCATCAGGTTTCTGGACATTCTGACTACGAATCAGTCAGGTCTGCACTTTTAATGTAGATGCCTAAGTTCCCACCAACATTTGCGTGGATTGCTGTTTCCAGATATCTATTTTGGACTTCGCTGTACCCCTCTGGTCAATCTGGGAAACAAGGAAAATTCCACAGACTATCTCTAAATATAAACGTGTTCTTAACTTTACTTCTAAATATAAACCCCTAAAATGCAATTATATGACTTAATTATGAAGACTGCCATAAATCTAATCTTTCACAATTTTACAGCAGAAACAGCAGCATGAGTTTAGCCTCTTAAAAGATTTCTTCCTTTGCTTTAAAAAAAAAAATCCCATCCTAAAGCGTCAGAGCAGCAACCATCCAGTAAATGGAATGAAATCTCCTGTGTCTTCTAAAGAGTATTTAAAAGATATAAATATACAAAACTCAAGTAATATGACGTATGGAATGAAATGCCAATCTAACTCATTCTAAACGCAGGACTGCCTTATCAGCCTCAGCTGTCTAGGGTGGAATGGGCAGAGGACACAGTGGGAAGCTGGGCTAGAGATGTTCCCTGTCCGATGCCCAATAGGGAATGCAACTTTCAAAAGAAAGTCCTGGATATTTCACATGTTTAACATGTCTACAGAGTTAGAAAGAACGATTCTGAAATGCTGGTGAAGGTGACAAATGCAGTTAAGACTATGACCACACAATGAAGTGAGTCAAGCTATGTGACTCCCAGAATGCCAGCTGGTGAGATGGGACTGTGTACTCACTCAGGGACAATGAACAATGTACAGTTTCTTACATGATTTGTAGGGATTTTACAAATTCCCAGGGCATCTGCACTCTAGGTTAGAAACAGAATAACATGTACATTTATATCCCTAAGAAACTGTGTTTATCCAGTTAAAGCATGCTGGTCTTTTCTTAATGAGAATATTTTGGATTTAGAACCAACAGAGTGACTATTTTCCTGGTATTAGAACTTACTGACTCTTCTTGTGAGATGTGCAGGTGGGCAGCACACTGAAAGCATCAGTGATGTTTTCTCTTATTAACAGAATTCACGACAATAAGAACTTCATTTTCTTTCAAAGAAAGTTCCTTACATTTTAACTTAAAGCAGCCCCACAGGCTTCTGTGGTGGTAGGAACTTACACACTGACAAGTGAAGTACAGACAATGAAGAACATGGCTCACATTGGACTTGCTACTTCACAGTGATATGCTGCTAAAGGTTTAAAATCCTAATTCCTTTACCTTTTAAAGATCATGCTGCTAGCAGTCTAAATGACAAAGCCAAAGGATCAGGGAAATTTTCTCCTCTCTAATTTAGAGTGCTAAGCTCCTTCATGGGCAGGGATACTGAAAGCAGAACAGAGTGGAGAGTCCACCAGGCAGGCTGCATGGCCCTGCACAGGGGAGTGGGAACACAGTAGGAAATGCAGAAGCCCTCCAGGAAATTGAGGCAAATTACTCTGAACTATGTAGCAAGTGCTAAGAAGAAAGGTCAAAGTTAAATTCAGGGAGTTAAAGGCAGGCCTCAGGGTCTTAGAGATCAGCCCTGTATATCAAGTAGGGTCTGTGGTAAGAATTTCTTTACCAGGCTTTCAGCACAGCACTATATAATCATCCAGATCTCTTTAAAGACAACAACACAGCCTATAGATGGATGAGGCGGTAATGAGTGGGAGGGGGAAGGTGGTAATTTACTTTTATTATGCTTCTTTCATGTGGTCAGGGGTTTTGTAGCATTTTTTTCCTTAAATCTTTTTGGTTATTGAAAAAAAAAATAGAACAGTCCACTGTCCAGCAGAGGCTGCTTCGACTCTATGCTCCCGGGCTCATTCTGCATGGATCTGTGTATCAGGATGTGGCAAGGACAACTCTGTGGGCAGGAAGGCCCCCTGACCCAGTGCTGTGGCATATGTCCTACTCTGTGGATGGACAAAGCCAGAGGGCACATAGGGCCCCATGGCTCCCCCTCCAAAGCCTCCTCGCTGGTGCTGGGGCAGGGAGTGGTAATCCTCCAGGTTGTCATACTGGGACACAACAGTCATATTGCTCTGGCGCTTGCTGTGTGTCTGATAGTGGTAGAGCACGCCGGGGTCCCTCTCCAGGTTCTGGGTATGATGGAGTTTTAGGCTGTGACTCCTCTCTGGTTTAGGGGGTGGGACCATAGACTGAGTGAAGTGTTCTTCCTCCTTGTAGCAGTCTCTGGCATGTTTCTCAGGGGCAGGTGGCTGCCTGGCTCGAGGCCTGTCCAGATCTTTGGAGAGCCTCACCTCCTTGTGATTCAGTCTTAGAGACTCCTGCCCTGATGTAATATATTTCCCAGAGTTATGGTAGTTGCCTGGCTCAGAAGTGTCTGGCATCCCTTTAGACCCATAATCTAACTGGCCAACTCCCTGGGGATAAGGTGGTCCATTTTTTGACTCACATACTTGCCTATGGCTTGCTTCCTGGTGCGCCCTGTGCTCTGGGAGGCTACAACCCATGTCGTGAAGCTTTCTGTTCCTAAGGCTGCTTTGCTTCTGTGGGAGGGATGGCTTTTCTACCTGTGAGCTGCCATACCCTCCATGATGGTGGGCTCTGTCAAATTCGGGCTCTAGGTGCTTCCTGTAGAAACGGTCATCTCCCTCAGGACTGACAGCCTTGGCTGGGTGCCGGCCCTCTTTCCCCTCTGCCACAGAGAGAAGTCCAGTTTTCCCAGGATCTGATTTACTGCGCAGATGGATGACGTAGATCCCTCCCAAGTCGTCCTGCACAGCTGGTGTCATGTTGTCGTACTGAGACATGATAGGCCCTTTCACCTTTTGCCGTGCTCGACTCTCTCTCCGGATGGACTGCATGCGGTATTTTTCCATGTCCTCAAGGTCCCATGAAGTATAGGTGTGCTTTATATCCGCAGTGGGGGGCATGTTAACTACATTATGGTCATTGCCAGAGAAGTAGCCAGTCATGTTGGCCCGTGGACGGGGAGGCAAACCAGCATAATTGTACAAGTTCTTCCCTTGTAGCCTTGGATTGTAGAAACCAAACTCACGACTGGACAGGCGGTGGAGGGGCCTCAGCTGGACTGTGCCATAGGCATCGACATCACACAAGGCCCCGTCGGGACTATAATAGGAGCTTGAAGAGCTGGAGTATGGACTATAGCGATAGTGGACCCGTCCATTCTCAAAGTAAGGCTGAAGCTGAGTTACATGATAATCTGAGCGGGCCTGGGAGGATTGATATGGCTTATACTGGTAGACGGGTCTTGGGCAGTAGGCTGGTTCATCATCTGGGGGAACTTCTGTCCGTGAAATGGGAACAGAGCGGATCATGGAAGGTGGGGGTGCATGGAGAGACTGTACCCTCCGGATGGTGGGGTAAGGTAGAATGTCTTCAGGGCAACAAGCATTCCTAACCGAGGAGCCCAGAGAAGAGACATACTCAACCCGGCTGCACGGCTTGGAGTGGTGTCCAGACAGATTTCTTCCTGGTGCCACATAGGTGTTATATCGAGGACCCATGGAGGCAGGCGGCTCTGATCGGGCACCGTATGTCTGGTGTGGCTCCAACTTATTGTGGTGTGGAGGTACACTTTGGGGACGAAACTGGCAGTTTGGAGTCATATTGAAATGCAAACAGTTTTCTGGACCAAAGGGCTCAGTGGTGACATCAGGCCTAGCAAAGGAGGAATAGGCTATCTTCTGAGAAGCATGCTTAGGCTGTGAGACAGGGAACACGTCATCCACTGAGGCTGATGATGGGACAAAGGAGTGGTAGTTTGAACTGCTGCTGGCATCTGCAGTGTTGGAGTGCATGGCTGCAGCCATCTTGCTTTCCACTGTTCTTGCTGGAGGCGCTGGAGCAGCAAAGCCACAGGAATGGCCAGGGAAAGACTCAGCACGCAGATGGAGTGGCGGGGCCCTGGTGCCTTCCCTCACCTTCTCAGGCAGTCCTGGCTGGGGTGCAGAAACAACCATCGGACACTGGGCAGCTGCACTGCCATCACTGACAAAAATGGGTGCGGGATCACTCATGGCTCGAGGCTCTGGTGGCCTCTCTGGAGGTGGAGCTACTCCCTGGACCTGCTGAAAGACAGCGATGTTAAGAGTCTGTTGTTTAACACACACACACAAACACACACAGCCCACTTGGAGCTGTAGATATTTAACATGCTAACCCAGGCTAGTTAGTTAGTAGCTTGAACTTTCCCAAGCTCTGCAGTCATACTGAACCTAACCCCACATCCAGGAAATGAGTATCTGTATGGCTACATGGTATCAACTGTGAAGAGCTATGCAGTGTCTGCTAATTCAGGCTAGGCTCTAAATATGAGGAAAGGTGTATCGTAATGTGCAAACCCAAACACACGATTAGACAAACAACGTTGGGTTTAAAAATAAATATCTTACCTACTGATCTAAACTTAGTTTTAATACCAAGATTTTATTTTAACGAAAACAGCTGATTTTATCAGCTGGACAGAGTTTCAGAGTGACCAAGTTCTACATAGTGAACAGTTTTAAACTTCCAAATAAAACAACAACAACAACAAATTGTCATAAGGTACCTTGTGCGGGGTGGCAGCAAATCAAGAGTTTACTGCCTCTGCAATCTGCCCATCCTGTCTGTGGATCCACACACTAAATACACTGTCCTTGACAAATAGCATCCTCCAGGAAGGGCTAGACTTTTGGTTTATTTAAAGACCACAGGTTTTGTGGAGAAATTAGAAAAATACCTTGGCATTCTGTATCTAACATTCCCTCACCAAAGCAGGCATTTAACTATGGAACATTGCTGGATAGTTGAAAAAAATATCAAAAACTTCAGGATATTATCACTCCTTATACTTCTGGAAAGCCTGTAAGAAGAATCCTGTAAACACCTGGAAAATGAAGCACTTTCGATGTACAGCTGTGAAAGGCTGTCACTGGGTGGTGACAGGCCTCACCCCCGGTCCATCAGTGATGGGGCTGGAAAAGAGAACAACCACAGCAGCCCCGATACCCAAGGCTCACTTTGTGGGACTCCGTCAGGGTCTTTCTGTGAAGAAACTTGTGCTTCAGGAAGGAAAGCAGCAAGGATGGTTAAGCTGCAGTCACCAGGGCCTGCTCTATCTGTACCATAAAGCCAATAGCCAGGCAAAAGCAGAGCTCTCCAACTTCAAACAGCAGCTATTTCATGGAAACCTGCCCCTTGAGTGAAATGTATCTGACTCAGCGACAAAACATCCTATTGAAAAATAACATACCTTTGGGAAAAAATATATTACTTCATTGACTTTCTCTCCATCTTACCTTGTGGGAACTATTTAATCCTACACTTGGTGCTTCTTGTACCTGCCCCACAACTGGCGGTTGCTCTGCTGGCCTCTGGGAAGGAGGTGGGGGAAGGGGACGATTAGTTCTATGGGTGCGCTGAAGGGTGGCAGCCACAAAATCAGCAGCAGTGGGCTGTTCAACTATGACCCTGCTGGCATCTCTGGTGCTTATTTCGGCTCTTGCTGGAGTTGCCATCATATAAGCCATGGTAGTTGTGCTGGTATTCTCTTCAGGGGACCCAGAAAGAGAGTGGGCTTTGTCCCTAGGCAAAGTAGAGGGCATAGGAGATTTGTCTGTAAGTTCTGAGGAATGATGGGGTTTATCCATACTGGTACCAAGGTAAGAGAGGGGCTGATCTCCACTGGAGAAATGAAGCGGAGACTGGTCCTGCTCCACAAAGGAGACAGTGGACATGCTGGTCTTCCCAGCCTGGTCTTCAGGGAAACTTCCATGATCATGAGACTTCTCTGAGTCTGTTAAAGGAGCTGAAGTGCTTCTAGTCTTTTCTGGGTCTCCAGGTAAATGGTTTCGAAGTAGTGAATTGCCTATTAAGTCTGCTTGGTGGAGTGGCTCCCCAGAGTCAGTTATGTGGGAACGGATAGGATCGCCCATAGCTGCTGTCTCTGGGAGAGGCTGGTGACAATTTCCGAGTCCATTGATCTGCGGGTGGAACTGCTCTGCTGGTCGGTCCGTTTGGAAATAGATTTGATCTAGGTTAACGCTAGAGTAGGAAGCGGGCAGTCTCTCTTCAGAGGTGATTACTGCCGTGTCTCCACAGCTAGCACACCCAGCCTGGGAAGTCCCTGGTCTCTTCAGTGTTTGAGTTGAGGCTTGCTGTGCAGTCTCAGCTAATGCTAACGCCAACATTCGGGCGACATTTTTCGGAGGCGGTGGTGGTGGGATAAGAGAGACTGAACTGACAGGAACGGGATCTTGAGGGGGGTCATGGGTAACTGCTCCTAGTGGGAAATTGGGAAAAAAAATTAGAATGAAAAGGTAGCTTATGTTATCCTACACGGAAAGCCAAACTCTCCCCATGTGATCACTAAAAACAGGTGCCTTCCATATTTCAAAATGGCAATCCATGATCTTCTATCCCACATGCAAATGCTGGTGAAAACACATCTGGCTCAAAAGGAAACCTAACATAGTGTTTAAAAGTTGCAAACTCCTCTTGAACTGCTACACACTGGGGTGGACGGGGAAGCAGGCCCCCACCTGACTTAGAAAAGGCCACTTAAGAGTACAAGCTTCCAGTGCTTAGACTATGATAAGTTTTACATGGATGGTGTAGGCTGGCTTGTTAACTTGTAAGGCTATAATACGATATGCATCAGAAGAGAAAACAGAATCAAGAGCTACACAGTTGTGCAAAAATTATCCATGAATTCTGACTTTCCAAAGAGGTAAGGGGTCTTTTGTGAAGGTCTGAAGCAGGACCACGGGCCCTTTGGGGAGTTTTGCTTGACTTGTTTTAGTTTAGGCTTTGAGCCCTCAGCACCATTCAGAAAAACATTCTCTTTGATTCTAGCCTAACTGGAGAAGGCTCTCTCTTAAAAGGCACAGATGGCACACAGGATGGAAGACCCCTCTTAACTCAGAGAAGGAATGGAGGAGAACAAACGGTACCTGTCTGACTCTGTCCAGAAGGCACAGCCTTGCTCTGACTGCCCGAGACAGGCCGCTCCTCTTTCCCTGGCAACTCTACTTCTTCAGCTGCCCCCTGCTCCAGGGGCTGGACTGCAGGTTCACATCCTTCCTGTGCCTCTCTCTCACTTGTTTTCATCTTTCCTATCTGGGTGGGGGATCTATTTATGACATCTCTTTCTTCCACACTTTTGTCCCAAGATGGAGGTGATGTATTCTGACCTACAGTATTGGAGACAGTACCAATGACCTCTGACACTCGAGGTGGAAGAGTCACTGAAATGGGCTCAGATATGTTCATGGAAGGAGATTTGCTTAGCTTCCGTCCAATCTTCGGAGAGAAAGCATAAACAACCTTTTCTGTAAATGAAGATGGCTTAGAAGACTTGTCCTCAGTTGGGCTCAAGTCCAGGGTGAAGAACGGACTCAGTTTCTCCTGGACTGGAGACACAGGTTCAGAACTTGCAGTGCTTCCTGGAGTCTGTGACTGGCTACCACCTGCTTCTCCATCCTTCCTACTGGTGCTCAGTTTATCCCCAGCATACCCTAAGGAATCCAGAAAGGAAGCACCGCTCTCCAGACACTCTGACTCAGCTTTTGGAGGACTACATTGAAATGACATTGGATCAAAATCCAGACTGGCCACTCCAATGTCCGGTGGACTCAAGTCAACATCCTCAGCCGAATGAGGAGACACAAGAGCTGGAATGTGGAGCAGCCCCACTTCCTCTTCACTCTCATTGTCGTGGGGCAGATTATCATAGGAATTGCAGCGGTTCCCCAGCATTTCTCCATTGAAAGAGGCCGAGAGCGCATCACTGCTGGATCTGGGTCTTCTGGGTCGGAACAACTTGGAATCACCTGGTAAAAATGAACAAACCATGTCAAAGCACGGCTATCACAGGGCACACAAGCCCCTACTAGTCACCTATCTAGTACAATAATATTATCTAGTACAATAATATTGCAGAGGGTAAGAAAAATGCAACTTTTAATTTTCTTCCCATGAACTGTCTCTTGGTGTACAAATATCAGTCACACTTGTGGTAAGAGAACTTCCAAACCAAACACTAATTAACAAGCACATGTGCTACACGCAGGGAAGACTGCATTGATCCATGGCCTGTCTTAAAAGAAGGCAAGGGAATCTGAGTTGTATTATAGACCCGACACTGACTCTTGTTGTCACTTTGTGTTTTATTGTATCACTGACCTTACATATGACTTGTAAAGTAGAAGTTATCATTTAAAATAACAACTTTGGTACTTAAAAAGTAACAAAAGGTTGTTTACTGTGGAAAAATATTCTTATGGTACCCCAAACAAAAAGAAACAATGTTTCTTCATAATGAAAAAGTTTTAACACACATTTAATAAAACACTCCATTCACACACTTAAAATACTTCCACTTTTTTCCCCCTAATGAAAACTGGCTTTTCACTTCTCAAGGAAGCACAAACAGAGCTTAGCACAACACTTGCTTTCATAAAGTTTGATTGTGAGTTTCAACTTCTGCTGTAAGCACACCTCCCTCCAGGATCTGCCAGAAACTGGTCCCCTTTGGAGGCAGACTAATTTTAAGTTGTTAGGTCCAACTAAAAATGGCTCTTGAGTGATGAAGACCACCCACTATTAACTAACAACTAAGTCTCAAAGCTGATCCCATTTCCAAATCCAAAGAAAATATTGATACTCACTGTTAAGCATTGACAAATATGTTTGCTTTCAAACATTTCAGCCATTTTACATAAATAGCATTCATGCCAAAAACACTGCACAATATTAAAGTATCCATGAGTTTTTAACTGAACCATACTTAACAAATACAATACTACTGGAGGTGATATTTCATAGTCTTTTCACTAAGCATATATTCAAAACATTGCTGTGTGCATGTTTTCTTATGCAACCCATCACAGAACATTTCAGTCTTACCATCAACAGCATGAAGAGAAGTAAGAGACTCCTCACTTTTAGCTGAGCGGAGGGTTCCTTCTGCCCTGCCACCTAAATAATAAAAACCAAATAGTATAAAGCCCGTGATTATTAAAGACTAACGCAGATTATTAAGGCTTGGTGTTTCCCACACTTGTATTTCTGAGTGTGACTAGCTATGCATCTTGACAGTCATTTGTAGTTTACCACCCTATTATGTAAAATGCTGTATTATTCTGTTTCCCATGTGAAAAAATTCATCCCCAAAGCCTATTAACTTGAGCATAGACGTGAGCTAAAAGATTTCTTTCTTATACGTGTCTTGAAGACCTACTTGATAACCTTCGGTGATATCTTCAAAATTTTTCTTTTTATTCATATGTATATGTCCATGTGAGTATATGCCACATGTATGCCAGTGCTCTAGGAGGCCAGAAAAGGGTGACCTTTGAATTACTAGGAACTGAACTCAGTCCTTTAGAACAGTTTTCAACCACTAGGCCATTCCTCCAGCCCCTCTGAAGACATCTTCCAATGGCCCCCATCCTCAACTATGATGCCCTTGTAAAAATACAAAACAAAGAGACACAGAGAAGAAGGCTCTGTGAAGATTCAGGCAGAAGAGAGTGATGCTACCTACAGTCAAGAGATGCCAGGAGCCATAAGGAGATAGATGAGGCAAGAGATTCCCCAAGAATTTCCAAGTAAACATAGTCAGGCTGACACTACCAAACTCTGAGTTTCCATACACTTTTGTGCTTCCCGTCTCAATTTATAACAACTTATAATGGCAGCCCTGGGAAACTCAGTTATTTCAATTGAATACATTAATCTTACATGCTAAACATCTATGTCTTTCTGACGTGCTGGCAGCAAGGACTCCAAACTGCAGATACTTTAAGCTCTGTCTCTTATGTTCTCTGCAACCTTCTTAACCATCTCTTCTTGTTCTCGTCCCTTAACAATTTCTCTTGAGTCCTTTAAAAATTTGTTTTCTCCAATCTGCCCCTTTCCACCTTGTTCTCATTTCCTGAAACAGGACTCTTAGTTGCCTTAAAGATCAAGTAACTTGCACCTCCTTCAACTGACAAGTTGAAAGTTCTCTTTCTTGGGGCTGGAGTGCTGGGTCAGTGGTTAAGAGCACTGATGACCTTCAGAAGACCTAGGTTTGATTCCCAGCACCCATCGGGCAGGCAGCTCACAGCCAACTGTAACTTCAGTTCCAAGGAATCCAGTGTTCTCTTCTGACCTCCATGGGCATGAAGCACATGGAGTACACACACACAAATGCAGGCAAATATGTCCACACATATAAAATAATGTTAATTTTAAAAGTTAGCACTCCTGACCACCACTCCACCCCCATAAGAACTGGCAATGCCAGCCAAAGATGCCAGACACAAAATCCTACTTTAGCTGTGCTTGCATACTGGCAGTCATTTTCTTACATAGTTGACTGTCTAGCGAGACTCTAAAGATAGGGCATTACCTTAATTTTCTTTCTGCATAGCCTACTATCAAAATATCTAACATGACTAATTCATAATTGCAAACTGAATGATGTAAATGAACTGAACATTATATCTAATGGTACCTAAGAGAAAAACGCTATCATTTTTTTCTAGATGAAAAGGTGTTCTTATCAGAACATGAGTTTTTAAAAACTATTTTAAAGAGTAATTTACTCAACAGTAATAGATCTGATTAACACAATACTCCCATCAGCGAGTCACCTAGGAGAGAGAGAATGCCATTGCTTATAATAGTTATAAACTTGGAATGTATGATGAAACAGACTTGTCCATTTTGAATCTGTAAAATTAAAGACCAAAACAAGTAAACAACAGAGCAGTATTTGCTTATTATCAGCAATATACAAGCTATGTTACAATAAAGAAACAATGTCACGAATGCACTGTTACTTCTTAACTGTGTGTCTATAAAATCTACTCCATTTTCTTAAAAAATTAAGTTCTTCTGGCTGTAATTGATATTATCTTATGAATAGGTGATACTCAGACATGAAGACAATCCCCCTGTGCCCCACAACTATGCCCTTTACAGTGAGATGTTTCATGATGGCGTAGGAAAGGTACACCCAAAGCAGGTGGCCATGAGCACAGCAGTGATGTCAAAGCCACCAGCTGCAGGAGGACAGGGCGGCAGAGTCCACTCACCTTTCAGAGCCATGGCTTTCATCTCCGAGGGCTCACTCTCATTACGCTGCAACTTGCGTTTAGAGACAGAAGATGACTTCCCCAAATTGAAAAAGGAACGCCAGCTGCCTACAGGAGACTTTTTCATCTTATTCTGAGGCCTCTTTCTAAAAAAACAGAAGACAGTTTATCAATATTAAGATAACCACGGCTCTATCTTTTCCTACAGAACTAGAAATGAACAAATGATAGCAAACGAAAACAGCCTGGAGAGGCATGACGGGGACAGCAGACAAGCCTTCTCCCTTCCATGTGGCACACTATACTGTGCGGCTCTACATGGCATGGAAGCTAATGTGGTAGAACATGAGCAATGGCTTCACAAAGGTCACTTGTACCTCACAATCTGAAAAAAAGAGTGAAAAGAAGACACTTATGTTAAGTAAATAAGACAGTATAGGAAAACTGAGGTGAGTAGCGAGGACAAGGACAAAAGAATCTGGCATATGAGGAACGGCAGTCAGTATGCTCACTACCTTAAGTAGTTAGAATGTCCTTCCAAAGCAGATAATCAGAAGCTGATTAAATGAAGACCCAAGAAGTTCAACTAATTTCCTTAATACTGTGAAACTGTGTGGAAATCAGGGTTTCATGAAAGCCAAGCCTTTCTACATTCTAGTATCTATTTTTTGAATCACTACTCAGTAAAGATGTTTTTTTTTTTGAGTAAATATGAGAGGTTCTCAATATCAACTCAGAAATGACAAAGAATATATGCCAACTTCTATTTTTTTTTTTAGTCACAGAAAGAAAAGGAAGGTAGAAGAATATACAAAAATAAAAAAGGAAGAAATTCTGAGGTTTCATTAGTGTTACCTCACCTAGAGAAACAAGATCCTTACATTCATGAGCACAGGCAGAAGAGTAGCAGAAACATCAAAAATAACCTGCACATACATTCATTTGTCCTACAGATAAGTAAGGGATTCACAGCCTGTTATTAGCGTTTCCTTAGAGAAGCAGTGAGGGCATCCGCTTGGAGGAACACTGAGAGGACAGACTGCAGCCCTCTTCATACTGCTCAAGTCCCCGAAATCAGGTGAAAACCAAAAACTGTCAAACAAAATAAAAGCATCATGCAAGCTGGAAACTGTGCTGGGTCAAGTTCACAGCTTCTCTGGGCTTCACAACAGTTGCCACCATAAGAGCTGCACAGGAGGCCCCACCTCCGGTTCCTGACCGGAGCGTCTGAGCTGGAACAGCAGCGTTTGGACGTCCCACAGTTACCAGCATCTCTGATGCTAGTCAGGAACCAGTGTCAGAGAATTCACTGCCCATTCACTACTTTCTGAATAAGTTGTTTCAGGACCACTCATTTATAAATTCCTAAACAATATTTCTCAGAAAGAAAACCCAACCCCACACAGTGAATGTGTATAGTTTTTATTAGAACTTTTTCTTGTAAAACTAACTTTTAAAATATTACATTGTTATAAAGTTTTGTAATAATTTTTTATCAGTCCTTATAAAGGGTTCAGTATCTATATTCAATTAATCGTTTTTCTAGAATTGCCCCAGACTTTAATATAATAATAAACTAGCACATTTAAAACAAATTATCATTTATAGCCATGAAGCCACATTTTAAATTAGTTCTTAGAGTATGTTACCTTTCAAGTGGGAACTCAATTATGGTATGAAACTTCCCTTGAAGTGCAGCGGGCCCTTCTCCTACTTCGATGTACTTATTTTCAGTCACAATGGGAGAATTGACCTGGGCCTGTGTTCTTGCCTGGGCTTCCTCCAATGTCAGCAGCTTGGTAGATGGAGAGGAAACCAGCAGGGACTTGGGCCGTGACAGAGAAGCTTCAGAAGGAAAAGGAATGATGTCAGTATTGTATGTGCGTATCAATCTGTCTATCCAACCTTAACTGACAGTTTCAACTTTTCTTCAAGAGTTTTCACAAATATCACAGTGCTTTATAGCCAATGGGAGACAGAAGGTGATATTTCAGAAAACAGTAAAATTGTATAATAATTTATTTTCCCTTCTAAAAAGGTACCAGGTAAAGGTGATCAACTCAGAAATCTTTAGTTTTTAGGATTTTTTATTGTTGTTGTTTTCTGCTTTATCTCATACCTTTACATATACTAATAATGAGGACAAGATTTTTTCTTAATTTTGAAAATCATTTTAATTTTTTTTGTGTGTATGGGTGTTCTGCCTGTGTTTGTGCTCTACCTGCATGCAGTATCCATGGAAACCTCAAGGAAGTGTTGGTTCTCCTTGAACTGGAATTGCAGATATTGTGAGCCACCATGTGGGTGCTGGCAATAGAACTTGGGCACGCTGGAAGAGGCCTAAACCATCTCTCCAGCCCTAAAACAAGGTATCTTTAATGTGTAATGAACTTACATCATAATAGTTTGATATGTAGTATTCACTATATAGACATACCAAGTAACTGTCAATTTGCTAAATTTGTAACAGACTTAAATTAGTTGTCTTCTACCATAGTCACATAGTATTAGATGAAATAGTAATTGCAAAGTTCTCTCCAATCTTTTAGGAACCTGTTCGTGGTAATAAGAAAAAGCCATCTGAGCCATACCTGCTCCTTCCTGCATGACAGCACTGATTTTGCCACTGAAGAGCACATCTACATGATTGAGGATGAATTCAACAACTACAGACTGAATTCTCACTTCCATGAAGGCTGCTGTTCCGCTGAAGCAGGCTGACTCTATCTGCTTTGATCTGTGGGGTCAACAGCAGTTCCATCAGAGCCGTGAAGGGAGGTCTCCTAACACACAACTCTTCAGCATGGAAGTTACAGAGACACCAGTGGAAGGAATCATACTTTTAAAGCCCCTTAGTCTAGTTGGCTGCTTTAGAAAGGTGTTTATACAATAATAGTTTATTTTACCTGTTAATAACAATGATGCATGCTTTTTTTTTTAAACTCAAGAAAATGCATTCTTTAAAGTTCATAAATCAAATACAAATTACCTCAGCAGGTTTGGTGCCCAGACAATAGCAAGGTTTTTTGCATGCATATTTGTGATGGAGCAATAATCCGCTAGAAGAGACAGGTGTCTCATCAGGAACTCCAGTGTTCTGGAAAATGAAATACAGCACACTAACTGAAACAGACACCATACAGCTGTGTGGAACTCACTGGCTTGTAAGTTTCCAACAGTAAAATAAGAAACACACACACAGACTTTTTGCTTACTTACTAAGTTTAATTATTCAACATGAAATTTTCACAAACCTAAGTTTCTAGACCAATGATACTTTGTGATTCTGCTTTCAGCAGAAACAGGAAAGAGTCTAAACGTTTAAGAGCATAAAAGCAAGGCATTAACAAACCTAAAGGCTGCCTTAGCAATTCTAGGAGCACCAGGAATACTACCCGGACAGCTGATGTGTTTCCACAGTGAAAAGGCCACTCAGCCGCAATGTCTCTGATCACCTCATTTATTGAAACAATTCTGTGCACACTCAAATTAAATAACTGAGAAGAATATTTTTTTCAAATAAAATAACCAACTTACACTTAACTAGATAGACAAAACACAGACAGATACACACATACACAAACACACAACTACACACACATCCCACATACACATATTACTTATTAACCATCTACAACATTTATGGATCTCTAACTCTACACAAGATTAAAAACAGTGAAAGATAGTGACCGAAAGATAGCACTACAGACTCTATTATTAGAAAAAGTAATTTACGTATGAGCCACAAAGATCCAGCTGTATTAAAAAGTTCTGTTTCTGGCTGCCAGTATCCATTTGTCAAGTCCTGACTTACCTGTAGTGTGGTGGGGGGAGCTGCTGGATGACATCATGGATTTTAATTAATCGTTCTTCATCTGTTGCTGCCGAAACAGCATCCTATAACAGACATAACCCAACAAACCAGTGAGCTGTGCTAGACAAATGAGAGTTCCTGACTTGCAATCTCACTCTGAGACGCTGAGACTAACTACAGGGCAAACTGGTAACACAGCACCAAGAAGGCACACTGCTTCCATATGCTGTAGTGCTTTCCATACGCTGCCATCATTAAAAAGCATGATGGAAGGGGAGGAAGACCTCCCCTATCTGTGGACTAGAGGAGGGGCATGGGAGGAGAAGAGTGGGAGAGGGTGGGATTAGGAGGGGACGAGGGAGGGGGCTACAGCTGGGATACAAAGTGAATAAACTGTAATTAATAAAAAGTAAATTTTTCAGGCTGTCCACTCAGGCAGCCTAAAAAAAAAAAAAAGTAAATTTTTAAAAAAGCATGATGGTATCCAATGGCATGCATGTTAAGTTAGTGGCTCTAAGGCAGAAATAAAAGAGCAACAATTTGAAAACTTCAAAGACCCAGATCGCTTGACTACTGCTATTTTTGTTCAGAGAGATATTTTTAGCACACAACTAATTCTCATCTGAAACTAAAGCAAAACATGTTTTGAATAAAAACACAATAAAACTCCACAGAGACCCTGAGAGGGTCTACCCCATTCAGTACTCACAGAGAATTTCTCATATAGCTGGTAGGTGAGCAGAGGGTTTGGGAGTTCTCGAAAGTACAGCTTACAGAGGGAGCCCACAGAATGGATGTCTTGAACATAAGGTTCTTTCGTCAGGTCGGGGACGTGCTCAGAATCAAACTCATGACTAACCCAGACAGAAGACAAGGACTGCTTTAGTGAAGAGAAGAAAATATACACCATAGAACAGAAAACAGAAATCCAAACTGTTCACCTCTACTTCAAAGTTGCTGTTTCCTTCAAATTATTACATGTCACAAACCAATATTTGGACTTCAACAGTAATGAGAGGTTATCTTTTTGTCAGATATCCAAGTGAAATTAAGAACACAACTTTAATATTAAAATAGAAAAACCTCTAGCCCCAAAGATTTATACCTTTATTTCAGTGGCTTTCTATTTTCTCCAAATCATTACATTTCATGCACTACTTTTGATTTTGACACACTCGCCAAGAAACGTGCATGCAGGTCAGAAAACACTAGGGAATCCATTTTCTTCTTTCCATGTGGGCTCCAGGCTGGAACTCAGGTCACCGTGCTCAGAAGTGCTTTTACCTGCTGAGCCGTGTCACTGCTCTTTTTCCAACATTTCAAAGAGATAAAATACTACTGACTACTGAGGGGGTTAGCAAGCATGGTTCTGGGATACCACAAATAAGAAGGTGTCGTTCAGAGAACATGGGTATTCTTTCCATGTTTATCTCAACCATGTTACTGAAAAACACTGTCATCAAAGTTAATGTTTTTGAAATAATTTTAATTTGCTGAGTTAAATAAGAATAAAAAGAAAATGCCATAGGGTTTTACCGAAGTCTCTGGATATTGGAGGCAACGCCAGAGAGACGATATATCCCATCCACAATGCCATACCTCTCGATGAATGCAGTGCAGCTTTGAAGAACCTGGGGCACTAAAGAGAGTTTTAAAGACAGATGATTATTGCTATTCAGTATAAGCAAAGCGACACCCAAAACACCTTACTTTTCACAAACGAAATAAAATTCGTAATCCAAAGAGCATCTGTTTATTAAATCTCATATCTAAACCTGGAAACTACTAGCCTGGCTCTGTTTATGTATTGTTCACACAGTTTTCAACTGTAGACCCGTTTAGATCAAATATTTAATCCCTACACTACTACGGACTAAAATAAGCAAACAGCAGTTCACTGAAATGTAATCCACAGCAAATGATTTTACAAAGTTGAGTGCTTGTCCCAAAAACATAATTATTTACAAGTGTTATAACATCTTATCCTAAATAAGTTTCTTTTATCTCTTAGCCAATGCAAAGTGATAGCTATTTCAGGCAATATGGGCCAGAATAGAAGTTTGAAACTATGTGATAAACTTCTATAACCATTTCAATTTTTACAATGGCTGGGGCTTAGCATTCTTCATTTTGTAATGAAGATTAATCAGCATACAGACTTCTTAATTGGTCATTTGACAGTATCAGTTAAAATCCCTGACAAGCAATACTTGGGGGATAATACTTGGTCTGTAAAGAGATATTATACTAAGGGAGAAACACCCAGAGGTAAATGAAGTCGGTTAGATGTGCTGGTAAGACAAACTGAGCTGCTGAATTTTAGTTATGGTATATTATGGTATCACTTCTTTACTGTAATAGTACCTTGCTTTTCCTACCTTTGGCTGGAATCATGAAATGCATCTTCTAAGTACTATCAGATATCCTATTTTACACTTAAAACCCAAAAGTCCTTGTGATTAAAAATAAAAAAAGCAGTGGCAAATAGTACAGACGACTTTGTGCCAGCACTTGGATATCAAGGATAGTCCTTACAGTGTAGACATTTCAAAACTAACTTTCTTCCTTCCTTCTCTCTCTTGTTCCTTGCTTGCTTGCTTCCTTCATCTCTTCTCCCGCATGTGCACGCACAAATACACCATGAGATTTATGCGGAAGCTAGAGGACAACCTGGAGGAACTGGTTCTTTCCTTCCAAGAATCAAACTGAGGTTATCAGGCTTTATAGCAAGTGCCTTTACTTGATAAGTCATCTCACCAAACCTATAATACATTTAATTCTCAAATACGGACAGGGTGCTAGTGTTACCACCATTTTACAGTGAAGAAACTGTATCTTCAGACATGAGGCTCATGCAGAGGCAAGGAGGAACAATGATGGAAATTAGATTCTAATGTGAATACTGTAAGAGAGAGCGCACTGCTCATTGGGCAAGCTGGGTCACCTGTATACACAGGACTGGCCTTGGAAGAAATCATTTCAAGAGAGGATTTTATTTCTTTATTATCAGACTCTCTCCAGGCATACATTATTTTATTTTCATAAAAAACAAGTGACCAGAAAGTATAGGTAACACTCATTAAACTCTTATTTCATATAATAGTAAGTTAATATATGTTCATATTTTCCCAAATAAGTAGAGAAACTTCATTAGCTATCCCCCAACCAACCTCTAACAAACCAGCCAACTGCATACAAAACAATGACCTAATTGAAATATAACCATAGGAACTTTCAAAGTGATCCCTCTAAAATAAGATAACTTTAAGAACTAACCACTAATATTCTAAATACAATTCTGGTTTACTTTAACACTTAGGGTTTTTTTTTTTTGTATGAACTTATAAGAACAGAATAAGACAACATTTAAGCTAGAAGTGGCAATTCTTAAGTTTAGAATCACCGCTAGAGGAAGTAGGGTAAAGAGTGCAACGACCACAGATCCTCGGTTTTACTCAACAGTTTGGTTTCATGTCTGTCCTCTGTACTCACTCAGTCTCCCAGTGAGCCGGCAGGGACCAGGCAGGCACTGTCGAAAAGGCTGAAAAGCACTGCTGGTTTCTGGGTACTGTCACAACAGTGCAGTGCACTCAGAACAAACACTACGGCTCTAGGTTAAGACAATATACCAACTCGAGGGATCAAATTAGGAGTAATTCCATATGCTTTTTTTCCTACTATGCTTAGTCATAAAGTCATGATGGTTTAAAATAATGGCTTTTGCTAAAGGAGACAAGTAACTTCAAACACAGTAATGTTTGGAGCCAACAGTTTCCTCCCTGTAGATTTTAAAATACTTTTCATGTTCTTTTTTTCCTTTTTCTTCTTTTTCACAGGGTCTCATATAGCCAAGGCTGGCCTTGAACTCATTTTTGCAGCGAGGGGTGATTTAAACTTCTGATCTTGCTTTGTCTCCCAAGGACTGGGTATGCAAGTGCACAACACCACGCTCATTTCCAAAGTACTAAAGATGAAACCTACAGCAACGTACCTACTTGGCTAGAACTCTACCAATTGAGCTACATCTCCAGCCCTAATATTTTTGTTCTATATCAAACATAATTTTACCTATTTCCTACAAAGCCCTCAAACTTTTTATTAGCAATTTCATTTCAAACTTTTAAGGTAATCCTATTTTAAGTATGTACAAGAAATAAAACAAGCCTTCATGAAAAACAATATTAACAACAAAAAAACCTTAGCTACCTGAAAAGTCCGTTCTACCTCACCAGATTTTATAATGAGAACTTATGAATACTGTAATAAAACTTTTTAAATGTTATGTTGGCAGCTGTCTTCCACTAATTCAGGAGGAAAAAGGAGGGAGGGAAAGTGCAAACTTCTAGGATTCAACTGAAACCTGCTGAATTAATGCTGGAAGCTCAAGCACGTTCTCATTAATGATTGCACCAAGCAAGGTTGTACAAAGAAAGGTAAGAGACATAAAAACAAGAAAAGAACCTGACTCTACAAGTTAAGGATGTCCAAATAAATAATAAAATCAGTATACTAGTTGCACAGAAGATATTGTTGGCAGTTTTTAAGCACCAGTTCTATAACTATCTGTAATCTTTAGTGAACTCACATTTTGTTAAACAATGAGAGCTTAAATTCTGTCAGATTATCCCATGTAAACCCTGGCACTGGAACAACAAATAAAAAAAAATCAACAGAAAACTGGCTTGTCAGGCTGCTACATGATTTCTTACAACACTATGTAAGAAAAACAGGTCAGGGTTGTCATTCACCCCAACAGGGAGGTGCTGAAAAGCAGAAAATGTAACAGGATTACTCTGTAAATCTGATCATCACTAGAAATAAAATTTAGAAAATGAATTGCATAGCAAAATATCACTATGATATGAGCCTCTCAGAAAAAAAAGTGCCACAAGTGCCTGAAGACCCTAAAGCCACATTGTTTAATGACAGGACATATGCTCAGATAGCCTTAGATTTCACTGTAGCAACATCAGAATGCATCTTCACACACATCTAATAATGTGGCCACTTTATATCTAGGTTGTACAACCTTGTCCACTGCTCCAAGGATACAAACCTGAGCAGCATCTTACTGTTCTAAAGACTGTAGTTAATCACAGCCCAGTGGGAAATATTTGTATCTGTAAACATATCTAAACATAGCAATTGTAGAGAAAAGTATAGTATAAAACAAAAAATATGGCACACATGTTTAACACACTTATTATGAACTAGAAGCTGTGTTGGATGATGCCATGCTTGGGCTCAGGGCAGTGTTATGCACCTCTGTGTCTAAAAAACCTGCACAAGCTGCATTAAACTCATAAAAATATTTTCTTTACCAAATTAATCTTAGCTACTACAAACTTTTATTTTATAAGGTTTTCCCCTGTGTTTTGACTCTTTTGTAATCACAGCTAAAACCACAATGTGCTATGAATTATTTTCCTTACTCTCCATTTTCTTTCCATTTTTCTAATTATTTTACATTTTCAACTTTTTTCTTAGAAATAAAGACAGAAGCATATTCTCCCACTCTAACTCAGGGTCAGGATCTTCAGTATCTCGTCTCCAGCTGCCCATCTTGTGCTATTGGAAGTGGACAGTGCCTTCTGGGGTTACTCCAAGGCCCTGGTACAACTGCTCCTTCCTCTCCCCAGGTATTCATGGTCGCTGGCCTGGCTGCTCTTCTGCTATAGATCTTCCAGAGAACCCTTCCTGTTACAGACCACCTTTTGGCATTGGGGTAAACTGAGCTTGCATAGGTCTATGGAGGCTGCAGGGATAGCCTCGTCATGGATTCTAGGACTCCTTTTCTTCCACAGCTTCCTCACTCTTGTTTCTTCTTCAACTGTGTACTTCTGATCCGGTTCCAATTGCTCCAAATTTATCCATTCCTCAAGAACATCCTCTGACTGAGTGTTGTCCTCACCCATACCCCAGGTTAGGGCGTTAGCCAGCTCCACCTCAGCCACGCTGACTTTCACAACCTTCCCACCCTTGGCAAATCTTGTGAGGCAGGAGTACTCCTCTTACTCACCTTTCAGTGCCATGCTTTGTTGATGCCCAAGCAAGGCTCTGGTAGCTAAGAGTGTGTCAATGACAGAACTCTATCAATCTTGGATACAAGTTAGCAATGAACGCTCACTCATCACACAGCCAATTTCTGTCAGCCTCGTTCCTAACAATGCAGAGCTCTCTTTTTAAAATTGATGTATTCTTTCATAATTTCTCTCTCCTCTCCCCTTTCACTTTATCATATTCTCTCCATTTCCTTCTTTCACTAAATCTCTTCTTCTCAACCATTCCCTTCCTACTTTCCTTTGTGTGTTGTGGGGGGGGGTGCATGCACACATATGAACGCGTGTGTTTGTAGCTCACTGCATTTAACTAGGGTTATCTACACGAGCATGGATGGGAGTTATACCAGTGTCTATACCATTAAGGAGAAACTGCCTGTAGCTCCTCAGGAAGGGTAGGTCTTATTAGACCCTTCCCCATTAGTGATATAATGCTAATGAGATCTTGCACAGATAGTTGCTGCTGTTGTGAGTTTATGGGTGCAACAGCCATGACATTCCCAGACAGGACTTGCTTCAAAGCATTCCTTCTGATTTTCTGCCTCTTGTATTTTTTCTGCCTCCTAGTCAGTGATGTTCCCTGAGCCTTAGAGGAGGTTATGCATATGTTCTACTTAAAACTGAGCATTCAGTAGTCACTTATTTTTAACACTTTGATCAGTTTTGAGTCTCTAATAAAACAGAACTCTGACAGCCACCATTGCTTTTTCTTTCTTCATGATTAGAGCTGACAGAATGCATGCCTAGAAGGAGGGAATGACCATCACCGACTGCCTTTTCCCTGCCCAGCCCTTAGTTACGTTTAATACTGTTTCCAGATTAAACAACGTGGCCTCTTCCTAATGTTAGTGTAGCTGTTGTATACTTAGAGACCACAATGAAAAACACAACCTGAGATTAAAGTTAAATGCAGGAGAAAATAATCCAGTCAAGAGACACAGTGATCTGCTGCCACCATCACAGCACAGCACACTCCTATTTTCTTCCTCCCTTTCTTTTTTAAAACCGAGACAGGGTTTCTCTGTGTAGCCGTGGCTGTCCTCAGAGATCTGCCTGCCTCTGCCTCCCTGAGTGCTGGGATTACAGGTGTGTGCCACTGTGCCCACGCCCAGCTACAGCATACTCTTCTACAGTAACTTTTAAATAGAACCAATGTACTCTAAAATAACAACGAAAGTGCAGCAATATAATGAAACATTTTTATGATAAAATATGCTTATTTAAATAGTACAGTTAATATATAAACTAGTAATATTATCATTCATTATAGTTATCAGGAATTATGTACAGTCAGGCCTGCTAGGTTATACCTACAACCTCAGCATATAGGAGCAAAGGCAGGAAGATCTTTGCAGCCATCCAGAACTACATAGGGAGTTGTAGGCCAGCCACGGCTCATACAAAGACCCTGTTTCAAAAACAAAAACTAGGTATGCAATGATAACATTATAGTTTATACTTTAATACAATCATTAGCACCAATGTTATTATAAATACATACTGATTTGCTGGCCTGGAGTTTTTGTTTGGAAAGCAGTGATGTTGGAGACTAAACTCAGAACCTGGGATCTCCAGCCTGTACTAAGTTTTCTGAAGCCTACACTCTCACTGGGTAACAGGAATTTTTCTGCTACCTTACAATCTTATGGGACTACTATCATATATATAACCAACCACTGCCAATACAGCATTATGTGGCACACAACTATAGTTTATAGTTGTTATTTATTTATAAAGTCTAAATAAAAGCAGAATGAATGTAAGGAAAATAATTATACATAATACATATATATCTTTATTTTTATATATATTTCTCATCTCCTCTCACAGTTATATATAAAATATCTAAATATTTTTCTTCATGATTGTCCTAGTTGTTTTAAACTTAAAATATACAATTAATTTTTAGACTTTAAAATACTCTCTCTATAAAATATATATTCATGTATAACTGTAGATATATACAGTATAAACAATATAGATAAAGCCTCAAACCTTAAAAGATATCCTACATACTTATTAAATGAAATACAATTAATCTAGATACCAAAAAACACATTTTTAAAAATTTCAGCCAACAAAACTTTAAACTCCTTTCCTTCCCTCCAACTATTAAATTCTTTACTCAGAATTTAAGGTGAAAAGGGGTGTAAATTTTAGGTACAAAGTCTACATGGGTGGTTTTAGTATTTTACAATTTCAAAAATAAAACCTGCCACCCTCTCCCCACAAAGAATTGGAAATAAATGTTTTAGGACATGAACAGGGAAGTTGGCTGGACAAAGTACCTAGACAGATTTAACACATCCCACAAAGCAACAAGGCCCTACATGCACACCAGCTCCTCCTACACGATCAGAACACTTTTGGAAAGGCACTCCACCCAGGGCTGAGGTGAGTTGCTAAAGCTCAGCACCAGCTGCTGAAATGAACCACAGCACACTCCATTCACCACATCTGCCAAGTGACTGAGGACAGAAAACCAATACAAACATGGCAGGAACTAATACTAACAGTTTGTTTTTACCTTCAAACCCAGAATTCAGAAGGTGCTCTCCAAGGTCACAACCAAACACTCTCTCTTTCAAGATTCCCCGCTGCTTTAGCTTCTGTTTTGTTGGGCGAGACTTCATGAATGTTCGTAAGAAAGTAATGAGCTTGCCGTGCTTTTTAGACACTAAGAAACAAAAGTAAACAAATACCTTAGTTGTGTCAAGGAATTACACTTCAGCACAAAAAGAAACCAACCTTGAGAGTCTAACTTCAAGGTAACCTATTATAAACATACTTTATAATTGCAGGCAGCTGTAGATGTTGGTGCACTCTCTTCTCCCTAGACTGTGATCCCATTTGATGGGATTGGGAGCATTATATATATACTGTACTCTACATCTCCTTTTACTCAAGCCCACCTAGCAAACCAGCTAACATCTCAAAGAATGCAAGAACAAATTCAGATTCAGTGTATTGCTTTAGAGGTCTTCACAGTGTGAAAGATCCAAAAGAGTGTAAAAGTGGTTTCCATTTCTAGTCAGTTTTGAAATTTTCTTTTCTTTTTCTTTTTTAGACCTGGAGATAGAACCTAGAGCCTTGTGCATGCACAGCAACACTTTACCAAAAAGCCATCCTCAGCCTCTAGATTGTTTACACTAAGACAGGTCTCATGAAGTTGCATGGACAACTTTGAACTTGTTCTGTATCCCAGGCAGGCCTTGAACGTACAGTCCTCTTGCCTTAATTTCTCAACTAGTTGAGATACACCTGCACATACAGGACTGGCTGAAATATTTTTCTTAATGATGAGAAATTTTCACAGAATTTGTAATTCATGGGGTACAACTGGAGAAAGAATCCATCTTTCTTCCTCTTTTAACAAGAGGAGCACTCTATAATGGTATAAAACATGGGGACCCTGGCCCCCTAGCTGCTAGTAACCTGATTAATTAATTTATGTTTACTATTGTGTATATACATGTGCAGAAGCCATGTATGAAAGACAGAGGACAATTTTTGGGAGTCAGTTCTCTAATTTTTGAGGCAGTCTCTCTTACTGTTTTTTTTTTGTTTGTTTCATTTTGTTTTGTTTTTACCATATTTATACTCCAGGCTAGATGGTCCAGGAGTTCCAGGTGATTCTGCAGTCTCTGTCTGTAGGAATGCTGGGATTCCAGATTCCAGACATGTATCACAACACCTGGCCTTTTTTTTTTTTTTTAAATAAATTTGGGTTAAAAGGCTTATGAGGCAAGTGTCATATGGTCAGCCTTTTATCTCCAATTTTAGATGAGGACACTGAAGCACAAGATGGAAACTCAACATGCTAGGGTTAAATAATTAGAATTCAAAACCAAGCCATTTTCTAACGCCCAAGCTCTTACTATCATACTATCTAAGTGAAGACAACATGGGAAGCCAGATTTTTTTTTAGTGGCCAATAAGGAAATAAGTAGGACAAAGTAAACATAACTTGAGAGCAAAGTACCTCCAACTGACAGGATGGTCAGGGAGAACTGCTCCAAGAAATATGAGTCAAAGAGAGCCAGAAACTGTGAGAGCTAGTACGGCACAGTATGCAATGTGATTACAAATGACAGGCCATGTATGGCTTTGTGCCATGGGAATACACCAACTTTAACAATTTAAAACAAGTGAATACGTTAAAAAAAAAAAAAAGAAAAAAAATGTTGTATATATACGAAAGCCAAAAATACACCAATAAGGAGTTGGCTAAATAAATCATTTTATATCCACACATTCTTTATTTGTTCAGTTTTTTTGAGACAGGGCATGTCTATGTATCCGTGGTTGGCCTCAAACTTGCTGTGTAGACCAGGCTAGCCTTAAACTCAGAGATTCATCTGCCTCCACCTCCCAAGAGCTGGGATTGCAAGTATGCACTGCCGCACCCAGCCTATTCTTTCTTTTTTTTAAGATTATTTACTAGTATATTAAAAGCTCTAAGACAGATTTTGTAAAGTAAGATATAGAAATTTACCATATAAAAACAATGAGGAATGTATCTTTCACCAACACTTCACAAATTCAGACGTATATGCATGTATACATAGAATTAGTTCTTTTAAGCTTCATTTTTATTATTGTTTGTGTTGAACTGAGCTGCTCAAGAGCAGAAAAGAACAAATACTCTTGTTTTTTTTATTACTTAGAAACATAAAACATAGAATCATCAATGGGAATTAATTACACAGTGTACATTATAAAGAGTTGATAATGTGATGAATTTACAGTTATGATTTTTTAACCAAACTCTCAATTACAATAAACCCCATTATTCAGAGTATAGTCTTTGTTCAACTGGGCTTTCCACAGCATTGGGCTACTTTAGCCCTGCTTGACAGTTTGTTAATGTGGCTTTCTTTCCTAGTTAGGGTAAAGAATGTACATATTCATTTTTTTTTCTAAAACAGTGACACAAGGTCTAAGTGACTAAGACTGCAATAGAGCACAAAATTAAGACCTCAGAAAATGTCACTAGCGATTCTAAGCCCCACTTGAGGGTGCTGGGAAACACTGTGGGTGGGTGTGTCCCCCTGGCTTCTACTGTGCAGTCACCTTGTTTCTGCCCCCTTTTCAGAACCCTAACTGATACATCACAACATGATGTCCATTCCTGAGAGTGGGAGTAGGAGGGGTGGCAGATTTCCTTCTTGAAAATGTATATATCACCACGAGGCCTCAAATAATAAATATTCATTATGGTAACAACACATGGATTAGTTAACTAATAAAAATGTTCAAATTAATTATATTCAAATTCGATGTTCTAGCAACAATTCTAAATTGTTCATTCATACTAGTTTTCTTCACTTAAATTTTCTTCCCGTTTCTTACATATTAAAATGGCCAAAAGAACTCATTGTGGATTCAAGAAATGTCTCCCATCTCTGTCCAATATTACCAGTTACTCCCTTGGGAGCAAAACCAAAGCACTCTCAACTCCACTAGAATCCTGCTGCTAAGGAAGGGAGCATTTGGTTGTAGATGATTAAGTGCTGACAAACTCACTCCTGAAGAGAAACAGTAATACAGTAGAAGGGAGGCTGTAAGGGTCAAAGTTCACCAAACATGCTACATTAGAGACAATAATAAAATATGTAAGAAGTATAAAATGAGTCCACTAAAGCAAATCATATTTTATATCCAAATTTCCTATTCCAGAATTTAAAGTACAACATGGGTCACAATACTAAGTCCTTCCATGTTACTTAGTCATTATAGATTTTATATCTGCAATCTTTTTATAAACCAGGCAAACCTACCAGACCTGTCTTCCTGGTAGTAACAGTACAACTTAGTCTTGCCAAGGTAAATCTTTATGATACCAATTACCAGTTTATGGGAAGATACTAACAACGGCCATTTCTACAGAGCAGAGTGAACACTGACATGGAGGTGGGATACTGAGGTCTTTAATTACTTGACAAAAATCTTTAAGCAGTCTCAGAGCAGATGAGTTCTCATACTTTACCTAGAGTTTGCTGAATCAGTTCTCATTTATCTTTTAGACTAACCACACAATTCTAGGCTCATCATAACTTCTGAGGGTGTAAAAGAAGCTGGTTTGAATGTAGAAAATGGCCTCAGCATTAAGTTTATTTGAACATCCATCATTTGTAACATTTATAGCAAAATCAGAAAGTTAAGCATTCAAAACACAAGATATTTTTGGTAGATAAACTCTGTGGAGATTGCCATGACTAAACTGATGACATGATAAACTTATAAATATATATAAAGCTTGCAATTTAAAATCTAGCAGTACTTCACACTTGTATTCAAAAGCCTACCTATTACTTTGTTCTCAAACACAGATTAGATAATCATTTGGTAGACATTCAACAGTGGCAAATATAACCACAGGCAACTACTACAGAGTATTTAGGATGTCTTAAAGCAGTTTTTTTATGCCAACCATTCTAAGTCTTTACTGAGTATTTTAAATATCTTTATACAAATATAAAGATTTTAATTATTATTTGAAGTTCCTTAAGTTTGCTTTTATTAAGTATAGCAATATCTATACCCACCATGGATCACACAGTAAGAATTTTATCTCGAGCATTACTAAACTGCCTTGATAGGCTAAGATAAAATTCTGTTTTCAAAAGAAAACCTAAAAAAAAAAATTTTTTTTAAAGCATGCCCTGGAGTGTGATCAACCTACCAGAGGTTACATCTCCCTCTTCCAGTGGCTATCAAATGCCAATGCTGCTTCAGACAGGGGTGGGGTTTCATACCTTCCTCCCCACTATGCTCCACGCTAGGTTTCTGTCTGGCTTGAGCTTGTATGGATCTTGTGTGCACTGTTACAAGTGATGTAGCTTCATATGTGCAACTGCCCTAGTGTCCAGAAAACAATGTTTCCTTGAAGTTACCCACCAACTTTGGCTCTTACAAACTTTCTGCCCCCTTTTCTATGATTATCCTCAAGCTTTGTGGGGGAAGAAAGTGTCTTTTGTGCCCCATTTTGGGGGTGTTCAGTAACTAACATATGTGATGTTTTCAGCAACAGCCTTTTACCATCAAATGCTGAAAGGTAGCCAAGAATAGTGGCAATAGCTTTTAATTAAGTTGGGGAGGGGAAAAAATCTAAGGGACCCCTTCAGCCAACAATTCAAAGAGAAATAAGCCTTCCTGGTCCTGAGGTTTTTATTTGCTAGCATGCGGAGTCAAGTTTGGGTACTGTTTACACATTGGGTAAGTTTACACATTGTAGGGTAACTTCACTGAAACTCTTAGTTGGGTAATACAGACTGGAATCAATGGGGAGAAGAAGAAAGAGAAACAGGAAGGGCAGTGGGAGGAGACAATTCCTCCTCTTCCCCTTCTTCATCCTTCCCTGATCTCTTCTTTCCCCTCCTATTCTTCTTTCCATTCCTGACCCACCTCTTCCAAGTTGGGTGGGTTGGAGAGGATGAATATGAGAGGAGTTGGGACAAAGGAGAGTAAATATAATCAAATACATATTATAAAATTCTCAATGAATTAATACAATATTATTTTTTTAAAATCTTTTCTTAGAAAGGCTTGTGTTGTGCTCTTTTAACCTCAAACTGTTTAAAGGGCTAATGTTTGCTTAGTTTTTTACTAGGTGTTCAGAGACCAGCTTCAGAAAAAACTAACCAGAAAATATGGGTCTATAGTATGAAAGTATTGGAGAGTCAGGAGCTAGTGAACTGATAGAAGTTTCTAGAACTCAATGTAGATACTTTCTTTGAAAATTCACACATAACTTTGATTATATTATATAGAAGACTTCAACCAGTACTTTTCAACCTGTGAGTTATGACCTCTTTGGGGGTTGAATGACCCTTTCACAGGGTCACCTAAGACCATCAGAAAACAGATATTTAAAGTATAATTCGTAACAGTAGCAAAATTACAGTTATAAAGTAGCAGCAAAAATGATTTTATGGTTGGCCATCACCACAACATGGGGACTGTATTAAAGAAACTGTATTACACGAAGATTGAGAACCACTAAGTAAACAAAGTAACATGAATAGTCACATATCCATCATCTAGGTTTGCCAAGGTTAGCATTTAGCCATATTACTTGCCCACATACTTTTTCCCCCTATTTTAAATTAGGAAATAAAACACTATTGATTGTTCAAGCAGTAGGCTCTTCTTAATCCAATTTTCTCTACATAGGAAACCTTTGTCTCAAATTTAGTATTTTTCATCCTTACCTGTGTTTTGTACTCAAATTAGATGTGTATATAGTCACAAAAAATTCAGATGGGCATTTTGTATGTTTAGAATTTTAAGAATGAAATCACGACATCAACCCTTCCATATCATTATATATTTTGAGATTTATCCCTAGTACTTGTGGTTAAGTATATTAAAGTTTCGCTGCCTTCCCTTTTAAATATGCACAACTATTTCTACTTCTAGTGTCCTAGTGTCAGCTAGAATTTTTTTATTAATTTTAATCAATATTGTACCGTTTAATAAGCTATTTAATAAGTGCTTCCCTGGCACAATGAGAGGATTGCTCTGGTAGCCATGCTCAGAATCGTTGGACTGCAGAGTTGTCCAACCTTACTTAAAGTTTACCAAAGTCAACTCTAGAATGACAGTCCCTAGATAATTTACTAATATTGCACTTCCATGTGTATATGGCCATTCTTCACACCTCTGTCCTATTTCATTTATTTTTTCATTAATCTCATGAATACAGTATTGTACTTTAACATGTACTCTTGTAATTGCTAGTTTAGTAAGCATTTAGCTTTACTGGTGACTCAGTTTCCTCTTTAATGAAATAACTTATTTTTTGTTTGATTGTATTTTTCTTACTGATAGGTATTAATTCTTTATATGACCTGAAAACAAATGTAAATTGACCGTCTATAGCTTGGTTTTTGTTGTACAAATTAAAGCATGTCATTAGGTATAGAACAAACTTTATGGCATTTTTGTTTACCCCAAGTTGTAGTGACAATTCTGGAATTTTAGTTTCTTTAAAAAGCACAAAAATATAATAAAAATGTGCTTTCATTTTAATCCCAGGTATAGGGATGTGGGCTGCTTTGGACTGTTTGCAGCAGCTAAGTTCGCTTTGACTTGTGCTCTAACAGAAGCATGGTTTCGTCAGCTGCAGACACTTTTTGAGACTGTGTGACATTTGGAATTCTGGGATTTTTTTCAGAGAGTATATAAATTCAAGGGCCCTCAGAGGACGGGTTGGTGGTTGCTGGTCATTCAGAGGGTTTGGTCGTGGTTTGTTAGTGTCACGCTCAAAGAAGAAACAAAAAGAAAGAAATCAGATTCAAAGATCTATCTCTCCTCTCTCTCCTTCTTTCTTCTCATATCTACTGACAGGGGGTAAGACAGGGTAGGAAAAGGAAGAACTCACAGTAGCAAAGACAAACTACATGCAAAAAAGAAAAAAGAAGAAAGAAGAAAGAAATTGGATTCAGGGATATCTCTCCTCCCCTCCTTCCCATTCTTCTTCTCTACTATCTAGTGATAGGGTGTAAAAGCAGGGAAAAAAGAACCCACAAAGGAGCAAAGACTGGCTACACCAAGTCATAAACATATGGTATGATTTCACATATAAAAATTCAGCACTTCACATTTTATAGCTCTCTTTCATACAGATTATCAAGAATTCTGTTACCTTTAATTAAATACTTCTGTGTCTATTAATTTGTAAAACTAATTCTGTTTTGTGAAAAGATGTATAGTGATTTTTGTGAGTTCACTTGCTATCAGTATTAAATTTTTTCTAGTAAAGATAAGTCCCTTCATTTATTCTTAACTCTTCAAAACTGCCCTGTGTGTTAGTTCTAGAAGATTTCATAGTTATTCTAGAATCAACTTGTCAACTTGTAGGATAAAAACCTTTTGAAATGTCATTAACTCTGCACCCAATTAAATATTCTTTTAAAGGAAAATAAACTATCTGAACTACAATGTTGAGTCTCCTAACACGGTGAACATAGTGTTTTTCTCCCTTTATTGAATGTCCTTCAATTACTTTTTCTATAAAGGTCTTACATATTTTGTTATAGTCTCAGAAATGTTACAATTTTTTTGTTGCTATTGCAAATAGTATTTTTTTCTCAATTACATCTTCTAACATCTCATGTAGAAAAGAAACATAGTTGGAAATAGTGAGGTTTTTAAAGTTCCATACCTGCTTCTTTGCAGGCTACCTGACTGTGTATAAACTATTATTCTTCCTCAGTAAAAGCACTAACAATAGTAACTATATAATAGGATTATTGTCACAACTGAACAATTTAAAAGTCTAAAGCACTTATTGCTGGACAGAAAACTTAAACATTACCTTTTATTCAACATCCATGCTGACCTCATTATTTCTTAAAGCTTCCTTTTTTAAAATTTATTTATTTTTATATCAATCACAGGTTAGGTACTTTGCATCCCAGGAGTAGCCTCCTCCCTCATTCCCTCCCACCCTCCCTCTCCCTCCCTCATCTCCCTCCTCCCCGCCCCCTCCAAGTCCACCAACAGGGGAGGCCCTCCTCCCCTTCCATCCAACCCCAGCTCATCCTGTCTACTCAGGGCTGGCTGCAATGTCCTCCCCTGGGATCTAGCCAGTCTGTCACTCCCTGGCTTGTGTGGGGGAGGGTCAAAGAGTCAGCCATCAAGATCATGACTGAAACAGTCCCTGTTTCCCTCACTAGGGTCTTCAGTCCAACATCGAGCTATCTTGGGCCTCATCTGAGCGGGGGTTCCAGGCCACATCCACACATGGTCCTTGATTGTAGAAACCGTCTCATACAAGACCCCTGTGCCCTGCTCAGTTTGGTCTTTGTGGAGCTCTTGTTCTCCCCAAGTCTTACCAACCTTCCCCGGATCTATCATTACTTCTCACCCTCTGCCAAATCTGCTCTTAATATCTGCTCTGATACATCACTACATTGACACCCCCCCCCCAGAGGTCCTCCTTGGCATGCTCCTGTCCTGTTGCTTGTTTTCTCCTCCACTCAATGTCCATCCCATTTGTTCATCCAAACATAAAGCTTCCTTTTTTAAATTCATGCTTATAAGTGTGCGTCTTTATGTGTAACATATGTGTGCAGTTCTAGTGGCAGCCAGAAGAGGGAACTGATCCCCCTAGAACTGGAGGTGCATGCAGCTTTCAACTGATGGATGGGGATGCAGAGAATCAAACTCAGGTCCTCTTCGAGAACAGTAAGTACTCCTAAGTGCTGAGCTAACACCTGATTCCCAACCTCTGTTATTGTAATAATTGGACTGCACTCTCTTCTGGACTGATAGACATATAAATAATTAGGATTTGATTCTTCCATTCCTGTCCTTTTATTTATGACTAACTTAATTGGATCTCTAAAATAATGTTTATCTTAAATACAAGAAAGAGACAGAAGGGTAAAATAACACTAAGAATGTCTGAAAAAGTTTTAAGGAATCATACTACTATATATCTACCTAAAACAACAATAATGCCAAACCAACCAAACAAACAACCAAAAGCAATACTTGTAAGTCTGTCTATAAATATACAAACATGGTTTAAATTAAATTTTCTCATCTGGGCTAACAATGCTACTCCCAAAGGCCAAAGACATCTAACAAAACCCTTTGGCAAGGGAAGTCCTCTTTTGAACTGTTGGTCAGGTTTGTTCAATAGACTCCCAAAATATTATGTACTATATCTGTTGCCCTTGGTTGCCCCCCGCCCCAGAGGTGGATCATAAGTCCCTATTGCTGAAGATAGTATGCACTTCATACAAAGGGCCCAGAGGCCTTTAAGCTAGAACTAATTTGAATGCTTCTTTCACAGTCCCAGAAGCACCATGCAAGCTATAAAAGGAGAGAAGCAGCCAACAGTCCTACCCAGCTATGACACCTATGAACCCCAACAGTAACTAGCATGAAATGATAATCCTACAGGTACAGTACCTGTGGTAACATACCTTGGTAGTAAGCAGCAATCTCTAATTGGACTTAAGACATGACTGGTACTGGAAACCTACCCATCAAACCAGGGATAGTGAAGTCATGGATCTTAGAGGAGAATCTACAACTGACATTTTACTAAGCCAGTATTATCCCTACCTACATTCTAAATATTTCTTTTTTTTTTCCTTTGTTTATTTAATCACTTTACAGCCGGATCCCAGGTCCCTCCTTTCTTTCTTCCCAGTCCCACACTCGTTCCCACTCCCCCACCTCCTTTCCCCTTCTTCTTAGAGAAGGCAAGGCCCCCAAGGGGTGCCAACCCACCCTGGCATCTGAAGTCCTAGCAAGATTAAACTTATCCTCTCCCATTGAGGCCTGACAAGGCAGTCCAGCCAGGGGAAAGGGATCCAAAGGCAGGCAACAGAGTCAGAGACAGCCCCTACTCCCATTGTTAGGGGACCCACATGTCGACCAGGCTGTACATCTGCTACATATGTATAGGAGGGGTTAGACCCAGCCTGTGCATGCTCTTCAGTTAGTGGTCCCCACGGGACCAGGTAGTTTATTCTATATGTCTTCTTATGGTGTCCTTTAGTCCTTGGGTTCCTTATATCCTTCCTCTCTCCTCCACAAAGCTCCCCAAGCACAGCCTATTGTTTGGCTGTAGGTCTCTGCATCTGTTTGAAACAGCTGGACTATCCTTACCAACATTGTAAATAAATATTTATCCATATCCTCACCCCTCATCAAGGAAACTTTCCTTTGCCACAGATCACAGCCATTATAGAGAACAACAAACAATCAAAATACAGAGCTGTGGTGGTCAGTCCCAATAGCTACATCTCCAATACAACTGCACCCATGGCTCAAGGATCATTGTGAATGACTAATTTTTTTTATAAAACCATAAATTTAAAACAATGCAAAGAAAGGCATATACAAGGGCTTAGAGGGAGGAAAGGGAAGGGTAAAATTATGTAATTATAATCACAAAAAATAAAAGAAACAATACTTTAAAAATATTTATCTTGCTCCTGGCCTCAATCTGATCGTTTCTTGTATTTCAAAAATAACTTTGGGTCTTTTGGAAGATAAACAAGAAAGAGGACCCAGGGTAAGATGATCAATCATCATTTAGAAAGACAAATAGGATGGACATTGGAAGTAGGAGAAAACAAGTAACAGAACAGAAGCCTACCACAGAGGGCCTCTGAAAGACTCTACCTAGCAGTGTATCAAAGCAGATGTTGAGACTCATAACCAAACCTTCAGAGTGCAGGGAATTATATGAGAGAAGGGGGAGTTATTATGACCCAGAGAGGACAGGAGCTCTACAAGGACCAAATATATCAGGGCGCAAGGGTCTTTTATGAGACTGTTTCTCCAACCAAGGACTATGTATGGATATAACCTAGAACCCCTACTCAGATGTAGCCTATGGTAGCTCAGTATCCAAGTGGATTTCCCTAGTAAGGGGAACAGGGACTATTTCTGACATGAACTTAATGGCTGGCTTTTTGACCTCCCCCCCAACCCTGAGGGAGGAGCAACCTTGCTAGGCCACAGAGGAGGGAGGACATTGCAGCCAGTCCTGAAGATACCTGATAAACTAGGGTCAGATGGAACGGGAGGAGGACCTCCCCTATCAGTGGACTTGGAAAGGGGCAGGGAGGAGATAAAGGAGGGAGGGATTGAGAGGGAATGAGGGAGGGGGCTACGGCTGGGATACAAAGTAAATAACCTGTGATTAATATAAAAAATAAAAATTATTTTAAAAAACCCACAAAGGTGAAGAGTTTCCCTGTTCCTAATTTATAAAAAGTATAAAATAAATTGGTGATGACCTTTACCAGGTGATTGATTTACTAAGATGATCTTGTTATATTGTTTTTTATCTTAAAATTATGAAAGTGTGAATTAAATTCAAACCTCCTTTTAAAGCTTTGTATGACTTCTCATATCCTTTACAGGTAAAGAGACTTGATGAAAAAGAGTCAGAATTTAATGACTAAAGCTGGAAGCCAAGACAACTCCTTCTGCAGAACTGGAATAAATATTGTAAGTCAAGACAAACATTGGGACTGAAACACATACACACACTCTGTCTCTGTCTCTGTGTCTCTGTCTCTCTCTCTCTGTCTCTGTCTCTGTCTCTGTCTCTCTCTCTGTCTCTCTCTCTCTCTCTCTCTCTCTCTCTCTCTCTCTCTCTCACACACACACACACACACACACACACACACACAGATTCCATGTGACAGCCTAAACGGACTTCTAAACACGAGGTTGTTCATGTATTAAATGATAGCAAAGAAAAGACAAGGATTTTCATATATAGTCTTAAATGGCTCAAAGGTATCCAGGCAAGAGATATGAAAATCAACTAATTCTTGGCATGTATTATTGTATTTCCTTAAAGACCCTTTGGAAAACAAAAAAGCAATGATTTTGAGTAAGCTTAACACTTAAACAGGGTGTGGGGAAAAATACTGATACAAATAAAACTTCCATTTTCAAATAAATTGACTCACAAATTATGCTGTAAGTCACAGCATAATTGAATATTAGGCTCTATAAATTTCTAAAGAATACTTTCAAGATGGTTGATTTTACTCAAGATTTAAAAGAACTGAAATACAGAGTTTTAAAAACATGTCTCTTATACTATTGAAAAAAATTTCATGTGAAGTTCTTACAAGGGATAATGATGAACAGACTCCTTTATATCATCATGTAGCCCCTTACTAAAAATAGATATGAATTCGTGGGGATTTATGGGGCAGGACCTTGCCCTGCAGTCCAGGGTGGCATTAGACTTCCCCTGCCTGAGCTCCTGAGTGCTGGGGTTACAAGGTCAAAGTCAGGGACATTCTACAGAACACATCAAAGGTGTTTCTTACATATCAAAACAAAGTTTTTATTAAGGAATAAGGACATTCCAAGATATTCTATCTCTGACGTTATTCTTATCTCTATAAATGTTCTGGTATTTCCTTTCTCGGACACTTTGCACAGCTCTGTTCCTGGTCTTACAAAGACAACACAAAGGAAAAGAAACCCTTAACCAGTTATAAAATAATTACAGGATAACTAATGTTCACAGAATGCTTGTTATATACAAGGACCTTAGAGACATTAATAAATTTTATTTCAATTTTTATTAGCACTACATTCTAAATGAGTCACGTGTATCTAATCACTATTACACTCTTAGAAGTTTACATTCAGACAGAAATATTAAATAGAATGATTACTTCCCCATTGCATGCTATGTTAAAAGTTATGAGAACATTGGCATTTATACCTTTCCTCCTCTCTACATATCCAGCAATATATAATCAAGATAATCTAGCATCCATATTTTAATTTCCTTCAGTTAATTTGGTACTATTCTGTATCTACATAGTTTGCACTCTGTTTACCAAAAAAAGTTAGTTATCTTGTCATTCTACTTGAATATTTTTAAACACACAATTTAAAGCTTTTAAGATTAGGGACATTAAAAAAAAGATTAGGGACATTCAACTAATGGTTTGGTGCTCACTTTGTTGACTAGGCTAGTGAAAATTCACTGAGCCAAGAATATGAAAATATGATCTGACAATGATTTTTGCTAGATTACAGGCAATCAGTCAGTTTAAGACCTTAATTTAATGGTACAATGCAATGTTTCACTAGATTTCACTAAAAATATCCCCCAAACATTAGATTCTTTGAGAAAACAAATGTGAAACAGCATATAAAACCTCAAACTCATGGAAAATATTTACGTGTTGAATAATTTATTAGGAACAGTATCTAAAACTTAATTGGAAAGCTCTATTTTAAGTGGGGTTGGCTTCCTAAATCATCTTGGGAAAGGTTAGTATAAAACTTATTAAAAAGTCACTATTAAGATTATAGTTTAATGTCTAGTATATTGAGCTTAGTTCTTTGTAAATTATTTTTTCTATGAATGCTTAAAATAGAGGGAGGAGTCCTTATGTAACTACCTTACATAATATACTTTCCTTTCTAAGACCTAGGCATAAATTTAATCATGCTATATGATAATTCTATTGATTATTTCTGTTTTTTCCCAAGTTCTTAGGCAAGCATAAAACGACATTTCTATTATGACTTTTGTTGGCCAACTCCATATACATTATAAAGATTGATTCTGGTCCTAGGTTTTAGGAAGAAAGTTATTGCAGCAAAACAGAAAAAGCAGTAAGTTTTACCTACAAAATTCCCGGCTTCTACAGAGTGATGCTCAAAAGCCAAAATTCACAGTGTCTTCTGCAGGAACCACTGAAGTTAGTGTCTATTTTTGAAATCAGAATACAACAGTTGTCCAGTTTTGGGCTCCATGCCAATTCCCCAAACATAAATTCAAAAAAACCTATAAGTAAGCTGGGCTTCAGCTTTTAAAATGCTCTTGAAGTTATTGTGGAACAAAAAGTACAGAATCATTTTTTTTCTTGATAGATGAACAGTTTTGAAAGTAGGAAAAAACATGATTCTGTAACTGGTTCAGGTAACAGCTGCAAGAGGCTGCCAGAGAGAAAATATCTGGAGGCTGCACAGCTCTCACAGTGATGTCTGACATTCCAACCTCAAAGGGAGGAAACCAGGTATCCTAGGAATGCCTGTTGGGTCCTGTGTACTGGATTTAAAATGGCACATAGGCAGTAATAACTCTCTGTTGGAAAAAAAATAAAAAAGAACCCTACTGACAGTTATATAATAGACCCTCATTTGCTGATGAGGGAGATGAGGAGCCATTTTTCAAAGCCACTTGTGACCTGAAAGCATATCAATGACATTAAAGGCTCTGGAAAATAAGCCTGCTGTGATTTTTAAAAGAGAATCCTTCAGTGACAGAAGAAAGAATAGCTCACACGGAAAAAAAAATTAGACAAAAACAGGCAACCAACTTCTCCACACCTAGCACAGTATGTATATATGGCATGCCAAAATATATGGATATTTGAATAAACCTGTGTCTGAAAATGACACCAAAGCAGCAATAGATACTGTCCTTCTGACAGAATCTAGAACGCACAAAGCTACAACACAGACTTTTAAAAGTCCCTGTTCCCTAGGAAAATGTCATAATGTTAGATAAGGCTCTTAGTATCTACACTGCTTATTTGATTTTCCAGGAAGCTATGACTCCTATTAGAAATATCACAGAGGCTCAAATATAAATTGTGTGACTTTAGGTTGTTTGTAGATTTTTTTTGGCTCACAGATACTTGTTTTTTATTTTTAAATTTCAATTACAAACTAAAATACATGTGAGTGCTTTCTTTCCTCAACTCTTTGCAAAAGCAAAGTGTGTTCCTTTTTTTTAATAACTTGATGACTTTACCAACTCAGTTATATAAAAGACTATGACTAATTTCATTTCTAAAAGTGGAACAAAAGGAAGATTTGCATTTTACCAGAAGCAAGTAGGAGGAAACATGAGATAGATGTAAATTCTGTGATGCTGAATGTATTTTAACACCAGAATATGATATAATACACAGGTTACAGTTTTTTAATCCTGTTAAGATGTTTAATATTGTTTGGGCTCTTATTTTTCCAGGATATACTATTAGGTAAGTATAATTTCAGGAAGAAATGCATTAATATGTACATTCTCATAAAAATTAAAGTACAGGAACCACATAGTTTAGGAATTCAGGTATATCAAAGGTAACAGGTCTAACAGAATGCTATATAAACTTCTATGAAACGAAACATTTTAGAACCTACTCAGTGGCATGAACACTCTCTTTCTTGGATACTGTTTTTTCTTCTTTGATTAGATTCAAGCATAAGTCTCCACTTTGCTATCAGTGTGTTCTATGGTGCTATGATAACTCCTGTGGGCATTACTACTAACATAGGTAGGTTGAGGGAGCTGTGAGGGGTTTAGAGCAAAAAGTGAGAGGGATGGGTTCTAAACCTGTATTTGGAAAGTATGGAACTCATGATAAGTTGGGCTCTGAAGTCAGACAGAGGGATTAGGATCCAGTCCCTCTTCACTTCAAAAATCTGAGATCTTTAGCAAGTTACCTATCGAAACCCTAATTCTTTCATGATACAACAGGACAATCCTCACAGCCACCGCTAAGCTCACAAAAATAACAGCTGCCAAACACTCATCTCTTCGACAGGAGACAGAAACAATTTTTCCATTATAATTTATCTTTTCCCTTAATCTAAAAATGTCAGTAATCTTCTTTTGGTTCATGATTAACCAAGAATCTGACTCAGCTTTTCAGACCAAGTTTAGTTAAGTTTGGCCATATAACTCTCAGAAAGACTTGAGATAACCAAGGGAGGTTACAGACAAATATAAAATTGCTTCTAATTTTTCCTCCTGTAATTTTCTTGTTAATTTTAGATTTCCACTCTTTTCTACTAAGTACAAAATATTATATTCCAATACTGGAAAGGAGAAAAGGTTGTGCTTTCAGATCATCTTGACTTTGAAGTGATAGGTGTTACTGTTTTGTTTTGTTTTGAAGTTGGCTAAGAAAAAATACTCTGAATTCTGAAACTTCTCTACCTAGTGCAACCTAAAATACTGATTACAATTTAAGTAACAGTAGGTCAACATTGAAAAGAAAAAAAAATAACTGCATAAAAAGGAAAATTAACTGCTTTGTATATTTAAAGAAAAGTTATTTCCATGTCATGCTAGTAAAATAGCATAATGAAAATGCTCTATCAAAGCACCACATAAGCAAGCACCAGTCATCCACTGTTTGAGAATACACTTTTTCATGAAGTGAAGACAGTCATCCTTAGGAAGGACAATGCTAGAAGGAGCACAACGCTGGCAGCGCAGGAGCAGAGGGAACCTACTTCCTTAAGCTAATCAAAGCAGTCTTTCTAGAGCCTGCTAACGTCTTAAGTCAGTCAGTCCTGCTGATTTTCCACTAATGAAGTACTGAAAAACTATTAGCCCAAGAAACACACACACACTTATATGAACAGAGGTCTAAAAGGCATTACAACATAAGCTGACCAGGAACAGAAGAAAAATAAATATTTCCTAAAACTCTTTGGGAAAATAATACAGTACAGCTGACAAAGTTTGCCTTAAGAATTAACACAACTCTACAAAACAAAAAATCATTCCATTTACAGATAAATACTGAACCACATAATCTCTTAATGACATGTGGTCAAATATGACCTAAAGGAATCAGTCCAAAAGTAGTTTGCATGAAATAATGATTGAGATCTCCTTACCTCTTGTTTTGAAGGAAGTTTTAGGATCAGTATTTAAAATTACTCCGTGACTGTATTTAGCAGTAGACTCAGCAGGCAACGGTAGCTGTGCATTCCATACAATGACTTACAAATGAAACATAATCATACCAACTCAGATCTCATCCAGCGCGTGGGGGCTCCTGGCTAGGTCTCCACCACACTTAGAGGTGACAGCTGTTTCCAGGTGCCCCTCTCAGAAGCACTTGGCCCACATTTCAGCCCCGTTCGTCGGAGCCAGCCTCTGTGAGAGCTGCCTTCAGGAGCTTAATCCTCCTCTCTCAGCTTGTACAGCTTTGCCACACCACAGGAACGCCCCAACTTAAGCTCACACTTGCAGAACAGGCTTCACCAGCATGGCTCCACCCATCAGCCTCCCACAGGTGAGCATTTCCTGTTCAGAAAGCAATCTTAGGAAACTGCCATTTAACTGTGCCCTTCATGCTTTGCCAGTTACTTACTATTCAGTTATTTGCGTTTGCTAAGTGGGTGGGGACAGTATATCTGACAAAATGAGGCATGTTCAGCTAAAGTAAAACAAGAAAAGTAAGTAATCAAGTAGGAAGTATTGCTACTAAAAGGCTGAGTCACGAAGCCCATTGCAACAGACTGAGGGAACAAACATTTCAGTATCTTGGTTGATGCTAACTTATGATGGTTATGCTACTGACATGTTTAAAAGGTAGTCATTTATACAGCCTCTGCACAAAAAATTTTGAGAATGACAATTATGCATGGATCAGGGAAAAGCAAAGTTTGCCCAGAACTGAATATCCTGAACTTCCAAAATGAACTTTCATTGCACAGGTGTGATGCTCACATCATCACTGACTCCAAGGTCCTCTACTGGAAACATTTTCCAGCAAAGAAGGCAATCCTCAGCAGCCTCTACCACATGGGACAATTAAAATATTATCATTAGTTATCTGCATAAGTACTACACACTTAAGAGAATCCTCACTTACCCTACATTATCACCACTGAACTGAATTTTTTCTTAATGAAGTAGAAAACATTGGCATACTTCCTGTTCCAATTGAAGTTTTACTAATTCCAATGTAAATTCCACTGTCAGATATTGTTTTCTTCAACAAAATCATTATTGTGTAACAAATACAATTCTAAGTACTTATTAAAATCTTCATCCTAACTCTATAAAGCTCATGCTGTCATCTGATCTTACAGATGAAGAAACCAAGGCAAAGAGGCTGAGCAATATGCCAAAGCTGCACAGCTATTAGGCAGCAGAGACAATGCCCTCAGAGCATTTATCACACCACTTAAAGACGGATGGTTATATTTACTCTTTCCTCCTTTTGTGAACATGGCTCAGAATACAAACCTACTTCTAAATGGCAAGCCACAGTAAAGAAAGCAACGAATTAATCTGATTTTAAAATACAAAAGGACACAGAAAATCCCAAGTGTGGCAAGAACAAAATGAGTTAATTTCCCACCAGTGGAACAGCTGTGGACTTGGAAGTTTTGTTGAACAGGACATAAGGCTCCTAAAATTTATTCAACACTACACACAGCCAAGGAGAGCAAGGAAAAGAGAAAAGAGGAAAAGAAAAGGAACAAAGACAGGGTGCTGGGGAAACGGCTCAGTTAGTGAAGTGCTTCCCACACAAGATGAATAGTTGATTTAGATCCCCAGCACCCATATAAAAAAGTAAAACCTGTGTGGTGATCTATAATCCCAGCACATGGGAGAAAGAGACAGGCAAATACCTGGTGCTCACTGGCCAAACAGGGTTGTTGAACTGGTTAGCTCCAAGTTCAGTGAGAAATTCTGTCACAAAAATTAAGATGGAGTGTGACTGAGAAAGACAACCAGCATCAACCTCTGTACTCCACATGTACGCAAGAGTGTGCACACACCCACACAAATGTCTAGGCATAAACACAAAGAATAAAAATGGGAAAAGAAAAACATATAATATAAAAAGCCACTTTGCTAGTACCCAGTACAGTCCACAAAGCCCTTATATTACCCAAAATATTAACAGTTAAGACTAAATAAATTCCACAAAAGTTTATGTAGATGTGAGAACTGCACAATTAACAACAGCAATTCTCATGTTAAAACCAAAGACTGTTCTCTATGCCACGTGGAAATATATGAGAGAGTGTATACAACACGTGGCAGATTTGGGAGTAAAGTCTACACTGAGGTTAACTGTATTGGGATGATGTCAATCACTTGCTTTTCCTACTGTACTATACAGCTAGTTGTGTTAATTGTAACAGCTTGGAAAAACGACAAGTACAAGAGACCTCTCTGTTCTTTTTGCAAGTTTTTCTAAGACATTTCAAAATGAAAAATTTGCAAGTACCTCTAACTGAAAAATGCACTGCATTGTGTCAACTATTGATCACGTAGAGCAAAGGGAAAGTCATTTGTCATTTTTAGCTCCCTTTACATTTAACAAAATATTTAGAGCTACCTATCTGTGATAAATGGAATAGGATGAGCCTTGGTGTGTGTAGGAGGCAGAAGATAATTAAATAGGGGAAGCAACTGGCTATATTCTTTTTTTTCCCCCCTTGAGTCAGGGTTTCTCTGTGTAGCCTTAGGTGTCCTGGACTTGCTTTGTAGTCCAGGCTGGCTTTGAATTCACAGAGATCCGCCTGCCTCTGCCTCCGAGTACTGGGATTACAGGCATATGCCACCATGCCTGACTTTTTTATATTCTTAACTTTCTATTATAAAAAATTTTAGAATTAAAAGCTTCCACAGTATGTCTACAAATTCTTTGAACTTATGACCACATATATCCAGAATCAAAACACTTTCATGTCTCACATAATGGTCAAAGCTACCTTTTTGCCTGGTCACCCAAATACCCACTCTGAGTCTTTTCTGTTATCTCTAAGTCAGCCAACAAAATTATCCTTTTAGCAGAGTACATTAAATCAAGAAACGGTTCTTATAATCTTCATTACTTAACCAAATTACAGCAACACCCCCCCCCCAGAGTGGCAACTAGCCCAAAGAGGATGTTATGGCATCTCTTCCCTTCCTCATCTATCCAGTCAGTCATTCAATCAGTCAGTCAGTCATTCAGTCATTCTGTCTGTCTGTGTCTGTGTCTGTCTGTGTCTGTCTCTCTCTCTGTCTCTCTCTGTCTCTCTCTGTCTCTCTCTGTCTCTCTCTTTCTGTCTCTCTCTCTCTCTCTCTCTCTCTCTCTCTCTCTCTCTCTCTCTCTCTCTCTCTCTCTCTCTCTCTCTCACGCACACGCACACACCCAGGCCTTCATGCTGGCATTTGTATCTTCCCCAGGTATGTGCACACCTTCTCTCCCCATCCCTTTTGGGTCTTTGATCAAAAGTGATGTTCTAACAGTCCCTTCCCTGAACACACTACTTTCCTGAAATTTCATGCCATATGAACAATATCCCAGATGCTCGGTCTCTGAACCCCTCTCTCAGCTGTATTTTTCTCCTCAGAACTTACCTATTACACCATATATTTTATTGATTTATTCGCCAACACCCTCTTTCATAGCTCCTCAATTAACCCAAGAATGAACTTCTATTTGTTGTATTCTATTTCAGCTATAGCATGTAGTATGTACCCAATTGATTACTTATAAGAGGTCTGCGGTATTATTATTGCTCATGGTAAGGCACTTGGCCTAGAATGAATGAGGACCAGGGTTAGATCTCTAGCACCACACAAGATAAGAAATAAATCTGATTAATGAATAAAACCAATACTAGAAATGACTTCTTTAGCAATAAGACAACTAACGGAGATCAAGGGGATACAAATTGGAAAGGAAGAAGTCAAAGTATCACTATTTGCAGATGATATGATAATATACATGAGTGACCCCAAAAATTCAACCAGAGAACTCCTTCAACTGATAAACACCTTCAGTAAAGTGGCTGGATATAAAATCAACTCAAAAAAATCAGAAGCCCTCCTGTACACCAAAGACAAAATGGCCGAAAAGGAAATTAGGGAAACAACACCCTTCACAATAGCCACTAATAACATAAAGTACCTTGGGGTGACTCTAACCAAGCAAGTGAAAGACCTATATGAAAAAAATTTCAAATCTCTGAAGAAAGAAATTGAAGAAGATATTAGAAGGTGGAAAGACCTCCCGTGTTCATGGATTGGTAGGATTAATATAGTGAAAATGATGACCATACTGTCAAAAGCAATC
>CM053747.1:25080456-25111108 GCA_028658305.1 Pachyuromys duprasi | reverse complement strand
GACCTCTGGGGGGATCAACGTAGCGATGTATCAGAGCAGATATTAAGACTCGCGATCAAGCCTTTGGCAGAGGGCAAGAAGTGATGATAGAAATGGAGGAGGTTGGTGAAACTTGGAGAGAACAAGAGCTCCACAATGACTAAACTGAGCAGGGCACAGGGGTCTTGTATGAGATGGTTTCTACAACCAAGGACCACGTGTGGATGTGTCCTGGAACCCCTGTTCAGATGGGACCCAGGATAGCTCGGTGTGGGACTAAAGACCCTAGTGAGGGAAACAGGGACTGTTTCAGTAGTGAACTTGATGGCTGACTCTTTGACCCTCCCCCATACATGCAGGGGAGTGACAGACTGGCTAGATCCCAGTGGAGGACATTGCAGCCAGCCCTGAGGAGACAGGATGAGCTGAGATTGGATGGAAGGGGAGGAGGTCCTCCCCTGTTGGTGGACTTGGAGGGGGCAGGGAGGAGATAAGGGAGGGTTGGGGAGGGTGGGAGGGAATGAGGGAGGGGGCTACGCTTGGGATGCAAAGTACCTAACCTGTGATTGATAACAAAAATAATAATAATAATAAAAAATTTAAAAAAGAAATGACTTCTTTAAATGGAAAAGCCTAATTAGGAAAAGAAAGATAGGGCTAGGAGCCTACTTTCTCACATAGTTTGAAGTAAGAGGTTAGAAAATATTTTTAATGTCTCTAATGGAAACAGCTTTTATTCATAATTACAAGTCAAAAATTGTTTTCAAGTATATCCCATGCACAAACGATACAAAATTGCATAAAATGGAAATGGAGGGTAGGAAAAGGAATCATAAATTTTCTAATGCAGCATAAGAAACTATTTTCCTGGCATAATCTTTACATTATATTCAGGGTAGAAACTGACTCAGGCATTATAACACTCTCCTGACTCTTCCGTCAAAAATATTGATTTTTATCATCTAACTTTTCTTTTTTAAATTCTTATCATTTAAATTTTATCCTTAATCTGAGTATTTTGCCTACATGTATGTCTATGTACCATTTGCACACCTGGTGCCCACAAAGGCCAGAAGAAGGCATCAGATGGCCTTGGAACTAGAGTTACATAGGATTGTGAGCTACCATGTCGGTGATGAGAACTGATCCTGAGTCTTCTAGAATAGGAGCCAGAGCTTTTGACACTGAGCCATCTTTCCAGCTCAAACCTGATTCTTAAAGTACCAGCCTCACATATGTGATGGTCATTTCAATAAAGTGGCACTGAAAGAACACAGCAATAAAGAAGCTAGAAACTCAAAGAACAAAGAAAGAAAGGAAAAAAAAGGAGCAAAAAACAAGATAAAGGAAATAACTGTAACAAGCCACTTCACAAGTAAAACAACAAAGAAGGCAAGATAGTGAAGACCATTATTATTTTGTTTTTTTAAAGAAGAAAACTACAAGGAAGTTTTGTCTTAAAAGAACACTGCAAAGAGGGATTTGGTAGGTATGATCAAAACACTTAAAGAACTAATGCAAATTAAAAACAAATTCAACACTGCAGGCTGGGGATGCTGCTCTGAGACACAGCCCTGGACCAATATGCAGCCAAGGCCCTGGACTCCACTCCCAGCACTATCCCAAACAAAGAGACAACCAAAAAACTATGAAGAATTTTAGGTTTTTTTCTTAATTTTAAAACTATGCTAACTGATTCAGGCTGATATGATATCATATTAAATTATTTTTAAATAAATGTAAAGGTCTCATCAGTTACATGCTAAATTATAAAGTTCTTCCCCAGAATGAAAACTCAGCTATTTCTGTATCTGCTACCAAAGGAAAATAAAAATGGCTATTATCAAGCAGAGGACAAAAATACATCATGCAAACCTATTTATGTGACCATCTAGGGAGGCTCCTTCTCCCACTATTGTACTATAAATACTATAATTAGGGCCTGAGAGGTGACTCAGCAGATAACTGCACTTGCTGCTAAGCTGCTAAGCTAGGACTCACATGATGGAAGGAGAGAACTCATGCAAGTTGTCCTCTGACCTCCACACATGTTATCATAGCATGGGCACACATGTGTGTGTACATACACACATTAAATACACGCAATGAAAAATAATTTGTGATGTACTAGACAATTTTAGATGAAAAAATTATCTCTGTCAATTACATAGATCTTGTTTCTGACCCAGGGATTAAATAGCATAAATCAAAAAACTGGAAACTAGAGCACAGCTAAGATTAAGACACTTGCCTAGCATACTTGAGACCCTAGATCAGGGTCCAGCACAGAAAAAAATAAATGAACAGATAACAGACAGACAAGCAGACAGACAGATCTCTTTCTAGTTTAGCTTTGCTATAATTGCTTATTGTTATTTGTATATTGCTTCAATTTGATATTTTTTATATTTCCTTTTTTAGATTTTTGAACATTATTAATTCCTGGAGAATTTAATACAATGTATTTTTTAAGATTTATTTATTGTATGTATATGGGTGTTTTGCCTTCATATATGTCTGTTTACCACTTGTATTTTTGATGCCTGCAGAATTCAGAAGAGAATCAGATCCCTGCATAGAATGTATTTTGAATATATTCACCCTCCCTATCACCCTCTCAATTCTCCCATCCCATTACACCCAACTGTGGGATTCCTTTTTAAAAAATTACTTCTTTCCTCATCGGGTCCAGTTTCTATGATCCAGCTAGTCTTGGAATTGGGGCCTTCTCTGTAGTGTGGATAACCTACCAGATTAAAAAACAAAACAAAACGATTCTCCCTCTCACAGCATACATAAAATGCTAATATCTCCTCAGCAAGTGGAGGGACTATATATCTACCTTCCTGCCCTCTATGCTGAGGTTTTTGTCTGGCTAAAGCTTGTACAGGTCTAATGCATATTGTCACAAATACTGCAAGCTTCTGTATGTATCTGCCCTGTTATCAGGAAAACACTATTTCCTGAAAGTCATCAATCACCTTGGGCCCTTATAATCTTTGTGCCTCCTCTTCTGCTAAGATCCCTGCGCCTTTGCATGAGAAATGAAATGTCCAATCTGGGGCTGAACATTCTACAGTCTTTTGCTCTTTGCACGTTGATCAGTTGTATCTCTGTGCTCTTTGCTAGCTACTCCAAGAAGAAGCTTCTCTGATGAAGGTTGACAAATGCTCTGATCCACGGCACAGCGTTAAGTTGCACACTTTGCTACTCACTAGTTCGTTCTCCTGCCTCTCCTCCTCCTTCTTCCCCCTTCTCTCTCACAAATAAGGTTAGATAATATAACAGATGTAGAATGTCACCAAGGAGATTATTTTTAAAAGATCAAATGTTGATCTAGTAATGAAGCTACGACATGAGAATTTAAGAATTTATCACATAAGCATATGAGAAAACTATACAGAGCAGAAAGGAGAATCACTGAAAATTGAAGACATGTCAATAGAATGTAGCCATACAAATATATGAGAGAATGGAGAGAACAGAATAGAGCCTGAGATTAGCGAGGCAGTAAGTAATGTGAACAGGGAAAGAGAGGCAATAACTGGCAGTACTTCCAAGCTGGTAAAAGATATCAATAGTTCCTCAGTAGACACCAAGCAACACAAACCCAAAGATGCATTTCCCCACCTCACACACAACTGTAGTTTCTTATACCACGGTAAATCCAATTATTCCTTGCTTTTCTTTTTTCTTCTCTCAAATTCTTACCTTTTCCCTCTTTTTTTTTTAAAAAAAATGTATTACAGTTTATTCACTTTGTATCCCAGCTGTAGCCCCCCCCCAACTCCTCCAAATCCCACCCTCCCTCTTCTCCCCCTATGACTCTCCCCTCGTCCACTGATAGGGGAGGACCTCCTCCCCTTCTATCTGGCCCTAGCCTATCAGGTTTCATCAGGACTGGCTGCATCATCTTCCTTTGGGGCCTGGCAAGGCTGCAAACCCACCCACACCCCTACCCCCACCAAGGAGAGGTGATCAAAGAGTCACTGAGTTCAAGTCAAAGACAGTCTCTAATCCCCTTACTAGGGAAATCCCTTGGCAACTGAGCAGCCTATGGGTTTCATCTGAGCAGGGGATCTAAGTCCTCTCCATGCATCGTCCTTGGCCAAGGATTTTTGGCTCTATTGGTCTCCTCGTGGAGCTCCTGTCCCCTCCAGGTCTTTCTATCTCCTACTTCTTCCATAAGGTTTCCTGCACTCTGCCCAAAGTTGGCTATGAGTCTCAGCATTGACTTTGATACCTTGATGGTATCAAAGGCCCCGTTTCAGAGGCCCCTGTGGAAGGCTCCTGTCCTCTTCCCTGTCTTCTCTCAATATCAAGCTATACCACTCCTGGCTCAACCACACAACAATAACACTTGCTCAACTGTGTTCATAGCAGCTCTATTCATAATAGTCAGAATCTGGAAATAACCTAGATGTCCCTCAACTGAAGAATCGATACACAGAAATTCTGGTACATTTACACAATGGAATACTATTCAGCAATTAAAAACAAGGAAATCATGAATTTTGCAGGCAAATGGATAGAATTAGAAAAGATCATCCTGAGTGAAGTAACCCAGAAGCAGAAAGACGCATATGACATATACTCAGTCATAAGTGAATATTAGCCATGTAATATAGGATGAACATACTAAAATCTATAGTCCTAAAGAAGCTAAACAACAAGAAGGAACTTAGGGAAGAAGCTTAAACCTCATTCAGAAGGACAAACAGGATAGCCACTGGAAGTAGAAGACCTTTTCTCCTCTTAAGCACCATAGGTATTTGCATTCTTGGTCAGGACACAATAATCAATTTCATTTCGTCTAAACAAATTGCTGAACACAATAAGAACATTAAAAACAAAACAAAAACAAAAGAAAACAGCTTTAAAAGGAAAAAAATTCCCATTGCTCTTGTTGTATAATAGTATAGGGAGCTTTAAGTTTTCAGACTCAAACTATAGCTACATCTTTCCGATTTGGCATCTAACAGTGACAGATGGCAATGTTAAAAATAAATAGAACATTCAAGTTGTTTATACTGTAGGCAAAGACAGTTTTAAAGTGTGAAACAAGCCCAAGGCTGATTGAATTTGCATCATCTCTTTCGATCTGTATTAGGAATGCACATTTCCTTAAGCCAACTCTGAGTTCTTCTCAAAAGATAAACCATTAGCTGTTGAAGGTATACTTGTTTTTCTACTCATGATTTAAAATTATTAACAATGACTTGCAATTCTGCTAATATAAACCTTTCTATAAGTAATTAACTTTTTCAACAGTAAAGGCTTCTAGGGTTATTATTATGAGAACATTACTTTTCCTTGAAAAACAGATATTATTAATACAGATATTTTAATGTCAATATTAAATTAGGTTTAAAAAAACTCTGGTTATAAGATACCTCTGATTGCTGTTATCAAAGTTGGGATGTAATGACTAGTAAAATTTTAGCTTACAACACGGGGCATCAGACAAAAACAACGCTGAAGAAATTACAATATTTGTTGTTGTACTCATAAAAATCCACCAATCACTTTGACAAATTGACTTTAAAAAAATCTGACACCATTTTTACAACATTCAACAAAGCAGAACTATAGAAGAAGTCCTTTGGTTTGGTAATGAACATCTATGAGACTACATACAGAAAACATTTTCCTCAATGGCCAGAGACTGCACTCATCCCTCTAAGATCGTAAATAAAACAAGAGTGAGTAAGCTTTTGATTTCTATTCTGTTTTGTACTGAGGGGTCCCACCAAAGAAAACCATCAAGAAAAATTAATAAATAAAAGCTGCTAAGTCATGTTGCTGCCATGCTGGACAAATGGCTTTCAGTATGCCTCTTTATCTTGTTTGGTTTCCTACTGCTGCTATTACAATAGCCCTTTTCTCCACTCTGAGAGGTACTAGGAATTGCGCCTCAAGAATAAAGTCACTAAACACTGCTGTGCAAAATTATGTTTTTTAATTGGCTGGAAAATAAGGATATTTCAAGAGAAGCATAAACTAAAACAATTCATGATCAACAAGCCAACACTGCAGTAAATAATTAAAAAGAAATGACAATCCAACTAACCAGAAAAAGTTACAAAATTATAGGATTCAGCAATCACTCTAACTTTAAATGGTCTTAACTCTCTATTTGGAAGATAGTGACTAGCTGATGGGAATTTTTTTTAAATGATCCAACAATGAGATGTCTCCAAGAAACTCAACGGTAATAATCCCACAGACTGGGACTGAAAGGATGAAAACGAGTGTACCAAGCTAATCACAGCTGAGATCAAAGCAATGGAGCTAATTTGCTATGTGAAGTAGATTACAAACCCAAAGCAGCACAAGATATTAAAGTGGCAATAGATATTAACAAAGAAAAGCACAAAGGTAACAACTGTAATGTACATGTACGAAATGCTGAAGCTCCCAATGTCATTAACAAATACTGATAGACATAATAGGCTATGCTCTCAGCCAACATAATGGGAGATTTCAGTAACCCACTCTTAGTGGTAAGTAGATCAACCAGACTGAAAATCAACAAATACACATTAAACTGCACCAGACGTGAAATGGACATAAGAGAGAACATCCAAAAATTAAAGAATGTACATTCTTTTCAAAGGTTCAAGTAGCAGCCTCTAATACAGACCATATTCTAGGCCGTAAGACCAATCTGAACAAATAGAAACAAATTGAGATTTTTTTCCCCCAAACTGTAATAGAATATAATTAAAATCATTATCATCTATCTATCTGTCTTTCTTCTATAAAAATTTCAAGGCATACAAATAATTGGGATATTGAACAACATATTCTTAATTGACAGATGGACACTAAAGAAGTCAGGACATGAACTCAATGGCTGGCTCTTCGACCTCCCCGCCCTCTGAGGGAGGAACAGCCTTGCTAGGCCACAGAAGAGGACATTGCAGCCATTCCTGAAGAGACCTGATAAGCTAGAGTTAGATGGAAGGGGAGGAGGTCCTCCCCAACCAGTGGACTTGGAAAGGGGCAGGGAGGAGATGAGGGAGGGAAGGAGGGGACAGGGAGGGAATGCGGGAGGGGGCTACGGCTGGGATACAAAGTACATAACCTGTGATTAATATAAAATAAAAATGTTAAAATGTAAAAAAAAAAGTCAGGAAGGCCGGGGAGGTAGCACATGCCTTTAATCCCAGTACTCAGGAGGCTGAGGCAGGTGGATCTCTGCTGAGTTCAATGCCAGCCTGGCCTACACAATGAATCCAGGACAGCCAGGGCTATTACACAGAGAAACCCTGTCTTGAGAAACAAAAACAAACTAAAAGAAGTCAGGGAAGATACAAAAATACTGCTAAATGAAAATGAATTTTGGAGATGCAGCGAAAGTTTGAAAAATGAAGGTTTATAGCTATGATTGCTTAGAGTATAAACCCATAGAGCTTAAATAAATAATTTAACGGTGTACTTAAAAGTCATAGAAAAATCAAGACCAAGCCAAAACCAAACCCGGCAGAAGTAGAGAAATAAACTCCAGGGGGGGAAATTAATGACATAAAGACTAAGAGAATAACATAAAGAAATGAACCAAAAAGTTGTCTCCTTCTACCTAGCAGTGTATCAAAGCAGATGCTGAGACTCATAACCAAACCTTCAGTAGAGTGCAGGGAATCATAGGATAAAAGGGGGAGATAATATGACCGGGAGAGGACAGGAGCTCCACAAGGACAAAACATATCATGGCACAGGGATCCTCTATGAGACTGTTTCTCCAACCAAGGACCATGTATGGATATAACCTAGACCCCCTGCTCAGATGTAGCCCATGGTAGCTCAATATCCAAGTGGGTACCCTAGAAAGGGGAACAGGGACTATTTCTGACATGAACTCAATGGCTGGATCCTTTACCCCCACCCCTCCACCCCAAGGGAGGAACAGCCTTGCTAGGTCACAGAGGATGACATGGCAGCCAGTCCTGAAGATACCTGATAAGCTAGGGTCAGCTGGAAGGGGAGAAGGACCTCCCCTATCAGTAGACTTGGAAAGGGACAGGGAGGAGATGAGGGAGGGAGGGTGGCATTGGGAGAGGATGAGGGAGGGGGCTATAGCTGGATACAAAGTACATAACCTATGATTAATATAAAAAATTAAAAATTAATAAAAAAAGACCAGAAAAAACTTTAAGGTACTCAGTAAATCCATATTGGAAAGCAGTAGAAATATGACAGCTGAATGCAACCACTGATTTTGTACTGAGAGTTTTGTTGTATGAGGTACTAGTAGACTAATTTTCAGTTAGAAAGCATTTTCTTGGGTTATTTTTTATGATAGCTTAGAGATGGTGTATTTTCATTAAAAAATTGATTTAAAAAATAAGTTGTCTTTTTGGGGGAAAAAAAGGACTTATCCAATTTAGCCAAGGAAGAGCTAGGCTACAACCTCCAAAATAATAAACTTAGACAAAAAAAAAAAAGTACAAAGAAATTTAGATCATTAGAAAGTAATTTGAAAACATATTCTGAAATAACTGAAAAATACAAATGAAAAATGAAAAAAACTTTAAGATATATATAACCCACCAAAATCAAGAGATTAAAAACAACTTAAAAAGATCCAAAAAAAAAGAAAAAAGATTCAAATTAGGAAGGGGAAGAGGTCCTCTCCTATCAGTGGACTGGGGGAGGGGTATGAAAGGAGAAGAGAGAGGGAGGGAAGGTGGGATTGGAAGGTAAGGAAGGAGGGGACTACGGCTGGGATACAAAGTGAATAAATTGTAATTAATAAAAAATAAATACATTTTAAAAAACAAAAAATGTTCATATTAATGACACTGAAGTAGCAACAAAGACTCCCCTCCCTCCCAAAAAAATAATCTCAGGACTGAAAAAAATTCTTCACTGACTTCTAACAGACTCTAAAAAACTCTTTTTAAAAAATAATTTAATAAAGCTGTAGCCCCTTCCTCCCTCCCCTCCTAATCCCACCTTTCCTCCCTCTTCTCCTCCCATACCTCTCCCCCAGTCCACTGAGAGAGGAGGTCCTCCTCCCATTCCACTTGACCCTAGCCTTCTAGGTCTTATCAGGACTGGCTGCATTGTCTTCCTCTGTGCCCTAGTAAGGCAGCTGCCCTCTCAGGGGGAGATGATCAAAGAGTCAGCCATTGAGTTATGTCAGAGACAGCCCCTGTTCCCCATAATAGGGTACCCACTAGGACACTGAGCTGCCACGGGCTACATCTGAGCAGGGATTCTGGGTTATCTCCATGCATGGTCCTTGGCTGGAGTATCAGTCTTAGAAAGGGCCCCTGTGCCCTTTTGGTTCTGTTGCACTCCTTATGGAGCTCCTGTCCCCTCCAGGTCTTTCATCTTCCCTTTCTTTCATAAGAGTTCCTGCACTCTGCCCAAAGTTTGGCTATGAGTCTCAGCATCTACTTTAATATCCTGGGCAGTCTTTCCAGAGGCCCTCTGTGACAGGCTACTATCCTATTCCCTGTTTTTCTCCTTCTTCCGATGTCTGTCCCTTTCTGAGTAAGGATTGATCATCTTACCCAAGGTCCTCCCTCCTTCTTGCTTAGCTTCTTTAGGTATACAGGCAAAATAAGTCTTAATCCTAGTCCTTCTCAAACTGTTCCATGAACACAAAGAGAAGGAGTACCACCAAACCCTTCTGTGAATTTACACATTATCCAAATATCAAAAACAGATAAAGACACAACTTAAAAAAAGAAAAAAAATCACAGACTGATTTCCATAATGAATATACACACAAAAACTCTCAGTAAACACTTGTAAAACAAATACAAGAGTACTTGAAGATCACACATCATGACCATGTTTCATTTGCTTTAGGATAAAAGAATGGTATTCTCATTTGCCTCTGTTATAAAACAACACCATGGCCAAAGGCAACCTAGGGAGGACAGCATTTATTTCAACTTACAACCCTTGGGGTCACAGTCCATCACTGAGAAAAGCCAAGGCAGGAATACAAGGTAAGAACCTCAAAGTAGGAACTAAAGCAGAGGTAATAAAGGAATGCTGCTTACTGGCTTGCTCTCCATGGCTCACTATGCTTCTTTTTTTTTTTTAATACAATTAACGACCACCTGCCTATAGTGGACTGCATCCTCCCACATCAATATTAATCAAGTAAGTACCACACAGCCTTGCCCATAAGCCAATGTGATATGAGGTATTCTTTATTAAGGTTCCTTCTTCCCTGATGACTGTAGCTTGTGTCATGTTGACAAAAAAAAAAAAACTAGCACAGATGGTTTAACAAACAAAAAGAATCATATAAACAGACTTAAGGACAGAACTCTGGTAATAATCTCATTAGATTAAAAAATGCCTTTGAAAAAGTTTGAGAAATGATGAAAATTCTTGAAGACTAGAAGGAACATATTTCAATATAATAAAGGCTACATATGGCAAACCTACAATGTTATAGTAAGGGGACTGACAGCATGGCTTCTAAAATCAAAAGCAAGATAAGGGTATTCAATCACTTCACTCTTGATTCAGTACAGTGTTTAAAGTTTTAATTAGAACAGCAGAGCATGAAAAACATGTCAAAGGGACATAAACAGGAAAGGAAAAAGGTCAAATTTTTCTCATTTGCACACAACGTGTACAAAACACTACAGCATCCCCCCAGAATACTCTTAGATCTAATAAACACTTTTAACAAGGTAAAAAGATATATAATCAACACAAAAAAATCTTTTCTATACACCAACAATGACCATGCTGAGAAAGAAATCAATGGTAAAAATGAATTCACCACAGTTTTAAAAATAAAATAATTATTTAAGAATAAGACTAAGCAAGGAGGTCAATAACCTCCTTGATGAAAAATTTAAGAAACAAAAGAAATTTAAGACAGAAAATGGAAAGACTTTCCATGATTTTTTAATTACAAGAATTAATATTGTGATAATGGCTATATTACCGAAAGTTATCTATAGAGTCAACATAAACCCCATTAAAATTCTAGCAACATGCATGATGGAACTGGGGGGGGGGGGAGGAGGAATTCTCAAATGTATATGGAAGCACAAGAATCCTGAATAGCCAAGCAGGAAAACCAATGCTAACAGTATCACACAGCCTGATCTGAAATTATACCACAGCACCCAAACAACATGGTGTCATGGTTGGTCTTCCTCTCTCTCCCTCTCTCTGCCCCTTCCCCCTCTGTCTCTGTGCACCCCCTCTCTCAGGAGAACAGAGTAGAACGGAATGTGCAGAATAAGCCATGTAACTCTGCCTCTTAATTTTTTCCCAAAGGTGGCAGGAAAATGTATAAGATCCAAGAAATTAATTTGGGGAAGGTAGATACCTACATGTGGAAGAATGAAATCTAATCCCTACCTCTCATACTATACAAAAATCAGTTCAAAATTTATCAAAACTTAATATATGTTCTAAAACTTAACATAAGACTTGAAATTCCTGAAACCGCTGGAGGGAAACATACAAAACCACTCCAAGATAGAGTCTTATGAAAGGACTCTCTGAAAAGGCCTCTAACATTAGCTGAAGATATACTTTCAATATGTGACAAATTGTAGGTGCATGAAACTAAAAAGTGTCTGAACAGCAAATAAAGTAACTAGCAAAGTGAAGAGATGGTTCACAGACAGGTTAAAATCTTAGTCAACTGTGTATCTCAGAAGAGGTTGCTATCTAGACTCTATAAAGATTTCCCCACAAATCATTTAATCACTAAATGGGAAAATTAATTGAACAAACAATTCTCTAAAGGAGAAATACAAATGTCCAATAAACATATGAATCAGCTAGGTGATGCAAAGAGATAAATATGCCTGTGAGCATATTTATGAGGGTGTTTCTACAGAGTTAACAGGGGAAATTTACTCTGAATATGGATGTCACTGTCTCATAGACTAGATTCCCATATTGAATAAAAAGAAAAAAGAGAAAGGAACCAGCAGCATTCATTTCTATACTTCCTGACTCTGCTGAATAGTTTTATGTCAATTTGACACAAGCTGAAGTCACCTAAGAGGAGGGCACTTCAATTTTAAACATGCCTCCGCCAGTGGTGGTGGCACGGACCTTTAATTCTGCAAAAGTAGGTGACTCTCTTGAGTTTGTGGCCAGCCGGGTCTATGTAACTAGTTCCAGGAGAGCCAGAGCTACAAAGAGAAACACTGTCTCAGGAAAAATAAAACACGGTGATATGGGCTGTGGGCAAGCCTTTAGGTCATTTTCTTAATTAGTGATTGATGAGGAGGGAGGTCCAGCCTATTGTGAATGTTGCCATCCATGGGTTGGAGGTCCTGGGTTCTATAAAAAAGCAGGCTGAGCAAGTCCCCTCCATGGCTTCTGCATCAGCTCCTGCCTCCAGGTTCCTGCTTGACTTCCTTCAGTGATGACCAATGATGTAGAAGGATAAGCCAAATCAACACTTTCCTCCCAAAGCTGTTTTGGTCATGATGTTTCATCACAGCAGAAATAACCCGACAATGACTAGGACATAATGTAACCAACTGTCTCACATGCCCATTGCCAGGCCTTCTCTATCATGATGAGCTGCAGTGTTTCTTCAAGTCACAAGTCAACACAGGACCACCCTTCTGAAGCTGCTTCAAGTCACAAGTCAACACAGGGCCACCCTTCTGAAGCTGCTTCAAGTCACAAGTCAACACAGGGCCACCCTTCTGAAGCTGCTTTGACCAGGTATTCTGTCACAGCGATGGAAAGTAATTAGCACACCACTCTTGGACACAAATCCAAAGGAGGCTACATCAGCAAACCATAAGCACTTATACATTTACGTTTCTGTTTTAGGATTCAAACAGCCCAAAATGGAACCAGACAAGATGTCCATTGCAGATGAATGATTTTTTAAAGTGTGGTACATACACACATCAACTATGAAGCCAGGTGTAGATTTAGGTATCACAGGAGTCACAGTGTAAAGCAAAATAAGGCGGGCTCAGAATGACAACTATCACATCCCTTCTTACCAGTCAAATTCAGATTTAAATATGTACACTGTGACATGGAGTAGGAAAGTGACTATGAGTTAGAGAGGAAAGTGTTTTAAGATAGAAAGAAAAAGGGGTAACGGAGAAGGAAAAGGCCAAATGCACACATGCATTTTTTCATGTGAAATATAAAAGAACAGAATATTGTCTTTTCTCCCTCAGCTGCAGAATCTAGATATCATGAAAGCAGACATCTATTTGAAGGGGAGACTAGTGAGAAGGGAGAGAAGGAAGAGGTAAGGGTAGTGGTGAGTCAATATGAGCTAAGTATAGTAGTGTATATTTTTGTGTTGTTATGAAACCTATTATTTTTACATGAATCAAAACATTTTTTAAAAACAGCTATATACCAGAAAAATGCAAACCAATACAAAACTTACATGTGATTGTTTACAGCAGCCAGAAATCTAAACAACCTCACATAAATAGGCAAATGTTAAGTTATAGCCTCGTTCTAGCATGGAAAGCCTTAAAAGCATTATGCACAGAGAAAGAAGCAACAAAACATAAAATGTGTCTACAACAGAAAAACATACAAACAAAAAGGACACGGCAGAAGAGAGTTCCCAGTGGCTGCTAATCAACATAGGTTTTCTTTTTGGAGTAATAAAAACAATCCACATTGGCTTTACAACTGTGAGAACACTAAAGACCTTGAATTATATATCTTACTTTATGAATATAAAAAGGGTGGCTTGTGTGTGTGTGTGTTATTTGAGAAGTTATCGCACATAGCTCAGGCTGGACTCAAATTCACGATGTAATTGAGTCTGGCCCAGAATTCCTGGTTCTCCTGCCTCTACCTTCCACATACTGGGATTATAGATGAGGCCACCACAGGTGGCTTCCCATGTTACTTCTCTAACCTTTATCACCTTATCCATCACCACCTGGGCTCTGACTATGTAATTATAAAAGCGAATAAAAACAAAGTTTAACCCAACCCACAGTCCACTAACACTGCCTAAAAATGAAATGTACACAGACCTTTGCGAAAGGCTCTACAAAAAGAAAGGCATTTAAAGATCAAAACCATATTAGACATGTATTACAACAATAAATACAAAGAACAGCAAAGTAGGCAAAAACACTTTCTCAAAATATACTGTATGTATCTGCAACCAGCTGGCCACACTCACACAGATGGAAAAGGGTACACTCACCTGGTTTTGGCACCGAGTTGGTCACTGACTGAGGAACTTTCTGGTTAATTAACTCCACACAATGACCAGGGAAGAGTCCCACCTAAAGAAAAGCAACACAGAGAGGATTCCAAACCAGCAAATAGACCAGTGTGTGAACTCCGACAAATCAGTTCCAATACTGTATTCCACAGACCCTCCCAAATGATTCTAATATTCCAAGGCCCTGACTACCAGATGACAGTTACACAAAACAAATAATAAAACAATCTGTTGCTATGAGCATATGAAGCTGTGTGTGGTTCTCTGTCCAAATATCCAAGTCCACTTTGTTAGTTTCGGTTTTAAATGTTCTAAAAGTCCTTTATACCAACAAAAATATCTAATCTGGCTACAAACTGAGCATCAAATAGGTAACATTATTACTAGCTAATTATTTACTTTGTTGCAATCTCAATGTAGTGGTATGGATATTGCTACAATCAACATTTATGTTGATTTTTAGAAAGATTAAAAAAAAAGATTGACACCAAGCAATAACTCTTATGTTTTATGAGTATCTCTTTCACTCTCCTACAGATTTAGTTTAAAAATAATATGGTAAAAATAAATTTTTGAAATATGTCTCATTTAAAATTACAATACCCTCCACTGCTAAGGCATCAGCAGTGCAGGTAAGAGAAGAAGCAGGAAGAAAGACAGAGGCTCTTCCACCCAGTGCAGCAGGCAGTCTCTGCAGAGCCCTTACATTAGAGCTGCCTGTACTACCTTAGGTTGAACCCAACAAGGTATATCTGAAAAATACTGAGTTCCAGCCACTCAGGGGTATTGTGGCCAAGAAAATGAATACAAAGATAAATACACTGGAGAAAACATATAAAGAAAATCTTTACCAATATTTATAGATGTTTCCTCAGATAGGACTATAATGGGATGCCATGCAGCAGATGTTTAAAGGCAAAACATGAAAACTACGTCATGCTGCATCTCCCTTTGTTGACAGACTGGGAAAGAATAGGACTGTCTTCCAAGAGTATGACTCATAAAGTTCTGAGCTGTATAGCTTCCATCTGTGTGTGGTTATTTTCACAGACTCATTTGCTACATACTTATTTTAATTTCTGAATCAATATTCTATGGAACTTAAAATTATAAGACAATCACAGAGTGAATGGAAGAGGAGTTGTTAATACGGTATCAGTTTTTTCCTAAAAATTTTGAATTTGTAATTAGTAAAGCCCTATCTTACAAAATGATGTATTAAATGTTTTATTAGTAAAATTCTTCTAATGTTTATTTTATTCAACTTTCTGTTTCTCCAAACAAGTAAAATTCTTCCAAAATTAGTTGGACTATGTAAGAATCAACTTGAAAAATTCCCATTTTTCTTTCTTGTATTTATTCTACAAGAGGATTCATAGCATACTGGCTAACATTTTACCACTTGCTACATTAAGTAAACAACTTGGCTTCTCTGTAATTCAGTTCCCCTCTCTAAACACAATAATGATAATATTTCTCATATGGTGAGAAGTAAACAGATTAGTCTAACTAGGATGCATGTAGTAATCACTTGTCAAATGCTGTTATTATCCTACTATGCTAGCTACTGAAGACTTCAGGGCTCTAGCTCCTACACGAGATGAACTGGACATTATACCTTCTTTTCTCTGTATGTACATTAGCTAAGTTACTCTCAAATGTCATTTTCTCACAATTCTGTTCAATTTATAAACACCTGAAATTTGACATAATGACCAGATTGGGAAAGTAGCTTACCCACTTCCTAGGCTCTGGGCCCTGTGTAAACAGTTTAGTTTCTAAGGAATCACAGCAGGAACACTTGAAGATAAAGTAAAAATACCTAGCCTAGTTCTTAAACTCAGGTGATATCTGAAACTCAGCAAATAACAAGTTTCCCTTCACCTCCCTACAAATAACTGCCCAAAGCTTGATGAAATTTCTTCAGAAGACTATGTCATCATGTACACCATGTTTATCTTTTAAGTTTGTCTCAATGTACAGTTTAGGCATATGATCTACAATAGATCAAATGAATACCGAATTCTAATCCCTTTTCTCAGGACTCTTTCTTATATACTATTAGGTAAACCAAATATTCAGTTTCTAGATTTGGCCTTACAGCGAAACTAAGGCATATGTGAAAGCAATGTTAGGCTACTCTCCTGTGTGCTTTTAGGCATCTCAGTCATCACCTGACCACAATGAAAAGCCTGGAGAGTTTAGAGGCCTTTGCTGTTGAGTCCACTGTAGACAATATCTACCTTCTCTTTTATTACTCTTTTCCTTAAGTATCCCTAACAGTTCAGGGACCTTTATTTAAAACAGACAGTTTTATATATTTGTAAAAGGCAAACAGAGTTCATATTCCTATTATAGGTGACCCACCATAAACAAATGAAACTGTATTCTGTTGAAAAGATTATTCACTAGTGTAACTAACCCAGAAAACACAATGAATGTTGATACTTATTGGACAAATAATTGTACTTATTGTACAGCACATATGAACAATTCTAAACCACTCAAAGTGTCAAACAGTGTCTAGAACTCTGGTAAAAGGATCTACTTGCTCTGACATCTTGTGTCGTATCTTATTCTTTCTGCATTAGTGCTGCGAGAAAGTGAATCACACCTATCAACCATTTGGAGTTAAATTAAGATTCAGCTTTGGAAAGAAGATGGGCACAGAGGCAACAAAGAAAGATATTAAAAGAAGGAAAAGAATGATTTTGAGGAAAAGCTAGAACACAGCAAAAAGGGAGCTTACATAAAGTGTGAGAAACAGCACTTCAGTAGCTTTCCCATATGTTTCTATAATAAAGCAAGAAGTCAGAGAGAGTATTATACCAAGAAGTGTGCTGGTATTTAATAACAGGCCGCAATGAAGAAAATGGCTTTTGCTTTATGGCATTTACTGGTGTTTGTGGCATAAGTACCCCTATCACAGCTGGTTTTAAAGTGCCAGTGAGGCACAGGATTGAAAATGATGTAGAATAGCACTTGGTTATATAATATTCATATTATCCAAGGCCATGAGAAGAATGGAACTTCAAGAGCACAAAATAGATATAAAATATGGTATTTTAATACAATCATTTACTGTAAACTCATGTACTGTAATTTTTAGTAATGGTTACATTTAACTACACTAACTCACAGCATTTTAGAAGTGACTCTTAATCTATAGCTATCTACTTGGTCCTGTTCCTGACCACACTGATAGATCTTAGAATCAGTTCCAGCAGGTTGGCAAGTATTATCTCAGCCTCTGACTCTAAACGAATATAAAGATCTGTGATGGGATGGACTGTGGCCTATCTTGAGAATATGTAACTTACAGAGGCAAGTTTAGCTTTGATGATGAACAGCCTAAAAATATTTTGGTGCAACTTAAAAAAAAACATTAGGAAGGAAAGCAACGAGACGGAAATAACATGAAGCTTCAGCACAAATAGAAACAGAAAAGAATCCCTGTTTGACAAGGAGGCCGCATCCTAAACACTGTCTCTTTGAAGCAGCAACCAAGAAATAGCTTTTTATTAAAGATTTATTTATTTAATTTATGTATATGAGCACTCTGTTTTCAGTGCACACCAGAAGAGAAAATCAGATTACATTACAGATGGTTGTGAGCTACCATGTGGTTGCTGGGAAGTGAACTCAGGACCTCTGGAAGAACAGTCCATGCTCTTAACCACTAAGCCATCTTCCCAGCCCCCTAAAAAGGAATTTCACCATGACAGCAGCATGCTATCACTGACGTTCACAAATCTTCTAAGTTTAATTTATGGCTAGGGAAATAAAGGCCATCACAAGAACAAAGCCTTTAAGCTAAGCAAGGTTCTGCTACCACTCAGTCACACCATAGTTCTTCTTTGGGGATTATTTGGCCTCAGAAAACTAAATCTCCAGTGTTTGAAGACTAAAACTTTCTGACTCCCTCCACAGTTAATGCTAAAATTTAAAGGATTCTAACACATTTATGCCTATATCCCCCCCCCCCTTAGGTAACTATGCCTAGTTCAATTCTCCTTTTCTATCCAGTATAGATACCATGTTGACCATTTGAACATTTAAACTAATGCCCTTACTTTCCTTTCATATTTATCTTGGGCCAAACCAAGCCCAGCAATAATCCAAAGTAGACTAATACTTTTCTATATCTGCACAGCCTATTTATGAAGAAAATCAAAGAGCTGAGGATATTCAAACCAATATGAATCCACAGATATGCAAGCTTTCCCCTTTCCATAACCATTCTCAGAGGCCCAACTCTGCTTTCAACAGACCCCAGTATGATCTCCACAGTGTGATGTCCAGGCCCTTGCTGGCACCATCTCAGAAACACAGATGACAGGTTCCGGTGTGAATTAGTCTGCCTAAGATTTTAAAGCTAGATCCAACTCTGTTTAGAGCAAGTAGAAAACAGTATTTTTCAAAAATTAAGAGGGTTAGGGTTAGGGTTAGGGCTCTTCGACACCTTCCCCTCCCCCCCCCCCCCGAGGGAGGAGCAGCCTTGCTAGGCCACAGAAGAGGACATTACAGCCAGTCCTGAAGAGACCTGATAAGCTAGAGTTAGATGGAAGGGGAGGAGGTCCTCTCCTATCAGTGGACTTAGAAGGGAGCAGGGAGGAGATGAGGGAGGGATGGGGGGGGAAAGGGAGGGAATGCTGGAGGGGGCTATGGCTAGGATACAAAGTACATAACCTGAGATTAATATAAAATAAAAATGTTAATAAAAAATAAAAAAGAATTAACATTACAACATTGTTTTCACTTTCCTCTCTTCAAAGCCTCTTACAGTTTTAGCTCTTATGAAATATTAAGGCCGCGTTTTCATGATTATCAATTTTGATTTGCATTATATTATTTATATCATATTAAAACAATAATATATAATACATCTTGCCCTCTTGCTCTGCTGCCAGGCAAGTCCTGATCACTACAACCGTTCGTTACTTTGAATTGTCTACAACTTCAGAGAAATGAAGTCCTATGTAACGAAGTTGTACTACCTGTCTTCTTCCACACAGCACAATTATTTTGAAGATTATTCATGTTGTGACATGCATAAATAAATAATTCCTTTTCATTCCTAAGTAAAACTTCCTTGTGTAGATGCTATCATCTGCCTATTCATTAATCTATAGTTCATAGATAATATAAACATTTATAGTCTTAAACTATTATATATAAAGCTGCTATAAACATTCATGTTTGAGCTTTAATATAAACATAGTCTTTCTTCTTGGGTAATTCATTAGAAATGGAATGGATAAGAAATGCAGTAGGTATACAATAATTCACCTAAAACTCCACCAAACTAGAAACCAGAGTGGCATGGAATCCTACATTTCAACCAGATTTCTGATTCCACAGCCTTGCCACTGGAGCTATGGAGGCCTAGCTGTTTTAGCCTTCACTTTCCTAAGGAATACCGGTGTTATAAATCTCTGTGTTTGTCAGTCAAGTGCTTTTGGTTATGCGTATGTTCTAATTTCTGCCCATCTTTGAAAACAAGTTCCATTTCTTAGTGGGTTTTGGAGTTCTTTATACATTCTATATACAAGTCCTTTATCAGATATAACTACTGCAAATATTTCCTCCCTGTCTTTGCTTATCTTTCTGTTCTTTTATGGTGCTTTTTAAATAGTATAAATTTTACAATTTGATAAAATTAACTTTATTAATTATTCTTTTGATGTTACATTAAAAAACATCATTTCCCTAATCCAAAGCCACAGACAACTCTTCCTCTCATTTGAGGAGTTTTAAAGTTTGGTTTTGGGTATGTGATCCATTTTGAATCAATTTTCACAGTTGATACAACATATAAAGTAAAGTTCATTTTAGAGGCAAACTAACTTTCATGGTTATTGGAATCACTTCCTCATGTATGTGTGGGTCTATTTCTACATTCTGTTCTGTTCCACTGAGCTGTCTTTATTTGCATCAATCCCACAAGCTCCTGACCCAGCCTTTCTATGCAGAGCACCTTGTGGAGACCTAAGAGAACACAAGTATACCAAAATGCTGTCACCACCAAAGAGGATTTTATCTTCTAGATTAACCACACTGCCAATGTATATAAGGAAGATTCCCATGAGTTAGAAGACAGAACAACTGTTGAGCTGTACTCACTCCCTCCATATCTGCACAGGGTTAACAACAGGAGGCTGAATCAGTGGGTTTCACATCTGCATGAAAAATCATCTGCGGATCTTGCTATAAAACTGAGCCTCCTGCTCCATGTTCTGAGATACTGATACCAATACCCAGTTTCAACACATTTCTCAGGCTGTTTTGATGCAAGTGGAGCCTTATCCCCAAGACAAAAAACAAATACGCTCTGAGAACATTGCACTTACACTAACAAGGACCGAAGAGGTTCACTACTATGCTTGTATAATGCCTTTTACCTAAGGGGAAAGTGCTCTAAGGCCTTCGGCCACAATCCCCAGAGTGCTCTATGCCTAGGAACGTGAATCTAAGAGTGATTTTTGCCAGTCATTTTAAAACAGTGGAGGCTTCTTTTGCACCTAAAGTATATAATATGATGAGAACCATAGAAAACAAAGGTATAAAATTCCATATACTCCTTAGAAGACAAAAACCACACACTTCAGAACTTCAAATCATTGTAGTTAATATATTTTAGCACTGCCTGCTCCTAGAAGTTTAAAGAAAAGAGAGTCCTGGTTTATTTAAAGACATGGATGAATTTACCCTTCTGTTCCCACAACTAAATGGTGGTCTGGCTAGGACACTGCATTGAACATAATGTAGCAAATTCCTAGTCTTAACCAGCTACTGGCTGACTACCTGAGTTTACCTAGTACACACAGAGACAAAATACATCAGGCATGGTCTGGCATCCGACCCCACAACTACTGAGGCAGAATTTGGCTTTAGTCCTGGGAATCAATTTTAGGATATTTCCCTAGTGATTCTTATACACAGTAAAGCTGATTCATCAGAGGCAAAGATAGTGTAGAAAGAGCAACTGTCAGCAGAACAGTACAACTTTAAGTGTTAAGACAGCCCTGCAGCATCATTAAATGCCTAGGGTGATGAATAAGCCCTCAAAACCCTGACTGCTGTCAAACAAGAACAAGAAAGCTTTGCAGCAAGAACCCATATAGCTGGTGGGAATGTGAAGTGGTATAGCCACCCTGGAAAACACTCTGGTCTTTTCTTAAAAAGCTAAACGTATTCTTATTATATGATCCCACAACTATACTACTTGGTAATGTACTCAAAGGACTTAAAAGCTTTAAATCTACACAAACCTACAAGTAGACATAATAGCTTTACTCACACTCACCAGAACACAGAAGCAACAAGGTGTCCTTCAGTAAATGAATAGAAACATAAACTATGACTAATCTATAACACTGAATAATAGAGACTATTTCCTTTCTTGAAGAACACAATAAACAAATGAGCCGCATGGCATGAAAATAGAAGTACTATGTGTATGAATTCTATGACTACAACTATCAGTGTGCTAGAACATGTAAGACTATGAAACAGTAAAAGATCTTTGTTTACCAGGGGTTCAAAGACATAAGGAATAAGTGACAGATAGAAAAGTTATAGGATATTTAAACTATTCTGTAGAAAACTGTAATGACCAATACATATGCTTTGTCAAAATCCATAGAATATACACTAACATAATATATCCTAATTTTAACACTGAATATAATTAAAATAGTCTATCAATATTAGTTCATTAATTGTAATATAAACCAAGACAGAAATTGGTCTTCGGATGTTGTTGGACAGGAACTAACACTGTACTCTTATCTCTATCCAGCCTGTAGATCACCTCAGACCACTTTCTAGAAAGAATGTTTATTGTATGTTGTAGGTGATCTCTGCAAAGAGCCCAGGGTTGGCAAAGGTCTATGCTTGCCATATAGTCAATGCAATAAACCACAACATAAGTAATGAGAACAATATGCAGTGAAACTATTTGCTCTCTTAGCCTAAAGTCAAAGATTTACTAAAATCAAGTTTTATAAATGGAAAGAAAACAATTTCATCACAGAGCAACTGCACAGCTAGTTCACAGAAATTACAAGATAAGCGCTCCATGTGGAAATCAATCCTGTCATGCCGTGTGGTCAGAAAGGAGATAAGACAGGACCGTGACAGACAGAGAAAGTTCATGAAGCCAAGCAGAGCTTCTGAAATGTATGGACTTTTCAGAAAGGTCCCCAGCAGTGTTCAGAGAATGATGTACTAGCAGACTTTGTCTGCAGACTGGGAAGCCGCAGCCTAAGGCCTTGTTCCTCTCTACCCCTCTTTGGGTCATTTGTCCATAGTAACCAATATTCTTATGAAGAGCCAAGTCATAGCGACCCTACACCAAGCCACGCCCTTCACTTTCTATATACCTCTATCAAGCAAGCTGTCACAGTTCCTTCTCTAGGGAGTGTTGACAGGTTCCACGTGCAGAAGCAGCATGTAACCACAGGCTGACTGAGATGTACTCCTCATGTAGAGCCAGTGTACCCATTCCTTCTGACAAAGACTTCAACAAGTCACCTGAGCATTGCTTCAGGAGTTCCTGCAAGATTTCCAGATAATCTAGCTGACTCTACAACTAGCATTCATAGGAAACACTGAAGAGGGTACTAGGCCTGTTTGTCCTCTGTACCTTGGGTCACAGTGTCCAGTGGCATAGGGACTTCTGCCACAATAAGGAAGGCCTGAAGGGAGCCTGTGAGCCTGACACAGGCCTTTCTCAGATGCACCTGATGACAGGAGTAATGCAGGATGCCTACCCACAGTCTTTCCAATCTCTCAACAGGCATGGCCAATACCTAAAGTTCTCACTATCTTTGTCCTGGGAACTTACACTCTCTATCAAATATGTGTAAAAGTTACACCTTTTACCACTCCTAAAGTGAACCTCTATCTCCATTCAGGACTGGTTGTCATCCACTGTACTCGGCTTTTGTAGAGGAAGTTCTGGTTATGTCATGTCAATATGTTTTTGTTGTAATCCCAACTGTGGGATTCAGGAATGCTTTTAGTTTATCCACAGCTGATAACAGCCTTTTGAGAGGGTGTGTGATCTTTGTAAGTTGGAAACAACCTCATGCAGGGGCATGGTTTTTGCCAGCTGTAAAATATCCTTGTGAGGACTCTGAGAAGGGAGAAATAGGAGCTCAGAGAGAGAGAGACACATACACACACAGAGAGAAAGAGAATGCTTTAAGATGGTCCTAGGGAGAAATGCTTGTGAATGCTTCAAGGAGGCTGCTGCTGATTTGTGCCACTGCTGTTCGCTCTTTGCTGATTGCTAGACTATTGGAATCCTGACAACGAAGAGCGGAATCACCCCAAAGACCTAAGTCTAAAAAGGTCTATCTACCCTGTCCCTACTAACCTTCTTTCTCGCCTACCTAGGGTCAGTTTGAAGGGAGATAGAGGTGTATATGAACCTCAAATAAAGTAGGTTTTAAAAATCCAAGCCTAGAGGCTTTAACAGTATCAAACCAAAATTTTTATGTTGAACTCTATCTTTAAATATCTTAGAATGTGCCTACATTTAGAAACAGCTTTTACTGGTATAACTAAGGTCAAATGAGCTCATATGGGTATGACCTAATCTTTTTCTTTATTTTTTAAAAAAACAATTAGGACACAGAGACCCCACACAGAGAGGAAATGCCATGTTAGAATAAAATAAGATGAAAGCTATCTGCAAGCCAAGGACAGAGCTTGGAGGAAACCAACTCTGACATCTCTTTAGTCATGGACTTCTAACATCCAGAACTTTGTGAAAATAAATTTGTGGTATTAATGTCACCCAGTCTGTGGTATTTCAATATGATAGCCCTACATAATATACAAATAAGCAATGAATGAACCTTAGAAGCAGCCTTGTCAGTAACAGAATGCACACACACATACACACACACACACACACTACTGTTTAACTTCTGAATTTGTATTACCTATCTATATTAAAATGTACGAAATACAAGGAACTTCAACATAATTTACATTACATAATACATATTAGAAAAATTTAAAAGCCTGAAAATTGACTGCCTAAAAAGGGTGAGGAAAAGTGCCCTATAAAGAATGCATTCCTGGGGGTTGGATAGATGGCTCAGTGGTTAAGAGCACTGTCGGTTCTTCCAAAGGACCCAGGTTCAATTCCCAGCACCCACATGACAGCTCACAACTGTCTGTAACTCCAGTTCCAAGTAACCTGACACTCTCACACCAATTCACATAAAATTAAATAAATTATTTTTTTAAATGCCTCTAATACCTTTAAACTGTTAAATGCTTTTAAAGATTACAAAATTTGAGTTGGTTTTGCTACAATACACTTACCTACATAAAATAAGGCCCACTAGTAATCTGGAGTAGCTGCTACCTCTGTGGAGGCCCACACATTTCAGAATTCAAAAATATCTAACAAGAGTAGGGAGAAAGAGCTTGGCAGAAAGACCCTCCCCAGCACACAAGGCATTAATCTTATATAAAAGCCAGCGCACAATGACAGCAGTACACCAGTAAACAGGTATATGCCCCAAGATATTGCTGGCCAACCTTTACTGCATTTCTTGCTGGTTGAATGTTTCTTTCTAGAGTATAAAAACTGAAGTAAAAAGTTCATAAAAGTAGAGAGTAAATCTAGAAACCATACTTGGTGCTCTTCAGGCAATCGGATATATAAACTTGACTTCCAGTCTTGGCCCTAGCCAGCGTTCATTGATGTGGCACCCTACTTCTTTAATGAACTATCAAACCTCCAAAACAATAACAACAACAACAACAACAACAACAAACTATCTTCTTTCCATAACAATGGGAGGTAATAACTACCTGAAAGACTTTTTAATTTTAAAAAAACTGATCAAAAATGCTAAGTAACACTTCTTTAAAGATACCCAACACATTTTCCCACTCATATTCCTCCATGCAGTTGGCCATATGCACTCTTCCCAACTACTGGTGTAGAAACAGCAAGAAATAATGAGCTGAGTAGAGTCTGTTCTTAAAATACTGGGCTCCTTTTAAAAAGTTTTGACAGTGACATTTGAAGATCTGTTCTTGGTTTTACAGGCACCTCATCAACTGCTGTTCTTAGAGGAGATTCCAATGTATCTACAGACTGAGTTGCTTTCCTGAGGCCAAGGAAAATGAAAACTCCACATGAACAGGATTTGATCATCAAATGAAAATCTTGTATTAATTTTTTTTTTCCTGAGCATGGTGGAACATGCTTTTTATTCCAGGACTTGGGATACAGAAAAAGGCATCTCTCTGAATTCAAAGCCAGCCTGGTCTACCTAGTGAGTTCCCAGAAAGACAAGGCTATTTCCCTATGTAGAAAGATCCTGCCTCAAAAATAAACAGTCCTGTTGAGACCTGATAGACTAGGGTCAGATGGAAGGGGAGGAGGACCTCCCCTATCATTAGCCTGGGGAAGGGGCATAGGAGAAGAGGGAGGGAGGATGGGACTGGGAGGGGTTTGGAGAGGGGACTACACCGGGGATACAAAGTGAATAAACTGTAAGTAATAAAAATAAAATAAAAATTAAAAATAAACAAACAATTGTATCTTAATACATTCAGGTAATAAATTTTTAATAGTTTTAAACTTATTAATGTATACTAACTGTTTATTTTTATTAAAAGACTTTTTAAATATATATAAGGGGGGCTATCTTTGAACATGTGGATATAGGTGCCCACAAAGTCCAGAAAAGGGTGCCAGATCCAGTAGAGCTAGAATTAACGGTGATCAAAAGCTACCAGATATGGGTAATGAGAACTTAACTTGGGTCTCTATAAGAGCAGTATGTGCTCTTAACTACTGAACCATCTCTTCAATCTCCTATACTAACTTCAAAAAGAGTAAGCCTGATAAACTAATCTGTGTAGGCCTTAATAAAATAATTAGGAGATTAGTCTATGCCTACACTACTCAACACGTAATTGCTATATAAATAAGGAAAAACTGCTACTATTATTATAGTTATATAATCAAAATGTTAAAACAGAATGAAAATTATAAGCAGAACCTCTGATTTTAATATGAAACTTAAGTCCAAAAGAAACAAATATCACATCTAAGACAATGCAGAATAAAGCTAATAATAACGCTGAGACCAAACCTTGGTTCTTTTGAAAGCCAATTTGGTTTTGGTCACTTCTGGTTTTAGCATTTATTTATGTGAGCCACACTCACAAATGTATGTGAATGCATGTCAGGGCATATGGATGGAAAACAGGTCAACTTTTGGGTATTGGTTCTCTCTTCCACTATGTAGACCCCAGGGATTGAACTAGGGCTGTTAAGTTTGGCAGCAGATACCTTTACCTCCTAATCCATTTCACTGGGCCAAGAAATGACCCCTTGATAGGAAAAATTAGGTCTCCTACCCAGTTTTATATTTTATCAAAATCATTATTAATCAGAGCACTAAGTAAATGGAAAACTCCAATTACACAAGTGATCTCCACTTGATAAAGACACAGCCCACGATAGCACAGAACAAACTCCAAGCAGACTGGCACCAAAGCTCACAATCAACTATCATGTTGCACTCTTTTAACTATATTAATATGTTCTAAATATGCACATTTCATAAAAAGCTCATAATCAAAATTCCTGAATAGGTAAAGGTTAAAATAGTTACATAATAGCTAACAAATGTCCAACTCTATAATACACCTTATATAATGTTTTTGAAACAGTTTTAAAGAGAAACCACAGCTAATAGCAATAAGACCTCAGGAGGGGAAACACCCACAGGGTACAGATTAAGAATATAATTTAGGACATTTTCAGAGGCTATTCTATGTAGTTTCAAAAGATAAGGTCATATAAATATTCATGTCGTTAAAATACATTGTGATGAAGTGGCCCAAGTGGTTAAAGGTATGGACTGCCAAAAGATGCCACTGTCAAGTCTCAAACTGTTGAAGCATATGCGGAAAAGATATATGAGACAGCTTCCAATTCTACTGTTCTGCCATCAACACACTGCAATAGCTAACTTTATAGAAAAAAACTGATCAATTAGAAAATTCTAATGGAAAGCAAATGTGAATCAGTATTTAAGTCAGTTACAAGCAAAGCAGTTCCATAGTTCTGATCACCCGGAGAGTAGTGTTCAGGTCCAAGAGTGTGCTCACTCTGGCATTAGCCAGTTCAGGGGAGAGGGAGAAAAGCCAGCATGGTTCAACCAGATGCAGGAATGAAGGCTAACACCATTATCACCCACATCTTTCCACCACTGCAAACATTTATGTCTCTGGGCACATCTTGTAAACAGCTACACTAAGGAAACATGTAGAAAATGTTCTTTGAGCTTTCTCACATTCAGTGTTTTTGTTGCTTACCTGAAATCCATGCTTGCCTCTCCACCATGTACTCAATACTTTGGGAGGCATGTCAATAACAGAAACAATGTCTCCCACCTACAAGAATTAAAAATTTAGGTGAAACATTTTTTGATAAACTTTAAACCAATTGTTATATCATAATTAAGATATAATTGTATAAAATGGCAAAGTACTATTTCATGATTTAATTCTGGGAAAACATACTGACTTTTAAAATTAATTTTAATAGTCTTATTTTTACTAAAGGGTACTCTGCTGGAAGTTAAATAGCACAAAACTGATCCAGCTAACAGACATGCAGTAACTGCAAAACACCAGATTTTGGCACAATATGTTTTTTTAAAGATTTATTTATTTTTCTAGATATAAATGGTTTGATATGAATATATGCAAACCCTGTTTGTTTCTGGTACCTGCAGCGATCAGAAAAGGACATCAGATGCCTTGGAATTGGAATTATAGATGGTTGTGAACCATCATATGGGATCTAGGAACTGAATCTTGGTCCTGGCAATAGCAACAAGTATTCTTAACTCCTGTATCATCTCTCTAGCCCCAGTGTAAAACATTTCAAAGCCAGGTATATCACTCCATTACACCACTTCTGTTAGAAGTTTTCACCTTAGGACCCCTTTGCTTTACCATGGTACAAACAAAAGGTATTCAGTATAAATTTTTCATGCTGTTCTTTTATGATGCTGACGGAAATTGAGGGCCAAATAATCATGGAGGCAAATAACATATACTTTAACCCTAGATAGCAAAGCCAGGATGCTTCGGTTATGAGTATCAATTCATATCTGACTCAACAGTGCTTTGATTTTACTGAGACATCAGTTAAGGAGCTTTTGAACGTTGTTCCTGCTGTTACTATCAGAGACCAAAGTCATCTCTGAAAGATAACATTAAACATACATATTTAGAGTAGTATCTATAAATACTGATTACCATGTACACACAAGTACAATACAGAGTACCTGACATATCTGATTTAATCACATAGAAAGAAGCTTGAGATGAATTCATAGTATCTGTAAAGGCTGATAACTCTGTCAATAGAGGATACAATATGCCACTAAAGAATTTGCTTTCTTCAATGTAAAAGGCAAATGTCTAAGCTATACAAATAAAATCATAAACAGAATTTTTCAATTATATATTTAATAGAACCTATATTCTTTAATCAAGGAAAATGCACATATGGGCAGCACTAATTGGACTTAACCAGTTACTGGAAAAGGGAAGTGTTAGGGGAGAACTGAGGAGGAGGCGAAAGGAAGATATGGGGGTGGATGTGATCATAATTCTCTGTATACATATGTGAATTTCTCATAGAAACTTTAAAATAAATAAGAATCTTTACTAAGTATTAAACTGCATAAGAAAATACTTATTAAGTATTAAAATGATGAAACTGGCTTTTTCCTTTTATCATTACTATGTCTAGTAATATACTACCTTATAATGAAACATTCAAAATTAATTCTGTTTACTTAGCTATCTATCTACTGAGAGGTCTCACTAAGTAGCTATGGATGTTGTGGAATTCACTACATAGTGTGGCCTTGGTGCTGGGGCTAGAGGCATGTGCCATATGCCTGGCATTTCTTAATAGAAATTTATTTTATGACAAAATATCATTTTTCAGTATAGATAAATCCCAGAATAAGAATCAAAATAAAGAAAGAACAATGCTGATAGCTGACAGGCTAAGCACAGGACAGCACTGTATTCTGGAATCTATCTTTTTACCTTTACACTAATTTTTTGGGTTACAAATACACAATCTTCAGTTTGTTAAGAATCATAGCATCTTTTAATATTTGCATTTTATATGCAAAGCCTAACAGTTTAGTTTGAGAACAGTTCTTACTCTATTCTGTAAAATTGCTACAGTTCTTCTTTTATTTGCTCAATAAATGCACATTTACTGATTATTTATTATACACAAAGAACTATTATAAATGTAGACAACTAAAATGAAAATCAGATAGACATGTTTCAGCCCTCAGCATGATCAAACTTTGCATTCTCAGGATAAACAATTTGATTTTAGATGTTCTACTTTTTCAATTTTTATTAGGTTTTGTTTGCTGTACAAAATAATGGATTTCATTATATTTTCAGACATGTCCACCATGTTCTCTGATCATATTCACTTTCCATTATTATCTCTTAGCCTATTCCCAACTGGTTTTCTTTCTCCCAAACAGACTCCCTCCATTTTTGTATCTGATAGATAATATTCAGACATATTTAATTCTAGATTCCATATATGAAAGAAAATGTGAATAACTGTCTTTAGGAGTCTGGCTTATTTCACTTAAAATGATAGTTTCCAATTCCCACCATTAACCTGAAAATGACATCATATTGTTCTTTTTCACAGCTGAATAAAACTTGATTGTGCACATAGACATTTTCTTTCTCCATTTATCTACTGATGAACACCTGGACTGATTTCATAACTTGGCTACTATGAATGGAGTTGCAATAAAAAGATGTTATACAGCTCACTGGGATGTAAAAACTATTAGCATTTATTGTCTCATATCAGTCAATATGTATTTTTAGGGGAAAAAAACTTAACCCCCCTTTTGCATATGATAGCAAGAAATATTCATATTCTTAGCCTCTCCTTTGATAACTCAGCTTCCCAAATAAACCCTAGGCACTGTTTGCTGAGGTGAACAAGAAGACAAAACCATAACAGCATGTCAGTGATATGATGAGAGTTGTTCTGAATGGCATCCAACCCTGCCCTGGAGTAGTCAGTTCCCATGGAGATAGACCAAGGATAACTTCCTGGTAGAAATCGGAGACCATGACACTGAAAGCTGAATGATGAGTATAATCGTTTAAACAAAATTAGGAAGTTTTCCAGGTTAAAATACAAAGGACTACAGAAAAATCTCATGCTTGTATTTTTTTTATTAAGTGAATTATTAAAATAACTAGACATGGGGCTGGAGAGATGGCTCAGAGGTTAAGAACACTTGCTGAGCAAATGGACCCAGAAAACAAGCTGGGGTAGCAATCCTAGTATCTAATAAAATAGACTTTCAAACAAAATTAATTAAGAAAGATGAGGAGGGGCACTTCCTTCTCATCAAAGGAAAATTCCAACAGGAGGAC
>CM053747.1:25009985-25079956 GCA_028658305.1 Pachyuromys duprasi | reverse complement strand
CAGATATTAAGACTTGCGATCAAGCCTTTGGCAGAGGGCGAGAAGTGATGATAGAAATGGAGGAGGTTGGTGAGACTTGGAGAGAACAAGAGCTCCACAAAAACCAGTTTGAGCAGGGCACAGGGGTCTTGTATGAGACCGTTTCTACAACCAAGAACCACGTGTGGATGTGGGCTGGAACCCCTGCTCAGATGGGGCCCATGATAGCTCGGTGTTGGACTGAAGACCCTAGTGAGGGAAACAGGGACTGTTTCAGTCATGAACTTGATGGCTGACTCTTTAACCCTCCCCTATACATGCCAAGGAGTGACAGACTGGCTAGATCCCAGGGGAGGACATTGCAGCCAGCCCTGAGGAGACAGGATGAGCTGGGGTTGGATGGAAGGGGAGGAGGTCCTCCCCCATTGGTGGACTTGGAGAGGGCGGGGAGATGATGAGGGAGGGTTGGGGAGAGTGGGAGGGAATGAGGGCGGGGGCTACGCTTGGGATGCAAAGTGCCTAACCTGTGATTGATAACAAAAAAATAAATTAATAAAATAAAATTTAAAAAAAGAAAATGTGCTAAAGAAAAACATTACATAAGAACTGAATAATAAATACAAACCCTAAGTTGCAAAAAAGAAAAAACAAAAAAAAAAACACGTGCTGTTCTTCCAAAGGTCCCGAGTTCAATTCCCAGCAACCACATGGTGGCTCACAACTATCTATAGTAATACCTGGTGTGTAGGCAGAATGTTGTATAAATAATAAATAAATCTTTTTAAAAAAAGATTAAAAAAAAAAACTAGACACAGGCTATAAAGGTAGCAAGGGCCAGAGAACAATGAACACTTTCGAATTATTTACCTCAAGGGTCAGTTCATCCGGGGCCCGAGCAGTATACCGCTTGATAACATGGGCAGCACCAACAGCAGGAGTATTGATAGATGACTCCTCATGAACTAGAAGATGGTTTCCTTTATTGTCAATCTACAATAAAAATCCAGTACCACAGAATGTTTAACGACATAGGATTTGTCTATCCATAAATGAAAATTAAATTTAGAAAGATGATACGCCCCAAAAGACTTTTAAAGAAAAAAAAATATATATATAGCCTGTAATTTATAGGGGCCAGCAAGACAGCTCAGCAGATAAACACACTTGCCAACAAGCCTGATCAGGTGAGTTTGATCCCTTTGGACCCACACAGTGGAAGGACAGAAGACAACTTCTGCAAGCTGTCTTCTACTTTCCAAATGCAGGCTCTGCAGCACATATATGTCCCAAAATGTAACAAAAACCTTTAGAACCCTATCACTTGTTAGGTAGCCAATTTGTGGCAGTATGTGTGCCACATACTGTGAACATAATGTATACAATTTAATTTCATTCTCATAATTCTAACATACACTATCACTACCTTCACTTAAAGGTAAAAATGAAAAACTGGAGAAATTATGTAATTTTAGAGAAATTAAATTACTTTCCAAGATCACTCAACTAATAATAGCAAAGTCATGCTCTTAGTGCAAGCATGCCTGGTTCCCTCTTACTCTCCTTGCAATTTTTACTAGGGGGAAAGAATATATATATTAAATTTTAATTTAATAATTAATAAATATTTTTAATTAAAGAGAAATATTTAATAACAAAGTATCAGATACCATGCTGGAGAGATGTCTCAGCATTTAAGAGTCCTGGTTGCTCTTCTAAGGACTGAGTCCCAGTACCCACACAGCGGCTCATACCACATGTAATATTAAGTCCAGGTCATCTGAAGCCCTCTTTGGGCCCTTTGGGGCACCACACACAGAAAGAGCACACAGACATACATGCCAGCAAAACACCCATATATATTCAAATTAAAATGAAAACCATCAGTCACTAATCCTACTGGAAAATAAGAAAATACTCTGTTTCTTTATTTGTAAAATTCATCCACTATCAAACAACTTCCTTAAGTAATTATTTTGGAATAAAGTTCATCAGAGATGACCAGATACCTCCATCCAGGTGAGGGCTGGTCCACAGTTGATCTTGTTGCCAGCGATAGTTGAAAGGCGTGACAGGTAAGCTGTGAGCATCTGAGTCACTGACTAAAAAGAGAGAGAGAGAGACTCATGGTAACAGAGGGAGAGCAGCCCTGCTTCAGAAACTCACACAAACTGTCATTTGTGTGAGAGAAAAACAGATCTTGCGGAATTTAATAATTACGTCGGTGGCACTCAGAAGGCAGGGGCAGGTGGATCTCTGCCAGGCCAGCCAGGGCTACAAGGTGAGGGCCCGTCTGGAACAGCAAGAGCTAACAGTTATAGAGAGCCGTTCGCTGACATTAAAGGGCCACCACTGAGACAATGGCACTTCACAGAGTAATCAGACACTGTATAATCCGGGATTTTTAGCTTCTAACACCTCATCATCAAGGCCATATTCCACAGCTTCTTATTTTATGACTTTCTTTTTGTATTTTTGTATTGAAAATGCAAAAAGTGTTATTAAAAGACACATCTGCAGCTTTTCAACATACCTCTCCCCATGCTTGTCTTTACCTTCTTTGGCTGTAATCTCCTATGCATATAGCTGTACAGAAGCGGCCACACTGTTGTGATCCTACACCACAGTACAGCTCACTGTTCTGGGACATGACGAAGTGTGGCAGAACAATGATAGAGAACCAAGTCTTCAGAGCCTGCTCCCCCTCTACCTCCTGGATAGACATAGTGTGAGGAGACAAGCTCCTGCTCCTGACACCACAATTCTTTCCTGATGCCTTATATTTCCCACCAGAGTGGACTGAATCTCTCTGGAAATGTCAGCCAAAACATTTCCTTTCTCCAGAAGTTGCATTTCTTGTCATTGACTGTTTTTGTTTTGTTTTTAATGGGGGGGGGGTGCTGTGGTCATTATTGTTGTTGCTGTTGTTTTCGTCAGGAAAAAAAACAGAGTCACAAGTTTGTACCAAAAATGGAGTTCTTGCTATGCTAAATGTGATCTTCTAGGATTTTTTTTTAAGACTTTGGAACTGGATTCTAAGAGGAATGTGGTAGAAGGGTTTGGAAATTTGAGATAGAATGCCAAAGCAGAGCTGAACCAGCCATTCTCGTAGAAATTTGGAAGATCAGAATGTGGAGAAAAAAGTAAACTGTGAAGGGCCAGCCCAGGAGGTTTCAGAGAGGAGTCTATGAGAACTAGATTAGAGGCCATTCAGGTTATATTCTTGCAAAGAGTCTAAATGTGTTCTGCATGTGTCTCAAGAACCAGAGGCTGAGTTCAAGAGCAATGGCCTCTTTTGATGGGCAGAGGAAGTATCAAGGCAAGCCAACATTTAAGGCTTTGTTGTGATTATTGCTCATTCAGATCTACAATATCAGAGAATAACAAATAAAGCACAAAGAAATTGAGTGATGTGGTTTCAGAGGAAGGATGTGTGAGCAAGCTTAAAGATATAAACAAGGTGAGTATAAATGACAAAGATCTTTACTGATAAAGGAATTAGCACCATTAAAGAGTAACCTCCTGTTCTCACCAATAGGAAAGTATCCCGAGGGCTAGATCCCATGCACCAAAGGTATTATAACTGCAAAAATAAAAATATATTTTGAAAGCAAAGGGCCTAAGCAAAAATGCCAATGGAGTTTACCATTCATGGAAAGCAACTACCTAAGAAGTGCTTCCCAGAGTAAGCACATAGAATCTGCTAAACTATGGTTCAACATGCATAAAGCAATCTCCAACCAACTAGGAACCCTCCTTCTTGGTGGCTAACTTTCATAGTGCTGGAAAGTGCTATGCAGGCTTGTGGTAGATTAATGGAGAAAAGATATTCAGAGCTGGGCTTTGCGTGTTACAATACATATGTGGCAGATAAGAAGTGACCACTAGTTCAAGAATGATATAATTGTTATGGGCTAACTAAGTACTTTCTGACTGGATCTGATGTCCTCTCCACAGGAGAGAATTTCATGTCTAGTAGAGCAATCATGTATGAAAAGCCCACACATGGCTTAGAAAGTCACAAGACCTAAGATAGAATGAGTTACGGTTATTTTGCCAAATAGACATAAAGTCTGTGAAATTGCCTTCTAAATATTTATATGAATACCCATACATGAGGGGCAGTGCTCTCATCACTGGTTACAGAAGCTTGGAGAGGTGGCAATGGGCAGCAGTCAATGCAGACAGTGGTCTAAGTATTAAGAAGCAGCATCAGATTATTTGGCACTAAGGAAGACAACTATATGAAGGAACCCCCACCCCATGCCTGTGAAGGCTCAGAGAAAGACTTGGAAAGGGAAACAGAGTTTAAATGCTAGAAGACAGGGAGAAATGCTATGAAATACTGTCTTCCAGATATGAAATAGCTATTGCACTCATACACTAGCTATGGTTATTTGCACAAGACCCACACAAAATCAAAACTACCCAAAACTCCAGCATAGATCAAGAGACAATTTCCAGGCCCTACACTTTACTGAGGAACAATTGGCAGATGGTAGATTTAGAGGCAGGAGGAAAATCATTCTGCTTCAAGGGTATGGCCACTGGTAGGTTTCCAATGTTTCAGTGGATAGCCACACACTCACATACACATAAACAACACTAACTGGACTTAGTGGGTTGTCAAAAGAAGACATAGAAGGGAATGTTTTGGAGGATATGAGGAAGATGGAAGGAGAAATAAAGTGTATTTATTCTACAATATACATGTAGGAAATTCTCAAAAAAGTTTTAAAAAATTTACATAACACCACCAAAAACAAAACCACAACCAAGAAGGCCATGTTCCCCCTAAGGAGGCAGGAGAACTTGCCAAGAATCATCTACGTTGTGCTAGTTTTGCAGGCATGAAAGATGAAAGATGGGAGTATAGCTCCACAGAAAAGCCATGAAGCCAAATAACTGACAAGGTCAGATTCCCTGCCAGGAGGTACCAAAAGGCCACCGTATGAAGCTACAAAAGCAACACCTAAGCCGCAATACATGTCCAGAAGCCAAAACCATGGGATGTCCACTTAAGAAAGCTGCATTCGTGAAGTAGAGGCAGCCCAAGAGAAAAGATATGACTGCTTTCAGCAGCAGAGCTGGAGGGGTGGGACTGCCTAACTCCTTTGTAACTGAGTTGATTCCAGTTCCTGCCCCAGATGCTAAATACTGAGCTACAAGATTTGGGATTTTTACTGGTGGAGTTTAGTCTTCCTTTGGCCAAGTCTTTCTTTACTCTGCCCCATTCCTCCCCTTTGGAACAGGAATGTTACTCTGTGACATTATATTGGAATTATGTCAATTCAAGCTTTGATTTTACAGGGTATCACACTTAAGAGAATGCCCTGAGTCTCAGAAAATAAACTGGGCTTTTGAAAAATGGTGGTACTGTGAAAGGCTATGTGTACTTCTGAATTTGGACCAAATGCATTTTTACATTGAGAGATGGCTGTGAAACTATGGGACCACGAACAGAATGTTGTTGGTTTGAATGTAAACTGTCTTCCATAGTCTAATGTCTTTCAAAACTTGATTCCAGATGGTGGTGTTGTCTGAAAAGGCTGTGAAACCTTCAGGAGGCAGAGCCTTGCTAAACAAAAAGGGTCACTGGGGACAGGCCATGAGGCTTTATAACCCAGATCTACTTCCATCACTCTCTGCACATAGTATGACTACACAGCCTCCTGCTCCTACCAGCATGACTTCTCTACCTGCTACCATGTCTCCTTGACATGACGAACTGTATGTCTCTCAAAGGGGAAGCCTAAATAAACCCTTCCTTAGGCTGCTTTAGTTAGGGTCTTCTGTCACAGCAACAGAATAGTAACTAACATGCATGAGGCTTTTCATTCAGGGATATGGTAGTGTTTAATACCCCCCTTGAAACTGAACACATTGCTTTCTTTAGCTCTAAGAAATTTATTGTGTTAATTTTAATCATCCTCTCTCCTCCTATAACTCCTATAAGGACTACTCTGTACCTATTTTCTACAATTCCAACTATCTTCTGACAACTTCTTAACTTCCTGCTCTTTTCAGGAACTATATGCTTATGATGTGGTATCCCAGCTCACTAATTCCCTGTAGCTATCTCCCTTATGCATGTAGTCCAGTTATTCAGCTCTGCTACTATTAATATGCATGATATTTTATTTCCAAGATCTGATTATTTTATTTTATTTTATAAAAATATGCTCTTGTTTTATGGGCTTCTTCTCACTCAGAAGTAAATAATTTTACTTTCAAAGGCCTTTGGCACTGGCCTCCATTACTTTGTTTACTCAGTGTTTGTGTGTAAGATTTCTACTACTCCTGTTCTACAGTCATTCTATACAAGGGTTATAGCTATATTTTGTTTTTGCATAAAATGTATCTTATTTATTTTCAAATATTACTCATAATTTTTATGTGAAGTATATTTTATTATTGAAATGATAAAGAATCTCTTCTCTACACAAATGGTTAAAATTTTTTTTGTTTTAAGAAATGAGTTGAAAATGAGTTTGCAGACAAAGCCTGCCATCAAAACATGCCCAACAGCACTGCTTCAGTACAGACTGCACTAGTAACACATTCTTTTCATACCTTTGGTTTTCATATTTTCACATTCCCTAGAAAAATAATCTGCTAATACATATTGGTTATGTACATTATTATCGTTATGAGGCTTCCCACTCTTATATGATATTCACTGACACTTGTTTATTTCTGAATGTCTTAGTAAATTTATCTTCTGCAATAAGCAATCCCAGGCATGATCCTAGGTGCTCTTGTATTCCACAATGACAAAAACTTTGGTTAAGTCATATGTGTTGTTACTTCTGCAAGATTCTAAATAATTACCTCAGGACTGTCCTTCAGGATGTCAGACCGGGGAAGCTCTGAAAGCTGGGAGAATCGTCGGTCATAAATGCAGAGATGAAGATGTTTATCAAGTACCCGAAAATCTTCATAACTTCTTTTAACAATCCAACTTTTGCCCTATGAATAGAGAACAAAATTCCAATAAATTTACTTTTTTTCAAAATGCTTAAGAATCATGCCTTTATTCTCTAATGGTATCTTATTCATGAAATTTTATATTTCCTAATAAGTTTTTACTAACTTAAAAATGATGACCGGTTCAGCTCTAAACACTGCAGTAAATTATATTATAAAGAAAGCTCAGTACTTAAAAAATACGATGGAACTCTCCATTTGCCCTCCCCTACTATTCTCCAAAGCCTACTGCTACTCATTGAAAACAATTGCTACGTGGTAAGACAGCATGTGACTCTAAATTTACAGAAAGGACCAATGAATAATTTTAAGCAATAGTATATTTCCTAAAACCAAAGAAAAATAAAATTAATGTACTGATTAGTTAACATGGTAGAAGCAGGAGTTCCTTGAAGGACAAGAGGTAGAGGGGAGGAAACATGAAGCAGCCTATTAGGAAGGTCAGTGTCCACACATTCACGCACAGGCGGGTCAGTACCTCACCGCAAGGTGGAAGGGTAAATGACCACATCTCTAGAGCAGCCCCATTTTCTCCCCACCCTAGCAGTTTTCATTAATGCAGGAGGGAAGGGAGGAAGGAAGAAAGGAAAAAGAAAAAAAGTATTCCACATCCAGAGCTTTTGGTTTTTGGATAATAATGTGCTAGAGGCCATCCAGCCAAATAAACTGCTTCCTAATAAGAAAAGCAGGTTACCTGGATTAGAAATCCTGCTACATTACTACAAAAACCTTGTATGACTACAACTAGAAATAAACTCAAAATTAAAACTAAGCTACACTTCTGATGAGACATTAAATTCAAAGAGACAAAGAATTCGACTTAATTGCAGAGTGATAATAACCTGATTTTAAATGGGCAGTAATCCTAACTGAACAATTCTCAAAAGAAGTTATACAAAGAACCAACAGGTACAACAAAAAAATTATCCCTATCATTAGTTGTGGGTAAAATGCAAAATAATCTACAAAAAGGCATCACCCCACTCAGATTAGAATGCTTATCGCACTAAGCAGGCTAACAGTGACAAATACTGGAGAAGACATAAGGAAATAAAACCTTTGCATGTTAGTGGTAGGAGTATAAATTAGTCTGGCTATTATGGGAAACAGTATAGATGTGTTCCTTACCTTAAAAAATTATTATATGATCAAGCAATCCCAATATTGGCCATATATATTAAGTAACAGATATCAATATATCAAAGAAACATCTATATTCCTATTTAAAGACCACCTTAAGAAAACAACCTATATGTCCATGTGTAAATAATGGAACATTATTCCATTACACACTGCATTATACATCACATACACACACACACACACACACACACACAGTATTTAACCTCAAAAGAAAAGGCATTTATAACAAAGCTGCTATATATAGACACCTGAATGGCAGTTATCAGAGGCTGAAGATGGGTGTACAGAAAGAAATCAGGAGGTACTGGTAAACAAGATAGAGTTGTAGTTAGGAGGAATAAATGTTAAGTACTGAGGGTGGAAAACATTAACTAAGAATTGAATTATAAAAATATGGTTAGTCTGGTATCCTTGAGATGTTTTTCTTATGCAGGTATCTTAACTACATCTTTTTAAAACTTTTAAAATACACTTTGGACTTTGTAATTGCTTAGCCAATTTTAAGTTCCATTTTATTGTAAAATCCTGAAAAAAAAAACCTTATTCCTTTTAAGGTTAAATACTATTCCACTGTGTGTGTAACATATAATGGAATGACTAATGGGCATTGTACATTTATACACACACACATACACATTTTTAAAGACTAAAAGAAATGCCAAGGGAGGGTTGCTAGAAAGATGGCTTGACAGTTAAAAGTACTGGCTGTTCTTCCAGAGTACCTGGGTTCAACTTTCAACACCAACATGACAACTCACAGCTGTCTCTATTATTCCTAAGGATCAGATGTTCTCTTTCATATGCGTACACAAGTAAAACACCCACACATATAAAATAACTACAACTGAAAGGAAAATAATGCAAGGCAAAAACAGATCAATCTTCTGTTGCTGCTGGAGACTTTACCAGTATCTGTACCCCAGTGGACAAATCTGATTCAGTCACCAGAATATAACTGAGCATGTAGACTAGGAACAGCAAGACTGCATGTGCTTCTCAGAGTCACTAACACTTAGTGTACATTCTAGGGTATAAAACCTACTACACAAAGTTTAAAAGGATAGTGAACACATGTTTGCTGTTACATCATTAAACACACTATAAGTTTAAAAGGATAGGGACCATATAATGTTTGCTCTCAGGCCATTAAGAATAGATGTCTAGTTCCATCTCTTTGGCTGCAAATTTCATGATTTCCTTATTTTTAACAGCTGAGTAGTATTCCATTTTGCAAATGTACCACAATTTTTGCATCTATTCTTCAGTTGAGGGACATCTAGGTTGTTTCCAGAGTCTGGCTACTATGAATAAAGCTGTTAAGAACATAGTTGAGCAAATGTCCTTGTTTGGTTGAGCAGCTTTCAGATATATGCCCAGAAGCGGTACAGCAGTGTCTTGAGGTAGCATACTCCCCGTTTTCTGAAAAAGCACCAAATTCCAACCAGCAATGGAAGAGGGTTCCCCTTTCTCCACATCCTCTCCAACATGTGTTGTAACTTGAGTTTTTGAACTTAGCCATTCTGACTGGTGTAAGATGGCATCTTAGAGTCATTTTGATTTGCATTTCCCTGATGACTAAGGATGCTGAGGATTTCTCTAAGTGTTTCTCTGCCATTCGATATTCCCCTTTTGAGAGTTCTCTGTTTAGCTCTGTACCCCATTTTTTTAATTGGATTACTCGGTTTGTTGGTGTTTAATTTCTTTGAGTTCTTTATATATTCTGGATATTAGCTCTCTGTCAGATGTAAGGTGGGTGAAGATCCTTTTCCAGTGTTTCAGTTGACGTTTTGTTCTGTTGACCATGTCCTTTGCTTTACAGAAGCTTTTCAGCTTCATGAGGTCCCATTTATTGATTGTTGATCTTAGAGCCTGAGCTCTTGGTGTTCTGTCCAGGAAGTTGTCTCCTGTGCCAACGCATTCATGGCTTTTCCCCATTTTTTCTTCTAACAGATTTAGTGTGTCTGGTTTTATGTTGAGGTCTTTGATCGACTTAGACTTTACTTTTATTCAGGATGACAAGTATGGATCTATTTGCATTTTTCTACATCTAGACATCCAGTTAGACCAGCATCATTTGTTGATGATACTGTCTTTTTCCATTGTATGGTTTGGGCTTCTTTGTCAAAAATCAGGTGTCTGTAGATGTGTGGGTTGAGTGAGGTATCCCAGAAGCCAAAAGACATGCATGGTATATACTCACTTTTAAGTGGATACTAGCCATATAATATATAACATAAACATACTAAAATCTACAGACATAAAGAGGCTAAACAACAAGGAGGACCCTAGGAAAGATCCTTATTTCTCATTCAGAAGAGAAAACAGGATAGACACTAGAAGCAGTAGAAGACAGGGAACAATACTGGAGCCTATCACAGATGTCCTTTAAAAGACTCCACCCAGCAAGGGCTCAAAGTAGATGGAAAGACTCACAGACAAACTTTGGATAGATCACAGGGAGTCGTATGAAAGAAATGGAATATAAAAGGACCCAGAGGGGTCAGGAACCCCAAAGGAGACCAACAAAGCCAAAAATAGCAGGGCCCAAGGGGAACTGCAGAGTCTCATTCATCAACCAAAGACCATACATAGAGAGGACACAGATCCCCTGCTCAGATGTAGCACAGACAGCTCAGTCTCCATGCGGGTTCCCTAATAAAGGGAGAAGGGACAGTCTCTGACATAAACTCGGTTGCCTGCTCCTTGATCACTTGTCCCTGGTGAGGCGACCTACCCAGCCCACAGAGAAAGAGGATCCAGGCAGTTCTGATGGGACCTGATAGGCTAGGGTCAGACAGTAGGGGAGGAGGACTTCCCCTACCAGTGGACTAGGAAAGAAGGATAGGGGAGGAAGAGGAAGGGAGGGTGGGACCGGGAAGAGATGAGGGAGAGGGCTACAACTGGGATACAAAGTGAGTAAATTGAGGAGGAAGAGAAGGAAGAGGGGGAGAAGAAATGATACATTTCTATAACTGAAACTCCAAAATTAGTAAAACAAAACAAATTATTTAGAAACATCAATACACTGATGAGCTTCTGGTCAGTTTAACTGAAAAGGAGAGATGGATGGGGAGAAAGGAAACAAACTACTAACATAACAAATAAATTAGAGATACATCACTAGAGATGACAGACAACAAAAGGAAGATCTGAGCAACTCAGAGCCTGTCAAACTCACACATGAAGAATACACAATTTGATTAAGTGTGTAGATATTTAAGCTACTGAATCAATAATCAATAATTAACATATTTTAAAACAGCAACAAGCAATAATAAGTTCACCATTAATTTTACCAAATCCCTCAGGCAGAAATTATATGACATATCTAGAATCTTTTCCAGAAAACTAAAGAAGAGTGGACACTGCCTAATATCAGTCTGAAAGGCCTACATTAGCTTACTTGCAAAACTAGACAAAAGGTTGTTACCCAAAATACACAGAGAATCCTAAAACAGAAAAAGAACAGCCTAATTTAAGAAGCAAGAAACAGACTTAGCAGATACCTCACCAAAAATATACAGCTAAGAAATAAAAAGCTTGTGAGAAATTGCGTTACAGAACTGAAAATTCAAACAAGGCCTTATTAAGATGGCCCAAATCCAAAGTGCTAGCAATATCAAACAGAGGCAAGGCATGGAGCAGCAGAGATTCTCATCCACTGCTGGGAAGAATGCAAAATGTACAGTCAATCTAGAAAAAAATTAATATTTTTTCATTAGATTAAACATATTATCATACAAACTAGCCTCATTACTTACGACTTTACACACATGAGTTAAAAACTTATGTCCACATAAATTCCTTCAAGGGGTGTTCATAGTAACTTTACTTGTAAACATCCAAACCTGCAAGTACCCAAGATGCCCTTCAGTAGTGAAAGAATAGAATGTGGGCCAGGCACACAAGGGAACACTAGCCAGGGCTGAAAAAAAATGAGCACTCAAAAAAGATATGAAGGACGCTCTCCAGACACATATGCAGAGACACTAATCAATATCAACAAATTACTACCAATTATCTTTATGAGATTCAATGCATCATAGCATCTTTACATTTAAAAAAAACTCATTTTATATGTACAGGTGTTTTGCCTGCATCTGTGCCAGTGCACTACATAAGCCACTGGTACTATGAAAGCCAGAACAGAATCAGATTCTTTGGAACTGAAGTTATAGATGAGCCATCTGGGTACTGAATACTAGGAATTGAACCCACAACCTCTGAAAAGCTACCCACACTGTTAACCACTGAGGCCCCTCTCCAGCCCCAAATCAGACCATAATTTTAAATATCAATTCACATTTTGTGTGAGAAAATGCTTCCATTAGATGTACATTGGTTTTTAATTACTGAAATTTTTATATTTTCATTTTCCAGAGTCAAGTGAATTGTTAATCTGTCAAATATAAAGATACATGCCTCCTTTGAAACGGAGAAATGTTAAAATCTTATTAGCAAATGAGAACATGTGAAAAAGATCCAATTATAACATTCTAGGGATGATAAAATTACAGAGACAATGAAAAGGTCAGCGGTTGGAAGAGTTTATGGGAGGAAGTTACAGACAAGCACATGAATTTTAGGGCAGTAATAGTATTAATTTATATAATAGTACAATGATCCAAATGTGCCACTAACTTTTCATAAAGCCCATGCTATAGAATAAAGCCCATGCCCAAAGAGTAAAGTCCTATGTAGACTATGGGCTTTAGGTCACAATGATATGTTACTATAGATTCATCAGCTCATGACTGCATGTCTGTAAACTTCTTTTGACTGCTTTTTAAAAAAATATTCCAATGCAAACAAAAGATGGTACTCCTGTACAGTCTTTCATTTATGAAATCAGAAAAGTTCATAATATATAATTTGAAAATCACCTAAACATGTTCTAATTTACTGAGCAAAATTCTTTTTTTTTCATTTTTTTATTCACTTTGTATCCCCTCTGTACCTCCCTCCCTCCTCCCCTCCCAATCCCAGCCTCCCTCTTCCCCACCTGTGTCCCTCTCCCAGTCCACTGAAAAGGGAGGTCCTCCTCCCCTTCCCTCTGATCCTAGTCTATCAGGTTTCATCAGGAGTGGCTGTGTTGTCTTCTTCTGTGGCCGGGTAAGGCTGCTCCCCCCTCAGGGGGAGATGATGATCAAAGAATAGGCCAATCAGTTTCTGTCAGAGACAGTCCCTATCCCCATTACTATGGACCCCAGTTGGATACTGAACTATCATGGGCTACCTCTGTGCAGAGGTTCCAGGCCATCTCCATGAGTGGTCCTTGGCTGGAATATCAGTTTCAGAAAAGACCCCTGTGCCCAGACTTTTTGCATCTTTTGCTGTCTTTGTGGAGCTCCTGTCCTCTCCAGATCTTACTATCTCCCACTTCTTTCATAAGATTTCCTGCACTTTGCCGAAGCTTGCCTATGAGTATCAGCATCTGCCTCGATACCCTGAAGGGTAGAGCCTTCCAGAGGCCCTGAGAAAATTCTTAAACAAAGACCTTATATATTGAGCAGACATAAAACAAAAACTTTGTCTTTATTTTGTACATTCATAATCTTCCCATTTCTGAGAAGCATAAATAAAATAATAATTGGAATACTTTAATGTTATAAAGGAACAATACAAAATCAAAGCAAAATCCTGAATTATACTTCTAAGAATTTTAGTTTGTTACTAATTTTTTATCTTAATTGAAACCAACAAGTAACTATCACTACTCATTGATGCCAAAAATCAGTAATTCTAGACAGGTCTGCGAAAAAAAGAAAATACCTGCTATTCTTTCTGAGAATAGTCATTGACCATGTTTTTGGAATTCTTCTGTTAGAGGAAAGTTAATAAGAAAAATGACAATTGCTATTAATTACGAAAGTCAGTAAAGAAAGAAATACAACCTGAATCTTAGGCTGGACTATTCTCAATACAGAACCTGATGCAATTACTCCACACCTGTGAGCAACAGCTTACTCATCTATAAAACAGAATAATAACACCTCCATCTCATAGAAGCTATACCAAAAAAATTAAATCAGAAGGCTGGCAATCATCCTACGTGTTTTGTTCCCACGCAGAAGCTCTCCAATGTTAATACTCAATCGACTGTGGTAGTAAGAGATTGCTAACTGTAAATGGACTGAGTTGAGAGGAGATATTTAAGACAGGAATGCATTTCTGCAGTTGAATGTCAAGCATGAGAACACCAGAGGAGATATTTTGAGGCAAGGAGAAACCAGCTGTCTGTTCCTCTACCATGACAAAAGGAAACCTGAGATTACTTAATATTTACACTTAATCTTCAGAAAAGAAAAAAAACTAATCTGAAGTAATTTTAGTTACAACTAAAGTGTATTTAATATCTTTCAATAAGGATTATTACTGCTGGGGGCTAGAGAGATGTCTCAGCAGTTAAGAAGGCTTACTGATCCTCCATATGACTGAAGTTTGATTCCCAGCATCCACATCACAATTGTGAGCTGCTTATAAATCCAGTTCAAAGACATCCTCTGGCCTCTGAGAGCACCTGCATGCATGTAAGGCACATAAATTTATGTCAGCACACAGGCATAAACACATCACACAGCATTATCAAAAACTGACCACATACTTGGTCAAAAAGCAAGTCTAAACATATACAAGAAAAGTGAAGAAAAAAACTGTATCTTATCAGACCACCACAACATACACAAGAGGAGTTCATACCAATACTCTTCAAATTATTCCACAAAATAGAAACAGAAGCCAGGAGTGGTGGTACATGCCTGTAATCCCAGCACTCAGGAAGGCAGAAGTAGCCAGATCTCTGTGAGTTCAAGGCCAGCCTGGTCTACAAAGCGAGCCCAGGACTACCAAGGTTACACAGAAAAACCCTGTCTCAAAAAACCAAAACCAAAACACGAAAGAAAAGAAAAAAACAAAACAAAACAAACAAACAAAAAACAGAAGGAACATTTCCAGACTCAGTTTATGAGACCACAGTTACCCAAATACCCAAACCACACAAAGATTTAACAAAGTGAATTACAGACCAATCTCACTTATGAACACTGGTTGTTCCCTCTCTCTCCAGATCTATTCAATATAGTACTTGAGGTTCTAGCTAGAGCAATAAAACAACTAAGGAGATCAAGGGGATACATTGGAAAGAAAGTATGGCTATTTGTATATAGTATGATAGTATACATAAGCAACCCCAAAAATTTTATCAAGGAACTCCTACAGCTGATAAATACCTTCACAAAGTGGCTGAATATAAAGATTTACCGAAAACTCAGTAGCCCTTCAATATACAAATGGCACACAGGCTGAGAAACAAATCGAGAAAACAACATCCTCCACAATAGCCACAAATAATATAAAATATCTTGGGCTAACTCTAACCAAGCAAATGAAAGATCTATATGATAAAAACTTCAAGACTTTGAAGAAGAAAACTGAAGATATCAGAAGAGGGAAAGATTGCCCATGCTCATGAATTGTCATAGTAAAAATGGCTATCTTACCAAAAGCAATCTATAGATTCAAGGTAATCCCCATCAAAATCTCAACACAATTCTTCATAGACCTTGAAAGAATACTCAACTTCATACAGAAAAACAAAAATCCCAGGACAGCTGAAACAATCCCAGATAATAAAAAAACTTCTGGGGGTATCACCATCTCTGATTTCAAGCTGTACTACAGAGTTGTAGTAATAAAAACCAGATGGCATTAGCATAAAAACAGACAGATTGATCAGTGGAATAAAACCGAAGACACAGAGGTACATCTACACACCTATGGACATTAAATTTTCCATGTATGGAGAAAACCTAGAACCCCTGCACATATGTAGCCCATGGCAGTTTAGCATCCAAGCAGGTTCCATAGTAATGGGAACAGGGACTGCCTGTGACATGAACTGATCGGCCTGCTCTTTGATCACCTCACCCGGATGGGGGAGCAGACTTACCAGGAAAGCTGGAGGAAGACAATGAAACCACTCCTGATGAGAGCTGATAGACTAGGATCAGAAGGAAGGAAAGGAAGACCTCCCTTATCAGTGGACTTGAAGAGAGGCATGTGTGGAGAAGGTGGAGGGAAGGTGGGATTAGAAGGGAAAGAGAGAGGGGTTTATGGGGGGATCAAAGTAAATAAAGTGTAATTAATAAAAATTGAAATAAAAAATGGAAAAACATAAAAATATCTCTATTTAAAAATTTTTCATAAATGGAAAGAAGACAGTATCTTCAACAAATGCAGCTGGTCTAACTGGATGTCTGTATGAAGAATGCAGATACCACCATATTCATCAACCTGCACAAAACCCAAGTCCAAGTGGATCAAAGACTTCAACATAAACACAGATACACTGAGCCTGATAAAAGAGAAAATGGAGAATAGTCTTGAATGCATTGGCACAGGAGACAACTTCCTGAATGGAACACCAGTAGCACAAGCACTAAAATCAACATTAAAAAATGAGACCTCCTGAAACTGAAAAGCTTCTGTAAGGCAAAGGCCATTGTCAAAAGGACAAAATGGCAACCAAAAGAATGGGAAAAGATTTTTACCAATTCCACATCTGGCAGAGAGCTAATATACAAAATATATAAAGAACTCAAGAAACTAGACATTAGCAAACTAAATAATCCAATTAAAATGGGGGAAAGATCTAAATAAAAAAATTATCAACAGAAAATCTCAAATGACTGAGAACCACTTAAGGAAATGTTCAGCATCCCTAGTCATCATAGAAATGAAAATGAAAATGAAAATGACTTTGAGATTCCACCTTACTCCTGTCAGAATAGCTAAGATCAAAAACACAAGTGACAGCTCATGCTGGCAAGAATGTGGAGCAAAGCAAACACTCTTACACTTCTGGTGAGGTACAAACTTATACAGCCACTTTGCAAGTCCATATGGCACTTTCTGGGAATCAATCTACCTCAAGATCCAGCTATACCACTCCTGGGCATATACCCAAAGGATGCTCCATCCTATCACAAGGACATTTGCTCAACTATGTTCATAACAGCTTTACTCATAATAGCTGGAAACTGGGAACAATCTAGATGTACCTCAACCAAAGAATGGATAAAGAAAATGTGGTATGTTTACACAATGGAGTATTACTAAGCTGTTAAAAAACAATGACATCATGAAATCTGCAGGGAAATGGATGGAACTACAAAAAAAAAAAAAAATCAAGAGCTGAGGTACCCCAGACCCGGAAAGGCCCACCCCAGCATAGGTGACAGCTCACAAAGCTGGAAACCTGGAGCACTCTGCACAGCACAGCCTACAGGTTAGAGAGTGTCCTTTCCAAATGCATCAGTATGTCTGAACACTTTCAGGCACAGCTGATCTGTTCTCAGAGTCTTTACAGTATTTGTTCTTTTGAGGGGTTTTTACTCCCCTCTGTCAACCTTCAACTTACTTCTGCACTGTCTGAGAGAAACTCTGGCTTTTATGGTTCACTCTGACAGAGAGAGGCCTACTGAATCTGCTCAGTTTCAGGGACTTCCTAAAGCTATCTTGAGTTGATTACCTCTCTGCTTAAGGAGCTTCCCTCCACGATAAAATATTTCAATCTTGGAAAAAAAAAAACTGTTACACAACACTTGTCCTCTAATGTCATACCAAAAAACTAGACTACCAGTCATGTAAATGCATTTTTGAATTTATTAACATTTGGAATATGTTTACAGTAAAAATCACAACAGAAAATGATAGAGAAGTGGCAAGAAAGAAAGAAAGAAAGAAAGAAAGAAAGAAAGAAAGAAAGAAAGAAAGAAAGAAAGAAAGAAGAAGCGAGCCAACCAACCATTCTACACTTGGTTTCAAATCTTGGTACCTCTGATTTTATTACACTATAGAAAGTACTAACATCCTCAAGTTTTTGTTGCATTACTTACAAGACAGAAATCAGACCTTCTATCTCACAGAGCTATTGTAAAAATTAAATAACAATAGTATTTAATATGGCTGTAAGCACATACTTCATCAAGAAATGCCAAATGAATTTTGGTTTATCCTATATGGAAGATACCATTTGTATTTCTAGACTCATAAGTTTTCTTTCTTTTTTTCTTTCTTTCTTCCTTGCTTCCTTGCTTGCTTTTTTTCCCTTCCTTCAAGACAGGGTCTCTCTGTGTAGCCTTGACTGTCCTGGACTCGCTTTGTAGAACAGGCTGTCCTCAACTCACAAAGATCTGCCTGCCTCTGCCTCTCCCAATGCTGGGATTACAGGCGTACACCACCATGCCTGGCTGAAATGATAATACTATCTCACTAGAAACTATAAGTAATTTCTCCAATCTATTCTAGACTGAAAATTACACAGAGGCAGAGGTAAAGATGGCAGTCAGAAAGCTAGACTCTTTCACAGCTCCAGCTGCTGGGTCTCCATATAGCTTAGGGTAGCCACTTTACTACTGCGAGCCTCTGCTTCCTTCTTTGAGGAATTAAAGGGTTCATAGTGAGGCTTTCAATTTTTTTTTTAATTCTCATTTAATATAGCTTATGGCTGGCATATGTGGTGAGACTACTGAACTAAGCCATGGGAAGGCTTCAGTAATTGCACACAATGAGTCAGAGAAGAGATGAATGGCATCGTTATCATAGAGTAAATTATCACTCTAGCATAATAAATACAATTAACAAGTGATCCAAAATGCTCTAAGCATTTTGACAGGATATTTACAGCAAGGAAACTATCTAACATCTAGGTCAATAGTACATGCAAGCATAATCACACAATTATGCCTTTAAAGTGTGGCTAATGTTAAGAAGAGACACTAAATTGTGTTATACTGCAGATAGATTGAAAACCTCATTTCAGACACACCAACCATGTTTTTATAAATAAAGAACATGAAATTTCTATGTATCTATTAGTAGTATTGATTTAGTAGAAAAGCATTTAATATTTGCACTTAAAAATCGGCTTACCATTTCTCTTAATGTGACCAAACTTCAAATCAACAAAGCTCTATTTAAGACTTTTCTGATTTTGTTTTTTACTTCCTTCTCTTTCACCAGGTCTCATCAATCACCTAATGCTAGCCATTCAGATTCTGCCTCCCTGCTAAAAATAAATGTAATGTCCTGTTTTGGCTACACAAACCATCAAGATTAAGCAGTGACACATTGATTTTATCTTGGAGCCAGTCTCAAATGTACAGGATACCTCTCTATCATCTATCCACTCCAAGGAAACAGTAAGAGGTGGAGGTGCAAGTCCTTTAGTTTGTTATATCACTAAAGGCTATTTGCTTCTCTACCCTAAAAGAGAAAAAGAATCAAAAGCAAATGTTCATGTCTTACCTGTTATCAAAACCTTGAAATAAAAAAGTATCTCTCTAAGCAAAAACATTTTATGAAAATGGAACTACATGGAACTTAGAACTTTGTTGGTTCTCCAAGAAGCTGTAGTGACATGCAACAAAACCCATCTTAATTATACCAAGTTGAACTCTATCTCCAGTACTATGTTCTAGCACCTAGAAATGAAAGTACTTAATTTTAAAAAAAATTTTGTTTAAAACCAGAACTAAGAATTTACATATTCCTCATACAATATAAGCAACAGAGCTTTCCTGAGTTTTAACTCTTAACTTCATGAACATGACTACTTTAAAAAAATATGAATTTCTGTATCTTATTTTCTTCCCCAAAGTAAAAATTATATGCAGAATAAAGTCTTCCTCCCAAACACTTGTTTTACAATAACCAATTCAGGAACAGGCAGAAGGCTCTGTGAGTGTAAAATAAGAGAGTTTGAACTATCAGTGTTTACTTGATGAAAATATTGATTTCAAATGGCATATTTTAAATCTCATGATGAGCAAGCCATGGTGAATACCCTCATGTTCTAATTATAAATAGTCAAGAAAGATCAAGCTGCAAAACCATGCACACATCTTGTTGTATCATATAACAGTAGTTGTCAACCTTCCTAACCCTACAACCCTTTAATACATTTCCTTATGTTGTTGTGATCCCCAACTATAAGATTATTTTGTTGTTACTTCATAACTGTAATTTTGCTACTGTTACGAATAATGTAAATATCTGATATGCAGGATATCTGATATGTGACCCCTCTGGGGCTTGCAACAATAGGTACAATAGATACAAATTTGTTTTCTTACAATAGTTATTCATACCCTAATTACATTTCAATAGAAGCCAACTTTCTGTTGATCATAAGCCTTTGAGCATTGTGAGAAATACATTATAATAAGCAATTTAATAGTCATTCTGGTTAATTAACTCAATATAGAGGATACATTCTCAAAATTACCTGACAGGCAATCTGCACGAGGTAGACCAGCTCTTTAGATTCACAGCCGTTTTTCATTACTTCATTCTGTTCTTCTGATAGTGAAAGCTGTGTCACAGAAGAAAGGGACAAAAAAGTCAACATTCACAAATGAGAATAAACAAAGTATACAATAATAACTGGACCACCACAACAAGTTAATTTAAGATGTGCCTTATAGCTTAAAGCAGGTAAATGAAGAATTCAGAATTTCAAAATAAAACACATTTTTATGAATTCCCTTTGTGCCTGTTATCCAACTGACAGCCCCACATAAAAGCATAAGTAAGATACTGTTACATAATCAGATCTTCATTCCCTTTATTTATTTATTATGCACAAAAGTATTAAACTGTATACTGAGAGATGCATAACAAGTTTAAAAATAGCCCAGACTACTGGAGGGAAAGAATCTGGCTGCCCAGAGAATGGCTGAGCCTGTAGCCATGTTTAATTTCAGACTTACCATCTGGGTCTGAACATTAAATAATGTTTTGTTTTTATTTGAATAAGCAGATAACATGTACAAGCACTAAGGTCTCTCTTATGAAAAAACACACAAAAAACTGGCAATACTGGGACCACGTGGGCAACTTCTGAAAAGGAATCGTCTTAAATGAGGTATATATCCAAAATAGTTTGCTACAGATATGATTACTCTTTATCTCATGTCAGCATCTAGGCTAAGTATCATCATCCATCCTGCTGCTAGCTTTGTTATTTTTCTTGTACTCTTATTTGTTTCATGCAGTCATGTGGTATACCTGACTCCAATTTGGAAGTGAAATCACATCTATTCCCCAAAGTGAGACCCTGTGTTCAAAAGTAACAAGTGACAATGTACTAATAATCTACCTACTTAGTGTCTCACCCGGAAAAGAGGAAGGGAAAGGACATAACACCTGCTCTCAAGTCACATGGCATTCCTTGAAGAAGTCCTTCACAAATGCCACATGCCATTGTAGTTCATGCGGTAAGAAACACTCTGCTTAAGAGGATACATTCTCTGTGTGAACAGTGTTACAGGAAGTTATTTATGAAAAATCTTCACCTATTAAGACATTCACAAGATAACAATGAATAACCCAGTTTCGTGTCACAATTGCAGGTTTAAAAATTAAGAATGAAAAGAAGCCTATATAATTTTTTGAAAAAGACAGGCTTTAAATCAAGAGACAAGAATGGGCCTGGATGCCTGGCACTGGTGCCAGAAAATAAAGAATCTTCCTAAGATGGGACAAGGAAAAGGCAGCCAAATCCTGGGAGACTGCCGACTAAAATGACAAACTGTAAGTACAAGGCATAGAACTGACTGATGTCCAACCTCCCACAAGTATGAAACAAGGGTATGGAATCAATACATTAAGGATGTAGAAAAAGCAGGAGAATGGGAAGGGGCCCATGTATCATAGGGAGCCTCTTTAAGCAAGGATCTTTATAGCCTAGGAGCACAGTATTGACCAGACAAATAGGGTTAAGAAGCATCCCACTAAGGCAATCAAGACATTCAACAGCTACAACTGAAATGGCACAGAAAAGCTGTAAGAGGCTAAGGAAGACAGCCCATTCGGTTCTAGACTATAATGTAGCTAGTCCTCAGGGCTTGGAAAGGTGGGAATGGAAGGAGCTTGTTGAGCTACAAAAAGCAGGAAAAAACTGGCAGCATGGGGAAGGAGCAAAGAACTAAGAAAGCAGACAGGAAGGGCATACACTCTACACTCAGAGGACTGTGGCTTGGCAGTAGAGAACAAAGACCATACCTAGCCAATCTTCAAGTCTCCCTAAAAAGAAATTTCTAATATAGATTATACCCTCAAAATATTTAAAGGACCTTATTAAAACTGCTACAAAAAGCAAGATCAATCTGTGATGGCTAATTTTGGTTTTCAATTTAACTGCCTCTGGAATCAACTAAAAGTCAAGCTGCTGGTTACCTGAGATATTTTCTTGACCATATTATCTGAAGCAGGAAGGCTAAACATGAGCAACCCAGATAAAGGATATAAGACAGGAAACTGCTTTGTGTCTGCTTGTTCCCACTCTTGCTGACAAGTTCATCTACCATAATGCTACAGCATTCCAATAAAAGAATCAAGTTTTCTCAGAAGCCTACTACAGAGGGCCTTTGAAAGACTCTACCCAACAGGGTCTCAAAGGAGATGCTAAGACCCATAGCCAAACTTTGGGCAGAGTGCAGAAAACCTTATGGAAGAAGTACGAGATAGAAAGACCTGGAAGGGACAGAAGCTCTACAAGGAGAACAACAGAACCAAAAAATCTGGGCAGAGGGGTCTTTTCTGGTACCGATACTCCAACCAAGGACCATGCATAGAGATAACCTAGAACCCCTACACAGATGAGGTCCATAGGAGCTCAGTCTCCAAGTGGGTTCCAGAGTAAAGGGAACAGGGACTGTCTCTGACTTGAATTCAGTGGCTGGCTCTTTGATCACCTACCCCTGAAGGGGTGAGGGAAGCAGCCTTACCAAGCCACAGAGGAAGACAATGCAGCCAGTCCTGATGAGACCTGATAGTGTAGGGTCAGATGGAAGGGGAAGGGGACTTGGGAAGGGGCATGGAAGGATAAGGGGGAGGGAGGGTAGGATTAGGACGGATTAGGGAGGGAGTTACAGCTGGGATACAAAGTGAATAAATGTTATTAAACTTAAAAAATTAAAAAAATAAAATCTAAAAAAGTATAAAAATTTTAGAAGAGTAAAGCAAAAGAGTTTCACAAAATTTTATTTGGGAATCATTTCTGGAGTATGATACACTATGACATAAGAAAAATGTATAACATACAAATTTTATGTCATAAATACTATTAAATTTTTTTCCAAGCCAAGCATGGTAGTACATTTAATCCCAGAACTCTTGAGTCTGAGGCCAGAGTGGTCTACATAATAGGATCCCAGACAACCAGGACAGTGGTCCTCAAACCTTCCTAATGCTGTAACCCTTTAATACAGTTCATCATGTTGTGGTGACCCCTCACCCATAAATTATTTTTAGTGCTACTTCATAATAATAATTTTGTTGTTATGAATGCTAATGTAAATATCCAAGTTTTTCAATGTCTTAGGCCATCCCTGAGAAAGGGTCATTTGACCCTCAAAGAAGTTATAACACACAGGTTGAGAACCCGGGAGTTAGGAATAGATGGTAAGAACTTGTCTCCGAAACAAAACATTAGCTGTCTCTTCTTTCCTTCGGCATGCTTTTGGAACGGGAAAGAGGGCTCAATGGTTAAGAACACTTGCTGCTCTTCTGGAGGACCGCTGTTCAGTTCCCAGACCCATGCAGATAGTTCACAACCTTCAATAACTCTCGCTCCAGAGGATCCAATGCCTCTGGTTTCTGCAGGTATTCATACTCAGATGCATATACCTGCAGGCAGGCAGGCAGATACACACACAATAAAAAATAATATTTTTAATTGAAACAAAACAATATAAACTAGGGAAGAAAAAAGGCAATCAATATTATGGTAAAAGTGTATATAATCTATAGTATCTATCAATATCAATATTATGTAGGTAAGTTCTATAACTCATTATTGGTGACACAAAAATAAACCAAATCACAAAACTTGGAAGGATCTGCTTCTAATAAAACAGTTAACAAGAAAGGCTGAAATAAATTCTTTATTCTAAGGCAAAATCTTGCCATGCAAAAATCTAGAACTGCAGGAAAGAAGTAAGAATACCAGAAACAGCAAACATGTAAGAAAATACAGAACATCTAACTTCTGCACAGTAACAGATGGAACAGATTAAGAATATCTTCAATGTCTAAAAGAAATTTACCAAAATGCTTTTCATATCTGAACTACCATGAAAAACCCTGAGTCAAAATGAAGCATTTTCAGATAAACAAAAACAGAACTTCTACCGAGACAACCTCAGTGAATGAGTTTCAATATGTACCTGAGAGAATAAAGTATGGCATAAAGCAGAAATGTTGAGGAAGGCAGTTAAGTCAGTGAGCCTACACTTGCTAACAAATTTTAACCATATAGGAATATCTCTAGGAGACAAAACAGTGAACTATTTACCCTGGACAGCATAGTGTAGAAGATGAGAAAGAGTAATGGTGGTTTAAAAAAACAAAAACAAAAACAAACCCTAAATACAGGACTGCATGGTAGGATGCAGGTAAGATTCTAGTACATTTTTTTACTTTAAATTATGTATTCATATTAAATTCTTTAAAATATATTTTTCAAACCAGAAAAAGGGCATTTTTAAATTTAAAAAAGTAGTAAATAAAGACTAAGAATTAAAATCAGTCATCCCAAAGAGAACTAGGAAGAAAGGGGCAAAAATAAATCATATTTATAAAAACAGCAAGCAGGTAGGACCAAAAAGAAAAAAAAAAACAAAAACTAACAAACATGTGCTGTATAAGGTGTCAAGAGGAAAAAGTAATCAATAGCCCTTCCCAGTTTTGATGGTGTATGAACCACAAAAATGATCAGCATAGTAAGATATTCTAAAAATGGCAGTAATAAGACTCATATCCTAGCAGTAACCAACACCTTTTCTATTTTGGACTGAAAACCTGCACAGCAGAAAGGAAATCATGGTATTGAAAACCAAGCCAACTTCCAGATGGTAGTGAGGTCATGGGTCTTGCAGGAAAACCTACAACCTCCACTTTACTAAAGCAGCATAATTCCTAACTTCCTCCTGAATACTTATCCTTAAGTCCACAGGTAAGTGACTGGAACCCAAAGTAACTGCAGGTTTAGAAAACTGACTTATCTCTATGCCCTCAGCTTTGTATGCCCAAGCAGGGAGTTAATGGTTTTTAGCAAAAGTATCTTCTAAATGTGTGTTTCACCTTACTTAGAGGTACTTTATCTTTCAGTTTTCCTCTCTGGATGATCTCTATTTTTGTCTTTCAATATCCACATTCTTTCCGGTCTCCAGTAAAGGTATATTCTCTACATCTTTGGGTGCTTTGGGAAATCACCTCTCAAACATCTGAATATGCATATACATATGCATTTATAGTTTTTCTTCTCGTATGATTTTTGCTAAACTGCTTGCTTTCCTAGAGGAGGGCTTTTTCATCAGAGGTATTCTCTAAGTGGTGATACAAGGTATCCAAGAAAGCTGCTGGAAACGAACTATGCATTTTAAGATATCTTACACCCAGGATTGAATAATTTGTGTTTTACATTAATACCTAAACACACTATGAAACAATGAATTAAGTTTACCCACAGAAACTGACGAAACTCAGTAATTTAAATAATTTCTACTCCCTTCAAATTAACAAAATATCAATCCCTTATAAGAAAGAGCTAGCACAACTTTCAAACCTCACATTTCTAAATTCATTCCAAGTCTATCTTTGGAATGATGTTTCCTGTGTTGGCTTTACTTTTTTATCACCATGGAAACCAATCATCATTGTTGTTCTTAGAATTTTTAAAAATACAACTCTACTCAGCAAGGCTCAGCAAGTGCTCAGAAATTCCTTTCTCAACAGAGAGAAGAGAAGGCACTAACATAAAGCAGAGTAAAACATAACCTTCCACCCACAGCAAAAGTCATTCCTCAAAGCTTAATCAACAGATGGCAAAGAGCACAGAGAGTTCTTCTTTCATTCATCTTTTACAGTTGGATAATGGTGGCAAATTCACTATGTTGTATAGACTGTAAACAAGCTTCCTTTCATGTAAGCAGCCTACAGAAGAGGCAGAGATGTGAGAACAAGTTCTGATGTGCACTATTAAATGATCCACCCACATAATATTTCATCTCCTACTACCCAACACTATAAATAATACCTAGGTTAGAGCACTGGCTAACGAAAAAGCACCTATGGGATCACATTTTGTTAGCAAGCAAAGAAGCTTATGGGTCAAAAAATCAGTAGCACAGTAGGCCTTCAAATTTATTACAGAAAGCCTAGAGATATGTGGACTTATAGTGTACTTACTAAGTAAGAATCAGCAGATCATTGTCTCCTCAGATGAGAATAAATGAAGCAACTAATTTATTCATGTCTAAACACTACAATCACACTCAGCTCAGTATGATGTTCATGGTATACAGATGTAAAAACAAACAACAAAAATTTTCAAGGGCCACTGTGACTGACACATCAGAGCACAGACTTCTTAGAAGGCAATACTGCACGAATATTTCCCCATTCCTGCATTGTCTGGGCTTTCTGAACAAAGAGCACTGGCACCTGGTTAAAAGAAGACTGAGTAGTGAAGCTGTCCAGAGACAGAGCCTCACCTCCCACCCTGAGCCATGTGATCACATTCCAGGATGTTTGCAAAAGATTGTTTCTTTTTCCTCAGAGAAGGTGTGCAGATTGAAGGTAAGATCTTTCTCCCTCCATCAGGGCAAAGGGGAAGGGTAGAAGTACATGTATCCTAAACTAAGCTCCAAGTTTCTTAAGCGCAAGTATCTCTCTTGGGCTACAAAATCCCAAACACAAAGTAGTTTGTTTCTCCTATCACTCCACCCAAGGCAGCAACATGAGTCACCCTGGGAGTGGAAACAGCCTGGTTTCTGTGTCACTGTTGTGAGTGGGGGCAGAGCTTGAGTCTGTGACTGTGGCAAGCCAACATGGTGGCTTACAGAGTAAAATCTTGCACCTTCCACAATTTCAGGATCAACTATAATACTTCTCAAGCATATTTACTTAATTGGATAAGTGTCATGAATAATTATGACTCTAGAAAATATGTATTTCATAACTCAGGACTTTTACAACAATAAGATAAACTCATATACAATTAGAAATCCAGGTCTTGGATGACAGTAGCACTGATAATCAATCTAAACCTTTATTTCAACTATCCTCTCCAATAACAATGATTTTTCTCTTAAACAAAATATCACTACAGAATATATGTACATAAGACTAGCGATGCATTTTTCATTTCTTTTGGTTCGAGGGAAAACTAAATTAAGAATGGGAAGATCCCTGGAGAATGCATTATTGTAAAGTTACTCTTAACACCTCAGTCCTGACATCATTACTCAGTCATCAAAACAGGTATGACTGCACCAAACTTATGCCTTAGCACTTCCGCCTTTCTAGACAGGTATGGTGACACATGCTTATAATGGAAGAGCAGGTGCTAAGGCTAGCCAGGACTACAGATCTAGGCAAGCCTGAACTACATAGTAAGACTCTTTCACAGAAAATACATTACATAACAGAATTGCTGGCCATTGAGATGGCTATGCAGGTAAAGATGCTTGCTACCAAATCTGATGACCTCGATTCAATCTCTGGGAACCACATGGTCAAAGAGGGGGACCAACTCCCACAAGTTGTCCTCTACTGTCCCTACATTTGCCAAAGCATATGCTTGAGTACACACAAGGACATATTCATGCACACACAAAATAAATAAATAGATGAATGAATGAATGAATGAATGAATGAATGAATGAATGAATGAATGAATGAATGAATGAATGAATGAATGGAAAAATTTCTATATGAAATACTTCAAAGACTACTAGGTAATCTGGTTTTATTCTTTAACTCTCATCTCACGATTTAATTCTCACAGTACTCTGTGACATAGCTGAGATAGATCACTTTATTTTTATTTAACAAGTGAGAAAACTGAGGAGAGAGATGTTAAAGAACTTACTTCAGAAATTGAGGTAACAATGTAGCTTCCGTATTTTTTTAGCTTTTCAAGTAGAGTACTTTAAAACTACACTTCACTCTTTTTTGAAGTGTTAGTTCTGCCTGATTATTCTTTTCTAGTTGTAAAGGAACATTCAAAAAGGCTGTGCCATACAGTAAGTTCTTAAGCAATGCTTATCTCGAATGCTTTCACTGAAGCTGTTGTGAAGAATTAATGAGACCATGTGCAAACAGTTGAACATAATTCAGATTACCTTACTTTACATGAAAATGTTTGGCTGGCGATATAACTCAGTGTTTAAAAAGGCCCTGCATTTAATTCCCTCAACAAGGGATGGAAAAGAGACCAGAGACAATGTGCTAGTTAAAAACCCCAGCATTTTAGAGGGAGAGTCAACAGAAAGGGCCAGCCTAGGCAACACATTAAATTCTAGACCAGCCTGGGCTATGGAGTACAATCTTGTCTCAAAATAAACAAAATAAACAAGTCCAGTCTTCAAAAAAAATGTATATTATTAGTCCTCACTGTACTTAGGTCACACGTCCCTGACTCTTTAGTGAGGAGGGTCACAGCTGCACTCCCCAGCTGCCTGCACAAAGCTCCTCCCTAGAAAGCTCAGGACACAGGAGTTAATCTTACACTTTCCCATGCCTCATTTCTGACTAAACCCGAGCTGTACATTGCACCACGGTTACTTAACAGTATATACAAGCATTGGACAAAAAAAAAAAAAAAAAAAAAAAAAAGGCAGGTAAGAGTCCTATAATCAGACATGACCATTCACCATACTAACACTAGATGGCGGTATGACATAGAGCACAGAGGAAGAGAATCTGGCTTCAGATTGATAAAAGTACAATCCACTGTTTCTATAAATGTTGCAGAAGACATTTTTCCTTCTCACTAAAAAATACCTTGTGAAGTCTGGATAAATCATATTTTTGTTCACAAGACACTACAATTTGTAAAAATGCAATAGAAGTTGCTGAGAGCAGCATAGTACATACTTGTATGGTCCAAGAGTTCTGGGCTATAGTACAATGTGCTAAGCACTAAACTGAACACCTCATAGTGACCTCCCAGGAGTGAGGAACCAGCAGGTTGCCTACCAAAGACAGCAGTTACCTTTTGTTTTCATATTTTAATTTCTCTAAACAAAATACATTGGTGCATGAACAACCACAGCTCATGGCCACCAAAGTATTATTCAAAGAAAAAAAAAACAAAAACAAAAAACAAAACCCTGAACGGACTTATTAAAAATCAATGAGTCGGGACAGTGCATTGCAAGTGAAACACAATTCACTTGTGTATTCAGAAACACTCCGGGTTAAATACCCAACAACACACCCAGGCGCTGACTGACTGAAAGCAAATAAATTGCTAACAATTCCGACAGCATTATGTTTCTCTCAAGAAAAGATATATGACTTTAGCTGCGTAATACTAAAGGAAAATATAGAGGAAAGAGTGGTTTATGCAAAAGTGTTTGTTAGCTAAGTACTAGTATGTTTTCCTCAACTCTCATCCAGAAAAACATAATAAACAAACTTATCAATCAGAAGAAAAATTAAAACAGGCTTTCTGATTAGAGCTAATTTTTACAGTATTTTAAATATTTGAAAGGCAAAACAGACACTTCTCTTAATATGAATAAAAAAACTATCCTTTAAAAAAACAAAAACAAATTAGATCAACCTTAAATGTTAACTTGAGATAATAATTAAAGATTAAAGCCCTGACTGTAAATCAGGCACACACACACAAAATAAAGCTTCTGTAAAGCAAAACACATTGTCATCAGAACAAAATGACAGCCTACAGACTGGGAAAGGATCTTCACCAACCCTATATCTGACAAAGGGCTGATATCCAGAATATATAAAGAACTAAAAAAATTAAAAAGCAATAAATCATGCAATCCAATTTTTAAAAAATGGGGTACGGAACTAAACAGAATTCTCTGTAGAGGAATACAGAATGGTAGAGAAACGCCTAAAGAGATGTTCAACGTCCTTAGCCATCAGAGAGATGCAAATCAAAACGACCCTGAGATTTCACCTTACACCCATCCGAATGACAAAGGTTAAAAACTCAAGTGACAACATATGCTGGAGAGGTTGTGGAGAAAGGTGAACCCTCCTCCATTGCTGGTGGGAATGTAAACTCATACAACCACTTTGGAAATCAATCTGGCACTTTCTCAGACAATTAGGAATAGTGCTTTCTCAAGATCCAGCTATACCACTCCTAGGCATATATCCAAAAGAAGCTCAAGTACGCAATAAGGACATTTGCTCAACCATGCTTGCAGCAGCTTTATTCATAATCGCCAGAAACTGGAAACAACCCAGATGTCCATCAATGGAGGAATGGATACAGAAATTGTGGTACACTATACAATGGAATACTACTCAGCAATTAAAAACAAGGAACTCATGAAATTTACAGGCAAATGGTGGGATCTAGAAAAGATCATCCTGAGTGAGGTATCCCAGGAGGAGAGAGACACATAGTATATACTCACTTATATAGACCTATAAGATAGGATAAACATACTAAAAAATGTACACCTAAAGAAGATAAATAAGAAAGAGGACCTGGAGTAAGATGATCAATCCTCACTTTGAAAGACAAATGGGATGGACATTGGATGTAGGAGAAAACAAGTAACAGGACAGGAGCCTACTGCAGAGGGCCTCTAAAAGACTCTACCTAGCAGTGTATCAAAGCAGATGCTGAGACTCATAACCAAACCTTCAGCAGAATGCAGGGAATCATACGATAAAAGTGGGAGTTAATATGGCCGGGAGAGGACAGGAGCTCCACAACGACAAAGTATATCAGGGCATGGGGGCCCTCTATGAGACTGTTTCTCCAACCAAAAACCATGTATGGATATAACCTAGACCCCCTGCTCGGATGTAGCCTATGGTAGCTCAGTAACCAAGTGGGTTTCCCTAGTAAGAGGAGCAGGGACTATTTCTGACATGAACTCAATGGCTAGCTCTTTGAACTCCTCCCCCTCCCCCCTGAGGGAGGAGCAGCCTTGCTGGGCCACAGAGGAGGACATTGTAGCCAGTCCTGAAGATACCTAATAAGCTAGGGTCAGATGAAAGGGGAGGAGGACCTCCCCTATCAGTGAACTTAGAAAGGGGCAGGGAGGAGATGAGGGAGGGAGGGTGGAATTGGGAGGGAATGAGGGAGGGGGCTACAGCTGGGATACAAAGTAAATTGCCTGTGATTAATATAAAATAATAAAAATGTATAAAAAAACTCAAGATGCCTTCAAATAATAGGTGGCACAGATTAATGCAAACCATTCCAAGGAATTTATTAAAAAGAATCATTCCAAGCTTAAGGAAAGGGACCAATTTATGAAATATTAGCAGAGTGATGAAAGAAATTTGTTTTTAAAACACATGTAACATAACAGAGCATGTTCCAGGAATGTAAAAATGTCAGAACAATCTATTTCTAGAACAAGAGAAACCAGGTGAAAGCAGACTAAAGTAACACAACGTGGCAAAACCTTCCTGCCCTGTGTTATCATGTCCCTTGTCCCTCCATCTTGTCACCTTGTCAGCTCTTTAAATCAGAGCTCACAGAGCTCACATTTGCCAAAATGCAGTAATTCTAGTGCATCAAACAATCCCCGTGCGAAGATAGAGAATGCAAAACCAAGACGAAGTGACAATCTGGCCTGTGGTCAGGAAAGCAGAGTGCAATGAGAAACACATGGCTCAGACCCTCCATCCCTCCAGCAGCACAGTCCTGAACCGAGGCATTCTAGGAGGCTTAGACAACCCACCAGACTAGAGACAACACAGGTGCGCACCCCTTCTGCAGTGTAATGCTATGTGATGCCAACTTAGCAAAAAATGTATAAATACAGGATTGAGAGTCATTTTACCAGGTGCAGAGTGAATAAGGAGCAAGGGAATGTTCTTAGGGTACCTTACACACAGCCTGACTTCAGAGGCAGGTGCCCTCAATCACTCAAATGTCCATCTCTCTAAACTGAAACAAAAGAGCACAATGTAAAAAAGCCTGGGAAGACACTAACCAAGCTTAATAATCTCCAAATGGATGACCTATTGAGCAGCACATGCTAGATAACCCATCAATTCATCTTCCCTCATGAATCCAAAAATGCACATACACAAAGATGCACATGTATCTATTTCCAGACTATAGTTTGTTAGTTTGCCTAGTCCTGTGCCCAACCACAGTTAAGACAAAAAAAAAAAAAAACCAAGAATGATAATAAAAAAAAAAGAATAATCAAACTATTCTAAAATACAGTACACAGAAAGAGAAAGGCAAGGGAGCTGTGAGTAGACGACATGTCATTAACGGAAGACAAACAATGAAAATCATTGCCTTAGTTTACCAGTTCTATGAACAAAATATAAGAAGATTAGCAAGGCCTGCTGTCACGGATGTTGAGGAAAAGACATTCTCACTGCCCCCATGACAAACTGCCATAGAGTAAGGCACCTACCACCCACCTGTCTTGGCACTCTACTCTTGTCTGTGTTTAGCTTTCTGCAGTTTCATTCACACATGACTTCCAAAGTCCAAAGATATTGAATGGAAAATCATAGACATAAGCAACTCAAGCTTTCAACTGTTGTTGTTTAGACAAGAGTGATAAATCACATGCTATTCTATCACTACTGGACATGAGGCATACTTCGTGTAGCATACTTACACTATGTAGGATCTGTAGCTACTTGGTGTTCAGTAATCCTCTCAGTTACCAGATTAACTGCCATGGTATTGCAGGGCTCAGATTTAAGTAACATTTATTTGGCTCTAAAACATAAATGTAGATACTAGCAATTTTATTAAGTATATTGTTCTAGTTACTCTATTTGATTACCAGTTATTGATGACATTTTACTATTGTTGTTAGCTTCCTACTACACCTCATTTTTAAATTAAAAATTTTTTACCAGGCAGTAGTTGTGCACACCTTTAATCCTCTGGAGGCAGAGGTATGCAGATTACTGTGAGTTCTGAGCCAGCCTAGTTTACAGATACAGAGTGAGTCTCAAGACAGCCTGCAGAGTGCAGGGAATCTTAGGAAAGAAGGGAAAGATAGTAAGACCTGTAGAGGACAGGAGCTCCACAAAGAGAGCAACTATACCAAAATATCTGGGCACAGGGGTATTTTCTGAGACTGATACTCCAACCAAGGACCATTCACAGAGATTACCTAGAACCCCTGCTTAGATGTAGCCCATGGCAGCTGAGTCTCCAAGTGGGTTCCCTAGTAATGAGAACAGAAACTGTCTCTGACATGAACTCAGTGGCTGGCTCTTTGACCACCGACCCCTGAAGAGAGAGCAGCCTTGCCAGGCCACAGAGAAGGACAATGCTGCCAGTCCTGATGAGACCTGATAAGTTAGGGTCAGATGGAAGGGGAGGAAGGCCTCCCCTATTAGTGGACCTGGAGAGGGGCTTGAGAAAAGATAAGGGAGGGTGGGTGGAGTTGGGAGGGAGCTGTAGCTGGGATACAAAGTGAATAAACTGTAATTAATATAAGATTTTTTTTAAGACAGCCAGGGCTACAAAGAGAATTATTGTCTCAAAAAAAATAGTTAGTTAGTTAGTTAACTAATCAAGCTTTTTCATTGGAAAAAAAAAGTATATACAGAAACAGGTACTATTGTTGGCATCCACTAGAAGGTCATCTCCTACAGGTTAGGAAGATTACTACACTAAAACGAAACAAAGCAGAACAAAACCTTAACAATAAATGCCAACATTTTAAACATAAATATTAACAAGATACTGATTAAATAAATTATTGTACAATTTTTTGTGGGGTTAGAGATGGTGCAGCAGGTACAAAAACTTGCTGCTCTTGCAAAGGACTGTTAGGTTCCTAGTACCCACAAAGTTGCACACAACATCTTTAACTCCAGATCCAAGGGATCTAATGCCTCTGGCCTCTGTGGACACAAGGCACACACACAGTGCATAAGCATACATTCAGACAATACACACATGTAGAATAAAAACTAAGTGCTTTTTAAAAATAAGATATGATAGCACGTTGTAGTTGTTTGAATGAGAATCGTTCCTATAAGCTCAAATGTCTGACTACTTGGTCACCTGTTGTTTGAGATTTTTGGGTAAGTTTAAGAGCTGTGGTCTTCAGAAGAGGACATTGAAGCCAGCCCTGAAGAGATCTGATAAGCTAGGATCAGATGGAAGGGGAGGAGGGCCTCCCCTATCAGTGGACTTAGAGAAGAGCAGGGAGGAAATGAGGGAGAGAGAGTAGGATTGGGAGGGAATGAGGGAGGGGGCTACAGCTGGATATAAAGTAAATAACCTGTAATTACTATAAAAATAATAAATAAAAAAGGAAAGAAAAAGAGTTGTGGTCTTGATGGAGTTTGTATGTAACTAGCTGTGGGCTGTGAAGTTTCAAAGATCACCCACCAATCTCAATATATTCTCTCTGCTTAGCATTTGTGGTTCCACATGTGGGATTTCAGTTTTTCCTGTTGCCATGTCTGCTTTAATAGATTTTTAACCCTCTGGAACCATAAGCCCAAGCAAACACTGTCTTTTATAAGTTGCCTTGGTCATTGTGTTTTACCACAACAACTGAAAGTAAATAATATACATGGAACTGTAAAAAGAGGGAATGTCAGACTTTCAGGAATAATGAAGTAGCCCCAAGATTCATACTTTCAAGTGAAAAAGTAAAAAATAAAAAAAGCATGTTTCAAGGCAGACTATATAGCAGAACCCACCTCTATATTTTAAAATGATAAAGCTAGGTAGCTAGCTGTTGAGAGGGCTGTATATATAGATTTTACCACATACGTTCTAAGCATTTTAAAAGTTCAAATAGATATATAGTAGTTAATGGAAGAGACAAGATGATTTTATCGTCCTTCTTATATTTGTACAAGTCAACCTTTCACTACTATGACAAATGCCTGAGGAATATAACTTAGAAGACCAGACCTTGGTTCATGGTTTCCTAATTTTTTAGTCTATGTTGGCTTGGTCCTTTTGCTATGGATTTATGGCAAATCAATGGTGGCCTGCCTACATGATACACTGATGCAAAAGTGGCACAAAATTTGTGGGAGTAACCAACCATAATCTCATCAGCTTTACACCCACTCTATGAGATAGAAACTGTACCTGACACCGCTTGGGCTGCCAAGAACCCAGGACTAGATAAGCCATGGAACTAGGGGAAAACCGAACACCACCACTCTGCTGGAAAAGCACAGAAATAAATTACTCCCAATGACATTCTGCTACGCCAACAGATCAGTGTTTGGCTTAGCCATCATCAGAGAGGCTTCCTCCTACAGTAGATAGGAACTAATAAAGAGATCCACAACTAGACAACATGAAGAGAGTGAGAGAGCTTGGAACACTGCGGCCTAAATGGGATGGCTTCATGACACCTCGTCTCTCAGGAATCTGGAAACTCTGACGAAGAGGAAAAAGAGGGAGTGTAAGAGCCAGTGGGGATGGAAGACAGCAAAAAACAGTGCCTTCAGGACATAACAGGACTGATGCACATCTTACATCAGTTGTGGCAGCAATGGCACAGGGCCCAGCAGATGGGATCTCAGCACTGAGAGGGGAAGTGGACACAAGCCTTTAACCCTAACTCAGAAGCCTTCTCTAACTGTCACCTGTTGACAAAGTTAAATTAGTTTTCTCTAATGGAGTCTCACTAGGTATAAAAAACACACTTAAAGAGCCAGGCCCCATCCCAGAAACAGAAAGACACACAGGGTATACACTCACTCATAAGCAGATACTAGACATATAATATAGGATAAACATACTAAAATATGTACACTTAAAGAAGCTAATCAGGAAGGAGGACTCTGGCTAAGATGCTCAATCCCCATTCAGAAAGGCAAAGAGGATGGACATCAGAGGAGGGAAAAAACAGGGAACAGGACAGGAACCTATCACAGAGGTCCTCTGAAAGACTCTACCCTGCAGGGTATCGAGGCAAGTTTTCGGCAGAGTGCAGGGAATCTTATTTTAAAAAAAAAAGTGGGAGATAGTAAGATCTGGAGAGGACAGGAGCTCCACAAGGACAGCGACAGATCCTAAAAGTCTGGGCACAGGGGTCTTTTCTGAAACTGATATTCCAGCCAAGGACCACTCATGGAGATGGCCTGGAACCCCTGTACAGAGGTAGCCTATGGCAGTTCAGTATCCAACTCGGCTCCATAGTAACAGGGATAGGGACTGTCTCTGACATGAACTGATTGGCCTGCTCTTTGATCATCTCCCCCTGACGGGGGAGCAGCCTTATCAAGCCACAGAAGAAGACAACACAGCCACTCCTGATGAGACCTGATAGACTAGGATCAGAGGGAAGGGGAGGAGGACCTCCCTTTTCAGTGGACTGGGAGAGGGACACAGGTAAGGAACAGGGAGGGTAGGATTGGGAGGGGAGCAGGGAGGGAGATACAGGGGGGATACAAAGTGAATAAACTATAATTAATAAAAAAATTTTTAAAATGAGGAAAAAAAAGCCAGGCCCTGAACAAACCCTATTTTAACTCTTTGAAACAGAACGTAGAATTGTTTGAAGGTCACTGTTACTATGCTTAGTTTTCCTATAGATGGTATTTAATCATACTATAAAACATAAAACCATATACAAGCTAAAGCATGAATAGCAAGTCAAAAATCACAGATAGTCAAGCCAGGTATCTACTACAGTCCTTTTACTATAAAATTCAGCTAATGGAAACTCATGTTTCCCTCCTAAATATGAGTTAGGCTAAACCACATCAAAAGCAGAACATGAGAGAGGTGGTCAAAAAGACCCAACTCCAAAGACAGAAAACAAAACTGGACAAAACTGACAAGAGCAGTTTTCTCAAGAGAAATGCATCCAAATGGAGTATGGCCAACACATAATAGATTCTTGAATTAACTCACACAGGGAATGAAGCTGATTTCCCATGAATCACCCCCATTCCAACACTCATCAAACTTCCTGACACATCGACATAGTCCAGAATAACCTCACTCATGTGCTTGAGGTGTGGAGAGTAACAACGCAAGTTGGTATTGCACCCTTATCCTTTCTCTTCTAGTTGAGAAATAGCAGAAGCATAAGAACAGAACCAAGAGGAACAGGGAAGGAAAATTAGTACAGCTGTTCTCCAAGGAAGAATGGCTCTGTTCACCAGCAGGAAGCCTACCTGATAATCTCCTTTATGACACAGTCTTTCACGTAAGAGATCTGAACCTTCTAATAAGCCTCAAACACTATCTCAGAAAAGTCAAACCCAGCTGAGTACTATGCCTAATCTACATCTCTTCCATACAAACACTAAACAACCTTCAATTGTAAACAAAACATGAAAGTTTGACACTATAATATCTTACAACACCATATACCTCAGCAATAAAGGAAATGAAACACAAAGAGGTGTACCTGCTTTCTCAAGATAAGGAAGTGTCTAACTTCCTAAGTTCCTAGCCTGTAATTTCATTCTATCATTCTTACCAGCTTTGTTTTTATTTTAAATCAGAGTCCTTAAAGACTTCTGGCCTGTTACATAATGCCAACATTTTTAACACTCTTCTGAATTTTGCTACAGATCTCTAGATTACTATTTCTCTTTCTGATGTCTATGAGATGTCTTCACAATGTTTATTGGACTGTCAATGTTGTAAAGACAAAAACAAAACAAAGTCCAACCACACACACCTACAAAGTAAAGTTTACCAGGAAATAATTTACCTTTGTTATAAAGCTATACAAGCAAGTTAAGTCATGCACATATTTAAAATAGTCACAAAACAACAACAATAAAAAAACAGGTTTAGTACTGATTTCTTGAACAGCTCTTCTGCAGCAAATTTATTACTTATGGTTTGAATGAGAATTGTCTCCATAAACTCCTATGTTTGAATGCTTGTTCTGTAGTTGGTAGACCTGTTGCTGGAGAAGGTGTGACACAGGAAGTGGGCTTTGAAGTTTCAAAAGCCTATGCCATCCCCTGTTAGCGTTCTCTCTCTCTCCTTCTCTCTCTCTCTCGTACACGCACGTTCGTGCTCTCACACATTCTCTCTCTTTCTCTCTCTGCACCCTGGTTACTGTCTCAACATGTAAGTTCTCAGCTACTGCCCCAATACCATGTCTGCCTGCCTGTCTGCTACCATGCTCCCCACCGTGATGGTCATGGATTCTAATACCCTGTGGATCTGTGAGCCCAAATTAAATGATCTCTTTTATACGTTGTCTTGGTCATGGTGTCTCTTCACAGCAATAAAAAGTAAAAAATAAAAAAAGACATCATTACAACTGAAATATCAAAGACACAAATGTTAACCAAACAAAATACTCTTTATTTCGTGACTTACCAACTTAAACTGTCAATTATCTGAAACAGAATATCCTGAGCTTTCATAAATCCTGAAGATCAAACCCATCTAACTAGGCTATGAGATGCAATGAAGAAAAGTAGCACTGTGACACATACAATCACACCATGAAGACTTCCTTCTGGACAGGTGGAGCTAGATTAGCAGGTGACAACTTCTCTCTGTAGTGTGTAGAAATCAAGATCTTTTTTTTTTCTATTGACTATCACGAAAAACAAAATGAAGAATAGCTTTTGGTGCCCCCCCCCCGGAAAACAGTTGTTTTGCTTTGTTTTTTAAATAAACACAACCTGCCCCTATGAAGCTTATGACATTTAGCTACTGTTGACATATTACAGGAGAAAAGTATTTCATCTGATACCAAGTGAAAATGTGGAGGCCAATAGTAACAAAAACACTTGAGAATCAAGTCAGAGCACTATAATCTTCCTGATCTCAAAACTCACGATGATTGATTCAATCAAGGCAGTGTTAGCAAGACTACAGATTCCAGAAAACAAAGTTCCTTTATAAACCCTCAGGCATATAGACATGACATATAATGAGGAGGCAAAGAATTCTTTAATTGATACACATCAGTTAAAAGTATATGTCAACTTGGCATCAAGCACTTATCAACAGAAAAAGATTTTTACATCAATCAATAAATACCAAAATAACATAAATATAAAAATATGAACTACCATTTATCTCAATTCAAAAAGTAAGAAAGATTTCAAATATACCTGTATGCTGCCAAATTCCACGTTCTCGTAATGAAAATGTGCACATTCAGCCATCTTTGGAAAGTGTCCCTTTGTGAAGGGTAACCTAAAATACATGAAAGTAAACATGATATAAGATACTTGACTAGTTAAAATTAGTCTAAAGACCATAAATTTCAGAGCTCATGCAGCAAAAATACTTAAAAAGCACATGCACATGAGCATGAACATTCACACAGACCTTTTCAGAAACACATGGAAGCAGATGGATACTGCATTGAGCGTACAGATACGCACCAAAAATAAAACATTGAGCCTCTTATCCTTGCCTCAAGTCAGTGCTCATAAGAAAGCCATACTTCGGCAAAGTGACTGTGAACTGCCAGCTTCTACGGAGAAGCTGAATTCACAACACGCAGCACACCAATTTTACCTGTGAATGTTGTCACAGCCCATCAGTGCGGGAGTGGTGGACCTGGGTACAGAAGGAACATTTTTATCCTCATCTTTCCTAGACTTGCACTTTAAGTTTATTTCCCTGTCTAGCCCTCCTTTACCAAGGGAGACACTGAGTTTCCTATTAAAATCACATGGGAAAAAAATTTCAGGTATTCCATTTAACAATCAAGTCTAGATATCTCTTTCAGACTTCTTAAAGGCAAACCTAGGATTCCATAATTCAACCAATAAAGCTGATTTTTTCTTAATAACTAAGATTATGCATTAGAGGTAAAGAGGCAAACTCTCGACGTTACTGTTAGACAAATACAAATTAGTAAACAACAATGTATCAGGATAAAAAAATAAAGTATATTTTTAGGAAAGTGGGTTGCATATAAACCTGTTCAGATCACTCCTGCATTACAATGTAAAGCTTAACAGTTTAAGCTGTTATATGCATAGAGATCTGATCTAAATAAAATATTTCCAAGAAATAAAGAACTGACATCCATTTGTAGAGATCTGCTTGGAGCCCACTCCTGGCTGCACTTACTTCTTCACATGCTTAACCTTCACGCTCGCTGTGCTGCCACACGCCTTCAGAGTGAGATCTCCAGGGATCTCAGGGACATCCGCTCCTCTTGCCTTCGAAAATAAGGACAAAGGAAAGCTTGGTGATTCTATCAGTGCTGAGACTTCTGTTATGAAAACACAGATACATTTTTACTAGTTCTTCTCAACCTGTACTCATAGGTTTTGATTTAATATATGTTCTGATTTAAAATATTTTCCTTTAAATTATAAACTTAATTGACTTTTAGCTATTCAGAATAAGCTAATAAAAATATTAAATTTAAATACCCAAATTTACCATATAAGGAAAAATTTGCTGTAAAAATAAGAATCTTCATGTTCTTGTCATAAAATTTTATAATCAGCTATTAAGATCCTTAGTAAAAACTAAAATCTCTCCTAGGAGTTACTAAAATGAAATAATCCAGGTTATATTACAATTACCAACAAAAGGTAAAAATGGTGCTGTCAGCAGGGGAACAACAGGCACTTCTCACTTCAGAGTCTGAAGGGAGTATGTGGTCCTACCAGCATACTCCTTGGTCCACCACTTTCCAGAAAGGATCCTGAAACTTAGTAAAACATTCAACTGTCTAATTAAAAACATCTACTTTACTACTGAGAACAGAAAAACGGAACATGCCACCTGGTTCGACGGTATCAAATATTGCTCAAGGTATGCTGAGAAGAAAATCACAACCTATCTCAGCCACTTAGAATGAAACAGAATCTAGGCAGCCCTGACTGGACTTTAAGCTCACAATCCTCCCTCCTTACTAGTTTTTTTCTTATGGAAAAAAAAAACTAGTCGATACATAGTTTGAATAATGTTAAAAATGCTTCAACTATGTGAGATAACTATGTGGACTTCTAAGAATTGATTCTCAGTATATTACCATAAGCAGATTTTTTTTCAATTTTTTTTCCGTAGCAATGTTAACTATTATTAAGACCTACCATTTCAAGGCCAAATTTCTTAGATGTTCCTTTATTCTTTTCAAGGTCTTCAAAACAAGAAACAATATGTACTACATTCTTTCTGTATTTTGTGTGTGAGATAGTGTCTATGTGAGAGTGTATGTGTGTGAAAAAGAAAGGGTGTGAGAAAGTATATTTATCTGAGAGAATGTATATGTGAGAGAATGTATGTGTGAGAGAGTTGTGTATGTGTGAGAGAGAGTATGTGTCTGCAAGAGAATGTGCGTGAGAGTGTGTGTAGAGGGAGCCCATGTGTCTAAGAGTGTGTGTGTGTGTGTGTGTGTGTGTGAGAAAGAGAGAGGAAATACAGTGTTTACTCATCAGCTGTAGTGCTATACTGTTTTTATCTCAAGTCTTGGCATTAGTGAAAAATGTGCTTTCTATCACTTTCCCACCTTTGCCAACTACAGTACTGTTACCTCTTTAATCCACCTTTTGATGTTTCCAGTCATTGTGAAGTATCTTTCTTTGCTACCTTTTTCTCTCCATTATGGATTAAGAAGACAAAAACTATGGAATCAATGAATATATCCAGTGAAACAAAAATACAGAGCCAGTGCCTCTAAGCTAACAATAACAACAACAACAACAAAGCACCCTAAACCTTCTAGAAAGATGAGGCAACCATTTGGGCAACTTCAGATAAAAGCTGGAAGAAGAAGGGTCTCACTGGCACTAGGCTGTAGGTTAGATGCTGCAGAATCCAACTTGCGGGTCACCTGCGTTTTTTGTTGTTGTTTGTTTGGTCACCTGTTTTTGCAGTAACCTTTACTCAATTGTGGCCATGTTTGGTCAGAGTTGGGTAGCTGCCTAAACACAGTGGCTCATGAGCCTAAAATATGCACCAAATGGCCCTGAAAGAAGTTTGCCAACTTGTCCAATAGATGATTCCCCCATTTTCATTTTTTATATGTTTTTGTTTTGGTATTTAAAGATATTTTAGTGTGGGAATAACTGCTGAATGATGAGAACTGATAAAATAATACCTAGGATTATAGAGTAACTTTTTAAATGAGGGGAAATACTAGGTTTAATAATACAAGAGATTTATAAAATGATTGAGTGGGTCCAAATGATGATTGGGAAGCAGATTTTTACTGTGTTGCTTAGGAATATAGCTAATAGCCAGTGTAGTGGTTTGAATAAGAATGCCCCACGCAGGCTCATACATTTTAATGCTTAGTCAATGGGAATAGCTCTTCGTCAGGTTTAGGAGGATTAGGAGGTGTAGCCTTGATGGAGGAAGTGTATCACTGGAGGCCTAAATTTTACTTTAAAAAAAAAAAAAAGCAACTGTTTACCAGGAACCTTCCTTAATCCACTCACAGGTGAACTATCTCAGGAAAGAGCATCTAGTTCCTGGTCAATCTGAATAGCCTGTATTAGCTCAAAGACCCTGCCATGTTGACTGTCATATACAATCTTCCTGCTTTTTTGCCATTTTCCTCTTCTCTTTGACCCCTGACAGACAGCCTTGGTAAATTTAACACCTAGTAAGTCTTTCTTTCAACCCATGGAATGGTCTAGTGAGATGGCTTCACTGCATCCTTGCTTACATTTTGTGCTGAAACCCAGGAAAACTTCTGTTTACTCAGTAACAATCCTTCTGTTTATTTGGCCAAAGTCCTTCTGTTTAAGACAATGTCACTAGCACTGTCATTCTGTGGTGGGTTGGGGGGGGGGGAGCGGATCTTAAGACCTAACAACTAGTATTCATGATTTAGAAAGAACTTTAAGAGGCCACGTTAGGAGCTGGAGAGATGGCTTAGCGGTTAAGAGCATTGACTATTCTTCCAGAGGTCCCGAGTTCAATTCCCAGCAACCACATGATGGCTCACACCATCTGCAATGGAATCTGATTTCCTCTTCTGGTGTGCATGAAAACAGTGTTCATCTACATAAAGTAAATAAATCTTTAAAAAGGTTTAAATATATTAGCATTACCACTGTTTGCAATCTATACTGAAATCCACATTGTATGAAGATCAATAGACCTAAAAAAAAAAGACCAGCTTAAAAAAAAATAAAAGAATAAGACAAGACTTCAATGCGCACATCACTAAAGATAAGATCTAACAACCAGTAAGAAAATGAAGTAGTCCAAGATGGAAATAACCATCACAGAAACAGAAAGGATCATGTGGGAGTCTATCAACTATACAAAAGAATGCAAATACAAAAGCACATCCATGTTGCAGGACTTCACATACACAAGGAGTAAATACAAAATTGACTGAGAGACACACACAACAAAAACACACAAACACACACAAATACACACTTGTTACTTCTATGTATGTAAAATACTTTTTCATTAAAAGATTAAAAAAATTAAATGGTAAAAAGGTAGACTACAGTATAATGGAAAATTACAGGCCAGTTATAAAGTAACAAAACAAACTCATTTTATTAATAAATAAACTAGATTGACTATGCTACAGAAATACAAGGGGATATAATATTTTTAAATCTCTGCAATATCATTGTCTTAATTAAAATGAATAGAGGATAGACATGATATACACAATTTATGTAATAAAGCTCAACACGTTTTCATGAAAATTGTGTCTGGCAACAATTAGGGCTGAGGATACTCATCTGTGTCCCTTTAGATCTTACCAAGATAGGCCTGATTTTCTTTTTGCCATTTTCATCTTACAGTGGCAAAAGTACAAATTGTCATGTATACAAAAGGCTCTTCCAAGACTATTTCAATGTAGATTTCTATTAGCAGGGGACCAGATGAGCGCAGTGATGATACATCCATACAAGGGAGCAACCCTAACTATAAAGCAATCAGGAAGATTCTGATCTACTGCTGTGAAGTAATCTTCACCATGCTACCTTAAAAGCAGCGAATATGAACATGCATGTGTGTTTTGCTTTTAAAATAAATAAGAGTAGGCAAAAACTAATTTAACTATTTACCAATGGGGAAGACAGAAAAAAGAATAAAAGACAGATTGTTCCTATTTTGAGATTTTTGAGGCCAAATAAATGAATTGAATTAAATAACAGTAAAAAATAAATTAAAGGGAGAAAAAGCAGCACTCTCTAAAAGTAGAGAATGAAATAAAACAAGTGATCCTAATCATATGTTAGTGGAGCACAGAGAGGGATTACTTCGAGTGGCAATGACGCAAAACAACATATCCCTAAAAGGGTATTTCCTAGAAGTAAAACAAACTGTTTTCTCTAAGACTCCTGTTCTCATTTTGAAATTATTAAAGGTAGAAGATGGACCAGTGAGATGGCTCGAAGTCCTGACACACACCTGAGTTCCATCCCCAAAACCCATGTTGGAAGGAGAGAACCAACTGCTGAAAGTTGTCCGTTGACGTCCATATGCATGTCATGGCACACATGTGCTGTCCTCACATACACATCACACACAAGCACAGTCATGGTAGCAATAAATAAAATTAAATTTTGAAATAAAATAAAAATGGAAGATTAAGGCAAACAAGCAACTACTAATGTCACTAAAAACCTACGGTCTTCAGTGGAAGATAAAGTAATATAAAGCTGAGAAATCTGAGTAGAAATCTGTAGCCGTTTCTGCTGGGTAAGTGAGAATGGTGTGTTTCCACACGCAGCTGACAACAGGACTGACAGATGCCAAAGGCGCAGAGAATCTCCGTCACGGCAGGGCATGTAACTGAATGTCCTGTGAAGTACCTACTGATGAGGTTCTGAAAACAAAGCTGAACTGAGAACTGATTAAATACTGAACATAAAGTGTCAGTGACTACACAAGAATGTTTAACAAGATGGAGGTAATTGTCATGGGGCTTTCACTCCTTTCTGATCCCTTTTATGACATATATATATATACATGTACCATGTTCATCAAATGTATAGACAGAAGACAACTGAAAGGAAAAGTGACACTAAATCCTAAAGGCCAACAATTTCAATGAGCTGCAAAGACAAACTGAAATGAGTGCCAAGTTCATTGAGAATCAAACTTAACCTCCAAAATTCATGTTAAAGGTTCTGTTGTGTAAGGATGGGGGTGGGGCATGCTCTGCTTGACAGGAATTCATGAAACCAGAACTGAGGTCAAAAATCTACCAAAGGGATTTCCTCCCTGTAAACAAGCCAGTATAGTCTTTAGAAATACACTTCTACAACAAGGCAAGCACTTGGTGCTCTACAGTCTGAGCCAGTTAAACAATAAGGAACAACTGACCCACCCTAGTAAAACCTAATTTGATTTGGAAAACCTACCAAAATGGAAGACAATGCTTTGACCTGTCTGCTTTAACTGCTCCCTCACACCCTAAAATTATTCTAACCATCCTCCTACTGGCGCAGATGACAGAAGAGTCTTTCAAGTAACCAATTTTGGTGACTACATATGCAAGTATAGTGGTTGGTAATGTTGCCTGGTTAACTGTGTCGTCATTCAGCAGTAATGTATGTACCACATTCCGGAACAAAACACGCCAGCTTCCTCTACCATCACTGCCCCAGCACAACCTCTCCCGGGCTGCATCATGAATCCTCTTCAACTCACAATGAACTCTCTGCTGGCGTGTATCAGAACACTAATGCCCAATAACAAGTATTACACACTTTAAAATTTTTATTCTTTCAAAATTGTATACATGAATACAATGTTTTTTGATCATATCTAATCCCCTCCACCCCTACAAACTTCTGAACAAAGACAAAGGAGAAAAATTTAGTACATGAACGGTGTTTAACTTGTCGCAGAACTGAAAGATATATGACCCAACCACCCCACTACTGAGGCCAAGAAAGAAGCGATTTACTCAGTGTTAGTCACAGTATTTAACTAAATATTGTGGCAAGTAATCTGGGAATCTCCGTAATCTTTAATTGGCAATTCTCTGTGTTACGAACAAAAAGAAAAGCTTATCATAAAGTTATTCACTAAGGTAAAAAATATAAAATAAATTTAGGATCCAATTAATTAAAAATTATATTCTATTTATGGGATATTATATAATCATTAAATGTTTACCACTAGTTTTAAATTTCTTTTTATTATCTTTAATTATGTTTAAGTATGTGTATGTTTATGTGGAGGTATGTGCAAATAAGCATGGTACCCTAGAAGGCCACAGGCCTTGGATCCCCTTAGACTAGAATTACAGACAATTGTGAGCCCTCATATGATGCTGGGAATCTAACTCAGATCCTTCCTGTGTAAAAGCAGCAAGTACTCTTAATTGCTGAGCCATCTTTCTGGCCCCATAATACTGTTTTTGTGTTAACAATAGCTACATACTAAATACATAAATTAACCCAAATCAATTGGTTTCATGAATATTGACAGATTTAAAATTTTGTACTATCAGCTGAGCATGGTGGTGCACACCTGAGGTCCCAGCACTCTGAGAGGCTGAAGCAGGTAGATCTCTGTGAGTTCGAGCCCAGCCTATTGTACAAATCAAGCCCAGGACAGCCAAGGCTACACAGAGAAGTCCTGTCTTGAAAAAACAAAAAACAAAAACAAAACAAACAAACAAAAAAATGATGGGCATGGTGGTGCAGGACTTTAATCTGGAGGCAGAGCCTGAAGCTAGTGGATCTCTTTAAATTAGAGACCTGCCTAGTCTACAAGGTGAGTCCTGGACAGGCAGTATTATGTTAAAAAGAGAAACCTTGTCTCAAATAAATAAACAAACAAAGTTTCTTTAAAGCACTATCTATTTTTAGCAACTAATATTATCAAATATGGTAAATACATTATGATATATAAAAACCAAAGAAAACATGGTAACATAGGAAAAAAAAAATCTAAAACAAGCCCTCTGCCTACTTTTTCTTTACTTCATCTATCTGGGCACTTCAGTGAAGTGACTGCAGATGAAATTAAAGGCTCAGATATATCTGGGACAGCAATCCTTGAGTAGATTTTTATCAAGCGAGTAACAGAAAACAAAGTCAAAGAAGGCTGCTGCTGGCTTTAAAGGCTAAATGCCTAACACGAGAGTAATTCAGGTCACTTACAAAAGCAAATAGGTAGGTTCCTCTCTGACAGCCAGGAAGGAAACATGGACCTCAGGCCCAGGACCACAAGAAACTACCTTCTGCCCACCACCAGACTGAGGCAGGAAGCAGACTGCTCCATGGCATCTCCAGATCAGAGCTCAGCCCAGTTGGTGCTGCCTTTCGTGTTATGAGACCCAAAGCAGAAAACATTCCACCTGTCCAACTTAGAGAACAAGAAATAATAAATGCCAACTATTTTCACTCCCTAAGCTTGTGATAAAACTATTTGAAAGTAAGTTAGCAAATCTAGTCACATGTTGCCATTTTCCACTTTTCCTCTCGTAAGATTCAGTTTGTTAAGCTGTTTTCTGTATTTAGCACTAGGAGGATACAGCCACTTTTAAACTAATATCATAAATGTTATTTCTTGATAATGATTAAAAATACATTCCTGCCTAAAATATAGATAAAATGGAAAATCTTTTATATCTTTAACTGTTGAAAAATAGCAAACAAAATTATAAGAAGTACCTCAGTGTGATAAGCTACACCTATATAACCAGCCCCAAGGGCTGTGCTGGCTAACTCGGTATCAACTTGAACAAGCTACAGTCATGTGAGAGGAGGTAATCCTAATAGAGAAACCACCTCCCCATAAAACTGGGCTGTAGGCAGAACTGGAGAGTACTGGAGAGTATTTTCCTAAAGTGATGGATGAGGGAGGGCCCAGTCCATTGTGTGGGGGGGGGTCCTATCTCTGGGCCAGGGGTCTGATGTTCTATAAGAAAGCAGGCCATAAAAGCCATGTGGAACAAGCCAGTAAGCAGCTCCCTCTGTTAACAGCCTCGGCATCAGCTCCTACCTCCAGGTTCCTGCCCTGCTTGAGGTCCTATCCTGACTTCATTTGATGACAAACTGCTACATAAAACTGTGAGTAAAATAAACCTTCTCCCCAAGTTGCTTTATGGTGTTTTATCAGAACAACAGGGGCGCATGTCTACTGTGTTCCCAGTATTCAGGAAGCCGAAATAGAAGGAAGGATGGAGAGTAGACTGGGCTATATAGCAAGAACCAACCTGTAGTGATTTGAATGAGCAATAACCCCATACACTCAGGCATTTGATATGTGGTCCCAAATTGGCAAGGCTATTTAGGGAGATTATATAACCTTTAGGGGGTGTGGCACTGCTCAAGGAAATAGGTCACTGGGGCAAGGCTTTGAGGCTTACAGTCTTACAGAACAAGAAATAACTTCCAGTTCGCACTCTCGGCTTCCTGTGTGATTAAATGTGATCATCGAGCTAGCTTCCTGTCCTAGCTGCCTGCTGCCATGCCTTCCTTGTCATTATGAACTTCCCCTCTGGAACCATAAAGAAAACTTTCTTCTGTAGGATGCTTTTGGTAAGGCTGTTTTCTCACAGCAACGAAGTAACTAACTCACTGTCCCAAAAAGATTTAAAAAAAAAAATTTTTAACCCACAAAGTTCTACCTATACCTAGAGACTCAACTAGATAAAAGCAATTTTAAAATAAAATTTACGCTATCAAGAAAATACAAGGAGGGGGGATGGAGAGACGGCTCAGTGGGTAAGAGCATTGTCCACTCTTCCAGAGGTCCTGAGTTCAATTCCCAGCAACCACACAGTGATTTACAACCATCTATACTAGGATCTGATACCATTTTCTGGCATGCAGATAGAACACTCATATATAATAAATAAATAAATCTTAAAAAAAGACAATAGGAACATATGTAAAATACCTCTGAAATGATGTTTATAGACACCTTTGAGGATATCTTTAGTCAAATATTGTCCCATTTCTGACAAAGGAACAAGAGATAATAAGAAGAAAATCTAATAATTATTCCAATACCTTAAAAAAATAAACATATTAAAGCTAGAGTATATTATGGTAGGTGACAACATTAAAATGATGCATCCTTAATGGATGTTGCCACAAAAAGATTAATTTAGTATGTTTTGAATGTTTTCAGAAGAACTTGGATACAAAATACAAATATTTAACAAAAACAGACAACACAACAGTAATAATTTTCTTCACCTATTCAAGATCCTTCATAATTTTATATTCTCCAGGAAAATTATCCTCATACAATCTGGATGAAAGAAAAAGATTTTTCTAAGTCTGAATATCATGAGTTCATGTGAAAGTCTCCAAAAAACAGCCACAAGTACTTAAAAGATATACACACTAAGTGAATGCTGCCTAGAGTTCTGTCCTAAAATTCCTTTTAGCATTACGGAGTGAATCACATCTGATAACCACTAGCTTATTGACTAGGGAGTTCCAGGGAGAGAGGAAAAAGGGAAGGAAAAATCTAGAGCTCTGTCAGAAAAACAGTGATCAACAGGTATATTTTCTAATGTCTGGACATCACAGACTGGATTCTGCAACACACCAGCTAATAAATTACCTAGAATCATCAACAGAAATCAAAGAAGGCTGCAGGCAGATTTAAGCCCCTGAGCAATTTTCAAGCTCTACACATAGCTTGAATTAAATATTCTGTAGCTTCGGTTCAATTACCTACTTCTGACTAAACAACAAAAGAATGGGAAGAGCAAAGCAAAGGAGCCACGACAGCTGGAAGTGAAGACAACGCTGGTTACAGGAGCTGCCTTAACTTTCACTCTATGAGAAACACCTCAGAGACCCAATTAACAGCAGGGGGAATTATGCAAAGGCAAAATTTAAAACAATTTTTAAAAAGTATTAGCAAGTGCCATTAGGGTAATTATCAAACTCCTCTGCTAAGCAACAGCTATTTAATCAACCTAAATTAGCACATTTACATATTAGCAAATTTATGCTTTTATAACTGAAAGTCATCTTCTCCATCTCTTTTTACATCACTCCATTTGCCCTAATAGTTGTTTAAAATAATTCTGCTTCTTCAGATATACTAGGTCCCAATAATAAATAGTTTTACCATGCATTTTATAAAAGGCTCTAGGAAAATCTAAGAACAGTATACTACTACCTTTACAGGTATTTTATTCCGTGAGGATGGGTCATAGAAGTATGTGGGGGAATTACTATGCTCTCACCTGCATGTGTATGTGCATGTGACGTCAGGAGTTGCTCTCCTCTTTGCTTTTGAGAAGGGGTCTCTCTCGCCAAACGTGGAGAACAGTTTCAGCTAGACTGACTGGGCAGCAAGACTCGGCAGTTCCATCTGTTTCTGCCTGTTTTTATCCCATGTTAGTGGTGGACTTATAGGCAGCACATCTGGCTTAAAAGTGAATCCTGAGTGTCTGAACTCAGGTCTGTGTGCTTGAGCTGAAAGCAATTTACCCACTTAACCATCTTCCCAACCCAAGATACTTTGTTAAAATTATTTTTCTTCAATGCTAGTAGAAAAAAATAGTGATCTAGTCTACAATAAATTACATATTGCCCATTAGATCCACTAAGTAAAAATAACACACACACAAACTGCTGGGATGTTACTCAGGTGGCAAAATGTTTGCTCAGCATTCATGTTTTTGAGCAGAAACAGGACCTGAGTTTAGAGCTCATGTAAAAGGCCAGATATGGTGCATGCCTGTAACCCTGGAGCTGGGGAGGTAGGGACAGGAGGACCTCTTGTCAGTCAATGATAGTGGCAGACCCTATCTTAAAAACTGAGGTGAAAAACCAGACATTGACTTCTGTCTCCACAAATATGTTTGTACACACATGAATGCATACATAAAAAATACACCACACACGGAGGGAGGGGAGGGGAAGAAAACCAGGCATGAAAGCATACAGTTGTAATCCAAGAAGTAGAAGCAAGAGGATTAGAAATACATTTATCTTCCATGACTACACAGTAACTTCAGGGCCAGCCTGGGCAAACAACATAAGACACTATTATTCTGAGAAAAAAATCCAGGCACAGGAGTCTTTTCTGAGACTGATGATCCAACCAAGGACCATTCATGGAGATAACCTAGAACCCCTGCACAGATATAGCCCATGGCAGCTGAGTCTCCAAGTGGGTTCCCTAGTAATGGGAACAGGGACTGTCTGACATGAACTCAGTGGCCTGCTCTTTGATCACCTACCCCTCAGGGGGCTGCAGCATTACCAGGCCACAGAGGAAGACAATGTAGCCACTCCTGATGAGACCTAAAAGACTAGGATCAGATGGAAGGGGAGGTGGACCTCCCCTATCAGTGGACTGGGGGAGAGGCATGGGTGGAGAAGAGGGGGAAGGAGGGATTAGGAAGGGATGAGGGAGGGGCTACAGCTGGGATACAAAGTGAATAAACTATAATTAATAAAAATATATTAGAAAATTTTCTGAAAAAAAAACCTAACATCATACAAATTGTGGAGTAAATAAGAGTATGGACACAAGGATAAAGGAAAGAAAGTCACAAAAACAGGCAACTTAGCTGACAAAATTCTGTTAGCGGAAAGAAACCATTGTTCTTCTGGGAGTTCTTCTTTGAATACTTCTAAAGTTTCAGAGAAACGCTAAACAGCTCCATCTTAAAAGTAACATACAGGTTACCGAAAGCTTTAAACAGCAAAATATTAGAAGATTTCCATTTAAATAATGACAACTATGACACATTTAAGCACTAGTCAATTGTTCAAAGGCCAACCCTTATGAAATTATTCATTTTCAACCACTTCTAACCTTTAAACTTTAAATGCAATTTCTAATACATTTCCCATAGCTCTCAATAGTGAATTAGTCGTCGTCAATGATAACACCAGATCATCAATGCCAGAAACTGGCAACCATTCAAAACCTAGATTTGGGGAATTAATCAGTGTAGCTTTTATGTTTGTCTTCAAAGTCACAATACATAAAGCACTCAGCTTTTAGGGACTATGAGATGATAAACGTCATCAGTAATCCTCTAAATTAATATTTATTCATCAATCAGAACTAAATGGTTACTCATCACAGTAATAAAAGGGTAAAACATACTCGTTTGGGGAACAGTCACAAAAGATTTTTTCATTTTATGCACTGAAAATATTTATACAAGTAAAATGAACCATTCCAAGTACTTTGGATGGTAGGCAAAACTAACTCTCTCTCTCTCCCTCCCCCCCCCCCTCACTGTCTGCTTGTGATAGCCTTAAAAGTCCCAGGAAGTTTCACTTTTGTTTTAAAAGGGAGGGAAAAGGCAGAAAACAATGCAGATGAAATTTTGTATTACTGTTGGTTCCTGTTTGCTGTCTGTTGCTGTGACAAAGCACTGGCCAAAAGCAACTTGGGAAGTGAAGGGCTTATTTCACTTTACAGATGCCAGTTCATCACCGAAGGAAGCTGAGGCAGGAGCTCAAGGAGGAATCTGGAGACAGGACCTGCAGGAATGTGACTTGCTGCCTTCATCCTCCAGCATGTTCAGCTCTCCTTCTGATACAGCCCAGGCACACCTGCCTAGGAACAGCATCACCCACAATAGGATGGGCCCTCACATATCAATTAGCAAGTAAGAAAATTCCCCACAGACACACCTACAGGCCTTCTGATCATGACAATTTATCAGCTGAGACCTCCTCTTCCCAGGTGACTTCCCATAGACTCTAGTTTGTATCAAGTTGATGAAAACTAACTAGCACAATGCTCAAAAAGTAAGATAAAGAAAACAATTTAGTGTTTTAAGGGGGAAAAACTCATTTCCTTTGAATAAAGAATGGTAGTTTCATTTACTGAACAAATATTTACTGAAAACTATGCCTGGCATAGAAGACAAAGTAGTAACTAGCCATAATTAAAGGAGCTACTCACATAGCTCACACTGCAATGGTGAAGAAAACAATCACATAAAATTTCTGCATTTGTAAGTAATACAGAGAAAATTAGAACAGACTAGGAAACATAGAGGAGTGCACAGTTTTAAGATGGTTACATGTGAACAGAGACTTCCTAAAAATGAGGAAGCGAGCCTTACAATATGGGAAAATGCACTTTTAGGGCAAAGGAGCACAAATGGGCACACAGAGGCAGTATACACATGTAATCTATCATTCATTTTTGGTATTTCTAATACTCAACAAAAAATAATATCAAAATTCTACTGTGGTGGCACCAAAATGATGAAGGGGTCCAAGTGCGATGGTATGGATGGTTTTAGTCCAAGGTGTGAGCACGCCTGAGAATTGTCTCAGAGTCAGTGAATGGACAACGATTAAGTATGAAAGGACTTTAAGTCATCTGATTCACAACAATACAAGGTTTTGAAAATGATGATAAAGTTGTGGTTTAACATAAACGATAAAGCTGGAAAAGGGAAGGCTCTTGCAAGGAGTCCCAAAGAAGACGTGCAGTTCATGATGCTCAAATGCTTTCCAGGGTAAGAGACGGGGACATGGAGGCCAGATGTGCTGTAATGGCAGTGAAGAACCAGAAAGAAACGAACATAACAAAAAGCATGGAATCATAGACGCCAACATTCATAGTGGAAAGGGAGCACTGCTAAAAGGTGTAACCTTTATGAATAGCTGAATGTAAGCTTGTAGGCACGTGAGCTACGTGTCTTTAAGTGATAGAGGGGTAGGAGCTCACTCATGTAGAATGACAATACTACACACTGACTGCTTTTCTTAATTTTAAAAACTGTGAAATTCCAGAAAATTAAATTCGATCTTGTTTTCAGGGATTTAGCTGTTAACAGAAGTATTTTTAGAGTGACCATTTGTTTTCTTATAATTTTATTTGTTCCAACATGAACTGACCTGCTTTTAGCCAAGTGCTGACGACATACTAATTTTAATGGCTGAAAAGTAAACTTGAGTGAAAAAAAAATGTTCCTAACAAAAAGCATTAAAACAGCATGCTCATCACAATTCACACGGTTGCTTGGCATGCCCCACGCTGCACTATCAAATCACAGCAGCATGTCAATTCCCAAATACACTGAGTCATTGTTTTTAAAATGCTAATGGTTATACACTATTTGAGTATTTCTAATACTGAAAAAAAAATGAGTAACAAAATGAACGCAGGAACATCAGTGTGATGCTCAGGGTGGTTTTAGTCCAAAATTGGCACAGAAAAACCCCCACTGCACACACTTCCACACAAATACACACATAGAGATACAGACAAACAGACACAGACATACACCACACACTTCAGCTGTTTTATATTAGTGTTTAAAAAACCCTAATATGCAATAGTAAATAATCTCAATGTAATCATTTGTATTAATTTAGAAAAGTTCTATTTCTGTATTAGGTTTATTTTTTGTTTAGTTCACTGATTTTGTTTTATCTTGTTTTAAGAAGTGGGTTTTACTATGTTTCCTAGGCTGGCCCCAAAATCCTAGGCTCAAGCAAACTTCCCAAGTCAGTCTCCCAAGTTGCTGAGACTACTGGCACTATGTCTAGATTCGATTTTTGATTTGTAAGAAGGATTACATGTATGTGTATGTGCAAGCACACGTGTGTGAAGGGGCACTTGTACACATGTATAGAAGCCAGATGATAACATCAGGTGTCTGCCTCAGTTGCTCTCTACCTTTTCTTCTTTGAGACAAGATGTCTCACTGAACCCAGAGCTCACTGAACCCAGAGCTCAGCTATCTGGCTAGACCAGTGTGCCATCAAACCAGTCTTTTGATGCCTCCTAAGAGCTGGGTGTACAGAGCAAAGAAGTCCTGATTAAATGTGTATCGGTGACACGAGTGTGGCCAGGTCAAGGACACCTATGCCTCAGACTCCAGGGATGGAGAGGACTTCTACTGGTCAGAGTATGAAAATGCAAAATAGGTTGACCTTCAGCTAAAAACAGTACAAAAAGCTCCTACAGCAGCTTCCTCTTCCAAGATGACTGAACATCTACACCCTCCTGAGACTGCCCCCCCACCCCAGCAGAGAGCCCCTACCGCGAATAGCTAATACAGCTCCTCCCAGGTTACCGTGCTGTGATACAAACGTGACTGGAAGGGCTAAAGGTGCATCTCCGTGGGAGCACATAGCTCACTAAATCCCATACTTAAGTTCCCTATATCTCTTAGGTGCCTCCTTTCCTGTGATCCTAGTCAGGTACCCAGGACCCAGCTACACAGGCCTCAGCAACTGGGGTTACAAGCAAGCATGAAAGCACCTAGATTTTTACATGGGTGCATGGATCCATCTCACATCCTCAAGATGGTGTGGCAAGTACATTACCAGGAGAACCATCTCAAACCGCCTCGGGACTGGATTTTTCAAAATAATGATTTTTGTTAACAATCTGTGAAGAGTAGCTAATCACATCAAAAGCAGACCACTAATTTAGAGTTTTAATATAGTTTTGTTTTTTAAAATATCATTATATAAAATCCTTTAAATGTAACAGTTCATAAATTTCTAGATTTATTTAAATGTTGATGAAAGGCTAACTTTCTCACTGTACCATACAAATCAACATTTGAACCCATTAGTTTCTACATTACCTCAAAAACTCATTAAGTGGAACCATTTTAGAGAACGTTTTTAAAAGGTTTATCTAAATAAATTTTTTTCTCAAAGTGGTATTTCATTTGATTAGTTACTGAGAGAAAGCAGTGTAAGGTTCATATTCATTATTTAAAATTAACATGAATTTCTAGAGAAATGTTAGTAAAATACTGGCTTCTATTTCATCCCTGTATTTTATTTTTCTTTTGTTTTAAATTTTTAGATTTATTTATCTTTAAATGTATGAATGTTTTACCAGCATGTAGCCTATGCACAGTGTACATGTCTGGTGCCCTTTGAATCCAAAGAGGTGTAAGATCTCCTGGAACTGGAGTTACCCATGGTTCTGAACCACTCTTTAGGCGCTGGAAATTAAATGTCCTCCAGAAGAATAAATAGTGAGTGCTCTTAACCACTAAGCCCCACTTTGTTTTCCTGACATGGGATCTTGTGTAACTCAGGCTGGCCTGTAACTTGCTAACAGCTGAAGAAGACCTTGAACTTCTGATCCTCTTGCTTCTACTTTGGGACTACGGTGGGATTTATGTGGTCCTGGGGATCAAGCTCCGGCCTTGATATATGCTAGGCAAGTATGTTACCAACTAAGCTACACCCCCCTCCAGGCTCCCTGTAAATTTTTATAATTCAGAAATTCAGTATTTATTGAATGTGATGTTTTTAATGGAAGAGTTACATAGCACCTGATCTCAAGGAACTTACACATGAGAAAATTAATAATACAAAACAAGATTATAACACGAAACTGATATAAGTGATATAAAAAACATTTTCCACATGTGCTCAGATAAATTAATTCTAAAGACAGAATTCAGTAATTTTGTGTGCATACTGAATGTACTTTAAAACAAAAATGAATGGAGCACTACAAAAAAACCTAATATTGTCTATCTATTTATAAATTCAATGTAGATTTATTGGAGGTTATAAGGAAGAATTATAAAACACAATAATGGGCAAACAAATTACTAAATATCCTTTCAATGGAATGTTGGTACCTGCAGGAATTACTTGAATTAGTAATAGTACTGACTTTTTTTTTTACTATTGCAAACTTGGTAAAGACGGAAGTCAACTTACAGAAAACTGAGAGTAATTCCAATAGTCTTGAGTCAAGAGATACAACTCATGTCCACTGGAATGGAACAACTTGCATACACTTGCATGTATTTTAGTGACACAGGTCTGTAAATGAAGTGCTTCGGATTTCTGAAGCAGTTTAAGTTGACATGATAGCAAACATGTCAACTTGAAATCTGAGTTCTAAAATCAACTGAAAGGCAAGCCTCTGGGCAAAACTGTGAGGTATTTTCTTGATTAGATTACTAAGCAGTTTTGGAGTTCATCTACCCCCATGCTGCTGTGGCCGCCCTTCTTCACTGACATCTGAATTTCCATTTGCACGGAACACCAGTGGCTCTCTAGAAACTTCCCAAGCCTCCCAGGCAAAATAAGACTCAGCCTCTCCAACAGGAAAACAGCACATTGTACTACCTTGACAGTACTGCGGAAGCCCCTCTAATAAACCCCCTTTTATTATATATTTGTTATAACAGTTGTGCTCCTCTAGAGAACTTTAAGATGCCCCTTAAAGGATTCCTTAATTGAGTTAAATATATGTTGATATATTCACCCTGTATTTTTGTGAAAGCCTTTTAAAAATAAATGTGATCCCCACCCTTCCTCAGTAGAACAGAAATATTCACAACTGATTATAGTCACACACTGAGATTAGTGGTACAGCATAGGAATAATGCAGCACACTATGAGGATTAACAAAGAAGAATTTTATCTCCAGAAGATTTGGGAAAACCTTTTATCTAGCAGGTTTGTCCAGCCTTTTCGTATTATAATATGGTATTGTCATCTACAAAGTTCATACTCAAAGTTCATACCATGCCATCAAATTACAGAATAAAAAAAAATCATGTAAAATTCCATAATGGAGACTGACAAAATGGTTTAGCATGTAAAGGCACTTGGTGCCCAACAATGAAAACCTAACAACTTTAATTTGATCCCTGCAATCCATACAAAGGGATTAGATAGAAACTGACTGCCACAGTGATATTCTGACTTCCACATACATCTTTGGCACATATGCCATATACATAGTACACATGCACACAGAAGTAATAATAAATTTTTAAAACTAAGAAAAACGAATTTTGAATTATCATACAGTAAAGAACAGAACAGTGTCAACTATTTTTAACCAAATTTGATAGCAAAATATTACATGGTAAACTAAAAGCAAATCAATAATACTAAGCTATGCACTCTATATTTTCAACTCACAGGAAGACAACTCTCTGAAAAATAAAAATTAAAAAACCACCCTGCAGAACAGTTATATCACCATCTAGAATTTCTTCACAAAATTACAAGACTGTTAAGCTAAGTGGCCTTTCTAAGTAGTTCATCTGTTAGCTAAAAAAGGGAAGCTGAATGTTGATGGAGTCAAATCACTTATGATTGACTGTAGCAGCTCAAGAAAGTCATCTAGAAAATGCAAACTGGCTTAATTTCATTTAGGGAAAACAGTTGTTTGAAGAGTTGAGATAATATCAGTAATTGGTTAAGTAGGAAAAAAAAGCAAACTGTGTCCCGTCCCTCTTGGGTAAGTATACCAATATGTCTCAGACGCTACTGAGTTTTGAGGGAAAAAGTCTTGGCCCTTACAATAGATATGTCTGGGACATCTGCAGGAAAGAATGTTCACAAATAACTTAAACAAGCATGAATTCAGTACAACCCAAAGTAATTTACTAAGATACATTAAACTGATTTGGGCAGAAATAAGTGTGTAGCAGAAAAGGCCTTGATTGGACATATTTCAACCTCTATTACTGAACACTAAAATGCTTTGGTAACTTACTTTTGTGACTAATTTTTGGCATTTCTAAAGGAACAGAACCTAAAATTACAAGGAGTAGCATAGTTTATGAAGTCGTTTGAAAGGCTGGTCTTCTTAGAGCCACATATACTCACAAGCTATTGTGTATACTTCTCCCAAACTATCAAATATTAACAAGGGAGCTTTTCTTTCCCATGCAAGTTTACAATGAACTTAATTTTCAAACTACAGGCTCAGACCACAATGGATGTGCAAAGTAAGTTCCCATTTACAATTGTCATTTAACTGTGTAATGAGGCTTCCAATTAATTTTCTTTGATAAGTCGTTAATATGCAATACAATAAAATACTAAAAGGCCAATATAAATAAAATCTAGTAGTTATGAATGCAAGTAACAAAAGTTGACCAATTAAGATCACATGCTTGGAGTTTAAGATACCATTCTGTGGTAGAGTGCAGGCACAAAGCCCTGGGTTTTCAATCCACAGTTTAAAAGACCCATTATGTTTGTGACTTGATATCAATAGTTGCACGTCTATCTGAATAAAGAGACCTTTTACAAACTGAATTTGTGAATCCCCATGGACCACCACTGATAGATTAATGTTTATACTACATTTTAATAACAGGAAATATTAACTTAGAACTACAATTAAAAAGTAGTATTTTAGCTCATAAAAAAGATTTTCATTTTTACTAATAGACCCAAATTACAATTTTTTAAAATAAATTAAATGAGTAGCTGAAACATACTTTCTGGAAAACTATACTGATGATTTTGGAATTATCTCTCAACTAAAATGCTTTCCCAGCAACTCAGCAAATTCTATTCCTCAGGCTAATAAGTTCAAAAGCATGAAGGCATCTTTGACATCTCTAGCTCACACTCATTAGTAAAATTCATTCATTTTAATCTATAAAAATTAGAACTATACTCTAACCAGTTCTTGCTGTATCTGCTACTATCCTGGTCAGGACATCATCACTTCTGGATTACTGGAGCACCCCCTCACTGGTTTCCTGGACTACAGAACACTCCTGCATTGGTCTCCTGACTTCTTTTGCCTCTTACTACCTACTAGCAATCTGGACTTTTTTCAAATGTCAAGCCAGATCCTGTCACTCCTCAGGCAAAAGTCCTTCAGTGGTTTCCAACCCCACTCAGCATACAAAGCCATGGCTCTTGTCATTGGATCACAAGAAAGCACATTATCTGTTCTGACTTGTCTCATATTCTTCCCCAGCTCATTTAATTTGAGCCACACTAGTTGTTTTTTCCCAGCTTGTTTTTTTAATTCTATGAAATAGACATCTAATTTGCTCTTCCACAGCTTAATGTGTTCCCACATAAACATACTACTTGCTCCTTCGCGTTCTTCAGTGTCTGTTCACTTTCTCACAAAGGCCACGTGTGGCATTCTCACACAACCAGCAGCTGTTATTTCATACTGGATTCTACCTCTCTACCCACAGCATCTAAAACACTATCTGAAAGTAGCTACTCAATAAACATACAAAGCAACACAAAATACCATACTGTTTCCTGTGAGTAACGCTGCTTCAGTCATTTTTATTTATGTAACTACTTATAGACACACATATACAACTGATTTACCATTGCGCTAAGTGTTTCCTCCCAATCAGGCCGCTCTCGGGGGTGTACATTTCTATGTAGCTCTGGAACAAAATCATCCTCTTCAGAATGTGTTGAGGACTTCATCTTCCTAGAGAAAGAAACATCAGAGACTTCTGTAAGAACTTCCATCTCTATGAAAACTGTTTCAATGAACACAAACCAAAAGTCAAAAAAAAATCTAATTTTATTCCAACGATTTTGAGTGGCTATCAGTGATTCTTCATTTTTTTTCCACTGGATTCCAGAGATTTTTCCTGATATATCAAACACTTCTTACTCCAAAAAATAACTGTGATAATTATTATATAATGCCTGATTACATCAATCCAACATAAAGTGAACCTTGAAGATGATCTGTTATGGAAACCATTTATTCTGAAACAGCACCTACACGCCTGTGCAAACCATCAGCACATCACCACATTGGGAAGTCGGATCCAGAGTAAAGTGCTTACTGCACAAGCACGAGGACCTAACGTGCAGATTCCGAGTAAAAATAAAAACCAAATTGTGGCAGTACATGCCCATAGCTGCCACTCAGGAGTCCTGGGAGCTTGCTGGCCAGCCTAGCTGTATCAGTGAGCTTCAGCTTCACTGAAAAGACCATCTCAAAAAGAGGGAAAGAGGGGATGGAGAATAACTGAGGAAAATATGTCTCTGGTCTCTGACTTCCACATGAGCATGTACACATGTGAGCACACGTGAACAGATATACATATAAGAAACTTCAGGATGAAGAAGTAACTTTTAGTTCTAATTTACGGAACAGAATATATCCAACTAGCACCATCAACAAGCACCAGCAAGAGCAGTTATGAATGCTACGCAAAATACATCAACAGACATGTCTGAAGGAATGTAGGATTTCCAAGACTACAATCTTGGAGAGGAAGAAAAGCCCAATAAAATGAATTATGCATTTAGTCATTTAAGATTTTTTTCCAAACAATTTTAGAAAAACTACCCCTACATACGACTACCATCTTGGCTTGATTTACTAGGTAAGTGTTTTAGACTGTGTTTACCTAAACTGACAGGGCTTTAAATAATACACATATATACACATACACACACAGAGCAAGCTAGCAATGCTGAAGAAACCGAGTAAACAAAATGGTACTGCTAAGTGTTCTACGCTCTCAACTGAGACTCAAGGAAAGCCACATCTCGGAACTGAGCTCCCAAGGATAAAAGTAACACTAAGGTTAATAACCAAGCCACACAGGGTCAGAATTGTTAGGAAAAATACTGACTCAGTTTAGAAAATTAAAAAAAAAAAATAACAAGATTCTTTGCAAATTTCCCATCTATATACATGAAATCCAATAAACATTAAGATAAAAAAAAAAGTAAAGAAAATGTCAAGGCAAACTCTCATCTAATTCAGATTTGTAAATTATCAAGAAGAAAAATGAGCAATGGTCCATTTGTGGATTCTGGATAGAGGAATCTGTAAGCAGCATCACACCCAGCCTCATAAGAAATGGTACATAAAGGGCCACTGAGATGACTTAATGAGAAAAGGCACTTCCCACCAAGCCCAATGACTAGAGTTTCATCTCCCAGACCCACATGGCAAAAGTAAGTATACTCTACATATGTACCACAACATGTGTACCCATACACACACTGTCCACCTACACACATTCAATAAACCAATAAATGTAATTAAAAATTATGGAAGTTTTTAAAACAGATAATCTACAAAATTGAAACTTGTATAGAATGCATCAGATTAAAAAAGAAAAGAAGAGAAGAGAAAAAGAAACTCAGGGCAGGCAAGGAGGGTAAACCCTAGAGAGATGAAAAACATGGGCTTTTCTGAGATGAAATAGATCACAAGCAATTAATTGCCTGGGGCCAAGAAAAGGAAAAAGAAAGACACAAGCTGGTATGAAGCATTTAGTTAATTTTTTATTAAGTTGCTTAAAATATTTATAACTAATATGTTCAATGAAATGAAAGAAAAATAGATAAAAGTGAAGATTTCGGCAGGGAATTGGAGTATTGAGACCCTAATGCTCACTCAAAGACTAAGAAATAGATCTGTGATTACAGATTCATTAGATGTGGGCTAGAGAGATGGGTCACTAGATAAAGGTGCTTGCTGCTGTGCCTGATACCTGGGTTTGACACCAGAACCCTCATGGTGGAAGGAGAGAATCAATTCCTGAACATTGTGTTCTGACCGCCACACCATGGAAAGCATGTGTGTGAGCAATAAGAAAATAAGTGTGAAACAAAAACAAGAGGTAGTTTGACATTTTTTTAAAAGCAGTTCACTAGATGTGTGTAATTTACCAATGAACTTGACTACACCAGAGAACAATCATCAACCTTGAAAGCACATAAAAAGAAAAAATAAATTAATAACACAAAAATTTCAAATAACATAATCACACTTAAAAACATGACTTAAAAACAGTAAATGATGTAAAAGAACGACAAACAAAACCAGTATTTTTAAAACAATGTCTGAAAAACTTTCAAAGCTAACAAAAGCCATCAAGCTACCAACTCAAGAAATTTCTATAAATCTAAAGCCAGTTTATATTGAGCTGTTTATTTGTTTCTATGTGTGGGTACTTTGCTGTATGTATGAGTGTGCATGTAGTGACTGTGGTTTGCCTGTATATGTGAGTGCACACCATGTGCATATGGTGCCTGTGGAACCCACAAAAAACATCAGGTCCTCTGGGACTGGAGTTACAGACTGTTGTTAGCCATCATATGAATGCTGGGACTTGAACCTGGGTCCTCTGGAAGATTAGCCAGTGCTCTTAACCACTAGGCCATCTCTTCAGCCCTCAAGCAGAATTTTTAAAAACAAACTAGGGGGGGCTGGAGAAATGGCTCAGCGGTTAAGAGCATTGACTGCTCTTCCAGAGGTCCTGAGTTCAATTCCCAGCAACCACATGGTGGATCATAACCACCTGTAATGGGATCTGATGCCTTCTTCTGGTGTGTGTGTGAAGACTAAGTACTCATATAAAAATAAATAAATAAATAAATAAATAAATAAATAAATAAATAAATAAATAAATAAATATTTTTAAAAAACTAGGTACGTCATAGCCAAACCACAAAAAAATAACATCCTATAAGAAACTCAAAGTCAGTACAAAGGACAAATTGACTTCAAAGAAGCAAAAGTAACAAGGCAAAAATAGAAAGCAAGAACATGAATCATTGTTGTAATAAAGGAAAAAAACACTATAACCTAGAATCTTCTATCTTTCAAAAGTATCCATTTTTTAAAAAGCAGGTAAAATAAGTCATTTTCAAAACAACGAATTTACCAAAAGGAAAACAAAAGCAGAGATTTAAGAACTACAGAAACACTGAAAAATAAAAGATTGACAGAATGATGGATGTAAAATGTAATCACAGAACTTGGAAGTCAAGACAAGCTGTGAGGCCAGCCAGGACTACAAAGTGAGATAACTCAAAAAGCCAATAGTAGTAACAATGCTTTATGAGGAGTGTGTGCATGTGCGCATGTACACATATATTATGCACATATACAAGTACAAATACATAGAAAATACCTTTGGACTTGTTATGAGAGCTTCTAAACTCAGTTAACTAAGTTGTAAAGAGCCATCTTAAAAATAAGCAGTATCATTCTGTGGGCTGAGGTCTTAGGCTTGTTAAAAAGGAGAAAGTGAGCAGAGCACCAGCAATCACCACTCTGCTTCCTGACTACAGATGCAATGTGACAGCTACCTTAAGCTCCTGCTTCATGACTTCTCTGCCTCCATGGACTATGTACCTTGAAACATAGTACCATGAGACAAAGTAAGTTCTTCCTTCCTTATGTTGCTCTCGGACTTTTGGAAGGATCAGAAGTGTATGGTCATCCTTAGCTACAAAACAAGTTTAGGGCAAGACTGAATAAATCAGACACACAAAAAGATGTTGAGAATAAAACATAAATACAAAGAGAAAAAAACAAGTAAGAAGTTGGTTCTTCTTCAATATGTAGCAACCTAGGAAAGAAGAAGACGAAGGAAGGGAGGGGTCAGAGAACACACTGAATAAAGAAAAGGGAACCAACCATAACTGGAATTCAAATAGGCAATATAAAGATTCTCAGGACATTGTAAACAATTTATCTCAATGCAATTAGAAACTAATTTAAATGAACATTTCAATTCCCTGAAGCATATAATTCACCAGTACTTAAAAAAAAAAAAAAAAAGAACTGAAAAACATTCAAAAATAGTCTTAGCTGTAAAGTGAGTTAAATCTGTAAGAAAATTCATGTGGACTCACTGGTGTATTATTTCAAGCACTGAAGAAATAAATAATAACACTCTTACATATATATATTCTTCCAGATTATAAAAATAAACACTTCTCAACACATTCAATGAGCCAACCAAGTCTTAAAGCAGATACAACTAAGCAAAAGCTGACAAAGACATTAATTACTAGAAAAGAAAAAAAAGAGAAGTGACACCATTAATACAGCTCCAAAACAGACTAGTGAAAAAGTACGCATGTACATGCATGAGTGCGTACATGCCTGCGCATCTACAATGTAAACTGGCTTAAAATTTAAACTCTATCCATAAAAATGACCACACTCTGAAAGGCAGGAATCATATATAATTCTGGCAGTTAACATTTGGTATCTACCATAAATTTCAAAGAAAAACTATTTTTTTTATTTTTTATAGTAATTAGTTTATTCACTTTGTATCCCAACTGTAGCCCCCTCCCTCTTGCCCTCCCAATCCCATCCTCCCTCCCTCATCTCCTCCCATGCCCTTCCCCCAGTCCACTGATAGGGAAGGTCATCCTTCCATTCCCTCTGACCCTATCCTATCAGGTCTCATCAGGACTGGTTGCCCTGTCTTCCTCTGTGGCCTGGCAAGGCTGCTCTCCCCTCAGGGAGGGAGGTGATCAAAGAGCCAGCCACTGAGGTCATGTCAGAGACAGTCCCTGTTCCCCTTACTAGGGAACCCACTTGGAGACTCAGCTGCCATGGGCTACATCTGTGCAGGGGTTCCAGGCCATCTCCATGAATGGTCCTTGGTTGGAGTATCAGTCTCAGAAAAGACCCTTGTGCCCCGATTTTTTTGGTTCTGTTGCTCTCCTTGTGGAGCTCCTGTCCCCTCCAGGTCTTACTATCTCCACCTTCTTTCATAAGATTCCCTGCACTCTGCCCAAAGTATGGTTATGAGCGCCAGCATCCACTTTGATGCACTGCTGGGTAGAGTATTTCAGAGGCCCTCTATGGTAGGCTCCTCTCCTGTTTCCTGTTTTCTCCTTCTTCCAATGTTTGCCCCATTTGCCTAAGAAAGGGTATTTTAAAGAACACAGCTAATATAATTCTTAAAGGTGAATTAGGAATGCTTTCCTGGTAAAAGAAGGTCTCTGGCAATGGTATCTGAGGCCCTTTTCAGTTGTTGTTGCTTTTTTTTCAAATTGCAAAAAGAAAAATAACATAAAACTGGAAAAAAATAATAAAAGGCCAGGCAGTGGTGACACATGGCTTTAATTAAGGCTAGCCTGCTCTACAGAGCAAGCTCTAGGACAACTAAGGCTATACAGAGAAAACCTACCTCAAAAAATAAGTAAATAAGGAAGATTCTAATTATTTGACATACGTACAGATAACATAAAAGGCTCTACAATTTAGAATTATAATGTAATTTATTAAAATTCCTGGCTATATGGTCAGTGTATGAAAATGAGTATACTTATATATAACTCTGTATGTTTACAATTATTTATGTCCAAAATGTAACTAACATACATATTTTACTATATTTCATAAAATAGGCTGCTAAAAAATGAGAATAAGCATTGCCACTTGCAACAAATCAATAAATTACACAAACATTCAAGAACAAAAACCACCATCCATTACATGATACAGGATTGTATACAGGTAAAGTAAAAGACAAAACAAAGCTCATCTAAATGGCAAATAAGAATAAAGAAGGAACAAGAAAATTGTGAAATACTAAAAAAGTTATTTTAATCGGGTTATGTTTAATGTGTTTTTGGATGTGTGTGTGTGCATGTACCAAGCTGCAGACTTTCTATGTGCACATTATCTTGGAATAATCTGAGGTGCTGGATATTGTAAAATGTCCTACAAGGCAGATAACATGTTTGAGTACAGCACCACATCAAGCAGAACATCCCAGTGCTAAGAATGTTAACTAGAAACCTAAAAACCCAAAGCTATTTTCATAAATTTCTGTAAAATATCTCTAGTCTTGAACCTGTACATATTTTTTAAAAAATGAAAAAGTCCCTCAAACAGAAAGGTTGTCAGCCAAACTAACTGCCTTGCTGCTTCTCCTGGGAAAAACTCTTTACATGTTTAACACTACTCTATCATGGCACACGTCTTCTGAAGATACATAGCATTTTACAATGTCCAGCACCTCAGAAACTACTCCAGAGCAGAAACCTCTTCTTGGGCCTGTGGTTAAATCCCAAGCAGCAGCAACAGCAGCAACATTTTATCTTTCTCTTTTCTTTTTCCCAATCATTTTTTTTTAATCTCATCCTTTACCAAGTGTGGCCCTTGCTCTACTACCACTGACCCAGTAAGTTATTCCCCACTGGCGCTGACAGGGGCCAGAGCCTGTCTTAGGGCCTCACCATTTTCTGAGACTCTGGAGACAAGAAGGTACAAGGGATAGGTCAAGTGTTCTCTGTCAGAGACAATGGCTAACTTTGGGTTTACAGTCATTATTTGTCTATATGGACAGGAATATACTTCACTTCCACTGGTAAGAACAGCCCTGAGAGACAGGCTCCCATGAGTCTGAGCATCTCTGCTGCTTCCAACTGTAGCTGACACAGTAAATGTGAAGCTGTGAGGTTTCTGTGTGTTCTGTCCTACAACTAAGATGCAACCTCACATGCTGGGAGGGTACAAAGACAGCCTACCTTCAGACACTAAAAACTATGACACCCGAGCCTCTAAGTACAGGAGCCTGGAGCTGGAGGTGTGGCTCAACAGTTAAGAGCACATGCTTTTCTTCCAGAAGATCCAGGTTTAGTTCCCAGAACCCACATGGCAGATAACAACAATTTGTAATTCTAGTTCTGGGGATCTGACCTCCACAGGCACTGCATACACAATACAGAGATGCATCCAGGCAAAACACCTATACACATAAACTAAAAATAAATCAATATTTTAAAATATGTAGGAGCACTGTTTGGTTAGTTTATATAGATTAATATATGTTTAAATAAATCTGAAATGCCCAAAACTCATAAGAAATTTAAAAATGAAACTTCTAATATTAATAGGGATAGCTACATTGTTGAAAATGACACACAGATTTGCTAAAGCTAGTTGATGTCAACTTTTGTTCACTACCAACTGAAAATGTCTGATACTTGATAGTCATTACAGTTTTAGCATTAAAAGTTTCCTGTCCTGTTTCCCCTTACTGTTTAACAGTATTATGTGCCCCACCGGCTTGGGTCAGCCCTCTGTACCATCTCTAAGTCTCTCTGTGGATGTGTGTGTGCCTATAGGTTTCTTACCCTATTTCAGTATGCCTTTTCTTAGCACTACAGGTTTCAATTACTGAGGAGTTATTCATAATATTCAGATGCCCAAGTAATCTACTTTTTTTTCCTAAATCATTCTATGGCCAGGTGGTGGTGGTGCACACCTTTAATCCCAGCACTTAGGAGGCAGAGGCAGTCAGAGCTCTGTGAGTCCAAGGCCAGCCTGATCTACATAATGAGTTCCAGGAGGGCTACACAGAGAAACGCTGTCTTGAAAAAAGACAAATCATTCCATAGCTAAACTACTTAGCCCAAATCAATTTATTTCAACATTGATTTTCCATTTTTAACCATTTTAGTATACTGAATGCACAAATTAGATTGAACTAACAGCTTTATGGTATTATACCGCTTTATTCTGAGTAAGGTATATTCTTTATTATTTTCCTGACTTCTCTTATGGTCTTCAGTGAAGTCTTGCATTATGCTGTTGGTTTTTGGTGGCATTTTTAAATAGGTTTTAAAGGTCCTGGTCTGGATGATTTGGGGCATTTTTTTAAATTTATTACTTTGTTATTAAATTTTATCTTCTAAGTTAGTAGTATTTGATAGTTTGATATGCTATTATTAGATATTTCAAAAGAGGAAAACTAGAACATATTCCATAACAATTAGCAGACTAAGTTTTCCTGGAAGATCCACTTTCCAGTCTGAAGACAGCAAGGTAGCTATTTATATCCCTAGAAATCCATCATGATGAGCACCAGACCCTTCAGAGACGTTTCCTATTAAAGACCCTAGGATACTGGGGCAGGAAGGCAACCTTGGCACTGTGCTTGCATTCTACAACTACATATAAGCAAAGAACAAATGTCTTGTTGAAGTCTGTGAAAACTCAGTAAGTTAAACAAAGGACATGAATCCTTCACAAAGTGGTATGGCTGCAATCAAGCCAGACTGATCAACTTCAGGATGATTGGGTAAACCAAAAACTCCTGGTTGGTAAACCTAAGCCTCACCTAAGGCAGAGATGAAAATGAAAGGATAAAAAGCAAAAGTTTCCTACAGAACTCTCCTTGCCATGTAGGGAAAAGAGAGCCAAGACAGAAAAAAACAGAACACTTAGGTAGAAGAAATTTTACTTCAAATAATTATAACTGAATGAGAAAACAGAACACAAATGATTGTCAAGAGAGCAAACGAGTAACAGAGCTTCCAAAGTGTCTAGGAAGGTACATATGTTCTTGTTAGACTTATTTTCTTTTGAAGCACAGTCTATGTAGCCATAACTAGCCTGAACCTTGCTATGTAGAGCTGCCCTCAAACTCACAGAGGTCCCCTCAAGTGCTGGAACGAAAGGTGGGTTCTATTTTTAAGAACAAAAGGTTGACTATATTACATTCCTGAGTAAAAGTTTAAGTATGTAAGAGTTTTAATTTAATAAATGTGAACATGTAATTAACTGAGAAGCTTTGAGTTCTCAGGAAATACAATGATTAGGAAAAATCTTATTAGCTTTTCTTCTTCTAAAGGAAAGAGAGGGTGAGGGTGTGTGTGTGTGTGTGTGTGTGTGTGTGTGTGTTCCTTTATGGGTGTCGGTGTGCACACGAGCACACGAGCACATGCATGCTGGGAATAAGCCTACATCTGGCCATACTAGGTAAGCATTCTAACACTGACCCACATGCTAACCCAATTTTTTTTGTTTATGAAAAATAGCATTAAAATATTATGCTTTATGCAGTAGAAGAAAAAACAATTGCTTTCTCAACAATAATTTTACACTTTTCTATTTTAAATGTTTTAACTTAAAAGGATTATTATAGTTCATATTGTAGCGAGACATGTTATAGCATGTTTTTTAAATGGTGACAAATCTTTTTGTTTTTTTAATAAATTTATTTATTTTTATATCAATCACAGGTTAGATTTTTTGCATCCCATGCGTAGCCCCCTCCCTCATTCCCTCCCACCCTTCCCAACACTCCCTCATCTCCTCCCCGCCCCCTCCAAGTCCACCAACAGGGGAGGATCTCCTCCCCTTCCATCTGATCATCTTGTCTCCTCAGGGCTGGCTGCAATGTCCTCCCCTGGGATCTAGCCAGGCTGTTACTCCCTGGCGTGTATGGGGGAGGGTCAAAGAGCCAGCCATCAAGTTCAAGACTGAAACAGTCCCTGTTTTCCTTATTAGGGTCTTCCGTTCGACAATGAGTTACCATGGGCCACATCTGAGCAGGGGTTCTAGGCTATATCCATATATGGTCCTTGGTTGGAGAAACTGTCTCATATAAGACCCCTGTGCCCTGCTCAGTTTGATCTTTGTGGAGCTCTTGTTCTCCCCAAGTCTTACTAACTTCCCCTATTTTTATTATTACTTCCCGCCCTCTGCCAAGGGCTTAATTGTGAGTCTTAATATCTGCTTTGATACATTGCTATACTGATTCTTT
>CM053747.1:24830418-25009485 GCA_028658305.1 Pachyuromys duprasi | reverse complement strand
TGGAGAAACTGTCTCATATAAGACCCCTGTGCCCTGCTCAGTTTGATCTTTGTGGAGCTCTTGTTCTCCCCAAGTCTTACTAACTTCCCCTATTTTTATTATTACTTCCCGCCCTCTGCCAAGGGCTTAATTGTGAGTCTTAATATCTGCTTTGATACATTGCTATACTGATTCTTTCATAGGTCCTCTTTGGTATGCTTGTTTTCTCCTCCATTCAATGCTAGCACAATTTTTTAACTTTAAATATACAAATTAATAAAGCAATAACTTAGTCAGGTGTAGTGGCACACGCCTTTAATCCCAGAATTGGGAGGCAGAGGCAAGTGGATCTCTGTGAGTTGGAAGCCAGCCTGTCTACAAAGCAAGTCCAGGACAGCCAGGGCTTGATACACAGAGAAATGTCTTAAAAAAACAAAAAATAAAAAATTTTAAAAATAAATCTAGAACTTTTAAACAATTAATACAGTTTTTGTGCTCTAAAGCTTTTTGAACATCAAAAACTTTATGGAGACAAGAATATGCCTTTTTTATGAAAGGCTCATGTTGGGCACTAACTCAAAGAGCTTAATTTTTGAAATACCAAGAAAGTCTTGCACTAGCATGCCTAGAGGTTAGGCCAAGTTTACTTCACAAATCATAACAACTGAATAATGGCTAGTGTCCAACACTGCATACGATTTTCTGAGGTTAGGAATGCTTACATCAGACTCTCGTGGTTATTATTCTAACACTGATAAGAGAATGCTCAGGAAAAGTAATATTTAAGATTAAGTGGATATTCTGAGGACCAAACTGAGCTCCAAAGCAATATAATAACTCTTTCTTGAAAGATATGCACATTGGAGATATTGGAAGTGGTGCGCCTATGAAAAGACATATAATATACAATGGACTTAAGTGTAGAGCTATAATTATACAAATGGTTTGTTCTCTCCATCGTTCCCAGTTCATAAAAACTGATAGGTCAATCTCAAAATCAAGAGCTTCAGAAAACAGGAAAGTCAAAAATAAGAAAAACAGAAAATTGTGAAGTATCTTCTAGCCATTAAACTCTGATATAAAAGAATGAAATCTAAATGTGCAGCAAGCCAGGAAAGCACAGGAAATACATGTTCCATAATGCTTAAAACCAATGGAGAGCACCCACCCCAGGCCCGTTCATTAAAATGTCATCAAATTGTTCTGCTCAAGTGGAGTAAGAAGTTTCTCTTCTTACTTAAAATAATGGTCTTGAATGCAGATACAAGTAAAGGTGCTTGAGAGGCTTAGGCATTTGTAGGTTACAGGTATATAAATATTAAGAGGTTAATTATATACTCTATCATCTTTCAAACTGTTTCAACTGTCCTATTTGCCAGGTTGTCTACCTACCAGTAATGTGATATGAGAGACTAAACTTAAAAAAACTTTGAGACAGTAGGACATAGATCAAGATGGCCTCTACGTCCCAGTCCTCTTGATCTCTCAAATGATGAGATTCTGACAGGCCTGTGCCGCCACACCCAGCTCAAGATTCTGTCATAAAGCTTTCTATCTCCAAACGCCAACAATCTAAAGCCTAAGCATCCTAGAAGTCAAATCTTGGGGAGGAAGGGAACTCAAAGTAGAGGGTTCGTGGCTCCACTTTAGTGTTAGCTGCCTATCTGCATCACTGATGCAGAGAACCACCTCAAAGAAAGTTAAAAACTGCATTTCCTGAAAAGTTATTGCTAAAGTAGAGAGTAGGAGAGAGCACCAGATATATCACCAACATTTCTACAATGCCGGTCTTTTAGTCATTGCACTTAGGTTCAGAAAATTACTGCCTCATGTGGGCTAAATAAGCTAAGCCATAAATCCTCATCTGGAAAATTAAAAAAAAAATTTACAAACTTGCTATGCAGTTAATAGACATACTGTATATAACATATTTATACCTCATGTAACAACTCCTAAATAAATTTTCTCTTTCCTGCAGGATTCAACACTTATGTCTTCCTTTTCTGGGTTGTAGTTCCCTTTCCATTTACAGAAAGGTGCTTTTAATGATCACTGAAAACTATTTAAGTTTAAGGACTCTAAGGATCTCTAAGGCAGACACAGCACAAAATATTAGCTCCACAGTACAAATGAGAAATCAAAGAAGCAGAGATCTGAGTCAGTGGTCCTCTGACCTGCCACAATGAAGAGTGAGAAAATCCCACAGTGCTGCCAAAAAAAGTTTGTTTTCTCCCCAACAAGTCCAAAGATAAAGGCAAAAGCTAACAAATACTCACTCTTCTCTCAGAGAAAGGTGCCTTCCCTGAAACAGACCATGGCTGCAGCCACCAGGAACCCACACTCCAGACAGGATTAGCTTGCCCACCCAGGGCACCTCAAGTGACATGATACCATTCTTTTAAGAATACATTTAAAACCTAACTTAAATGTGATCTGTGGGAAAAGAATAACATATAATCTTTTGCCTTAGTCTTATTTGGAGACAGACAGAAAGAAAGAGAAGAGAGACAGACAACATAGATGGGAGTTATAATCAAGACAATGGCTTGGATGTAGGTGAATTAGCACAGATTTTAAAGACACAAATTAAAACTTTGATATACACTTAATTATAAAACTGATCTTAAGAACAACTCTCATACAGCACAGACACTACCACTCGGTTCTCTAGAGTTAGAGCTGCACATTTTATCCAACCCTTCACCTACCACACCCACATGCATTTTTCTCCTTGGCGTTTCAGCAGGAACATGCTGTATATGTTGTGAAAACCTGTGCTGCCTTGTTTCCTCATGCCTTACTGATGAATAGGATGAGCAATACAGTGTGAAATAAAGCCTTACACACAACTCTTTCTGAAATTTGTAAATAAAATCCCAAAGGCATATTTAGTTTGGAAGATTTGCGGTGAAACTCAGATAGGATATACAATTGTAAACAAGAACAATTGTTTCATGGTTTCCTAAAACAACACCTATAAGTAGCTCAGTTTCTGAAAAAGACTATGCTGTTAGCACTCCCCAAGATAAGGGCCCAACCTTACAGACTTGCTTTTAAATGTCAAAAGAAAAATTTTAGGGGGGAGGGCTCTCACTGCTTAAGGATAAATCTAGGATTATTGTATCTAACATACTGTAAAGTATAAACGAAGCCAAGCCCAAGTTGTTTCTTTCTTTGACAAATAGCACAAAACAACTAACACAATTTGAATCAAGTCAGTTTTAATATAAACCAAACAAAACATACACTGGTAGGAATATACCCAGACCGTAATAAAAGCCATTGGATATGTAACATCCTCACACCTTGAGAGAGATGAAGCTCATGCAAATCTGGAAAGCTAAATGAAATTATAGGAGTAGAAAGAAAAAAAATGATATGCTAACAAATGCTCATTTTAATAATCTCAACCTTTTTTAAATATACTTTTTTTAACCCTAAAGCAACAAAATCAATGTGATCTATCAAGAGCTCCTAATATTCAACTGCTTCTTTAACTAAGTCTTTAGCTAAGACTTTAAAAATAAATTTTAAATAAAGAAATGCTTTAACTTGAGAGACAGAGAGAATGACTACTTGTTTTGAGTATTAGACATAAAGACTGTATCTGATGAAATGATATAGTAACCTGCCTAAGGACGAATAGGTAAAATCACAAAGAAATCTAACTGCCCATGTGGGTAGTACTGTGTGGATGTAGCTCAAAGTTCAAATTTCATCAAGATTTGTTTTGCAAGGCAGGGTTTCTCTACATACTCCTGGCTGTCCTGGAACTCACTTTGTAGACCAGACTGGCCTCAAACCCACAGAGATCTCCCCACCTCTGCCTCCAATGATGGGATTAAAGGAATGTGCACAACCAGGCAATAGAGTTGTTTTTTGTTGGTGGTGGTTTTTTAATGTCTATAAATATGTTAAGTACCTAGCCCATTATAAAACACAAAAACTACTGCCAGCTTCCTCTTGCAGGCAAGACCTCTTTCTTTAACAGAAGCCATAGAACCGTCAACCAGGAGGCATCCCCTAAAAACTTTAAAGTATGAAGTTGCTACCAGAAATTCCAAAGCCTAAGATGACAAGGGGATGGGAAAGGGTAAAAATGAGGCTCTAAGTCACAAAATAACTGATTTGAATTTAATCAAAATGTTTTATACATATGCATAGATGCAGACAGCCGTACACACACACACATTTCAGAACACATTCCAAGGAAACAGTGAAATATCCATTAGATGCAAATTCAGATCAAATCTATTAAGATAAAAATCAGACACAGAAAAGGGTAGCAGTTCATTATAAGCCTCTACTTGAAATTCCTGAAATGCTACTATAAAACCTGTCTAACGCCTTCTCTTCCTGGTGTTGGAACAAGTAATTGAAAATACATTTTACAAGCTCAGGGCAAGTCATGGAATGAAGAATGCTACCGCCAAGTGAAAAGCTGCCCTCTTCCAACCCAAACCAACTCATGGAGAAGTCTTACTGAGAAAAAGATTTACACAGAGAGGAAAGAAGAGGAGGAAAAAGCAGATGGACAAAGGATTGAGAGAAAATTTAAACTCCTTAGTTACCTGAAATTCTCTTCCCTTTCTTCCTCTTCACTACCGGTCAGCTGGGTTATAACTTCAGAATCCAGCCAAAACACACTGTCATCCCCTAAAGAGCTACTCTCACTTTCTGTCTCCATCTCGTCTTGTGAGCTCCTCAAGGCATGGGATACGTAGCACCAGTATTCAGGTGGTCAGCTCTACTGATGCACACTCAGGAGTGCGGCTGCTCTGGCACAGGTAGGTGATGGTGCTGTTTTCATTACAGTTGGGAGTACAGACAGGAAATCCCAGGCATACACTCACTGCATATGACTGTGCACCTGTCATACCTTAGACCCTCCCACTGCCTCAAGCTCCATGACCTACATAATAAAAACCAGAGTCCAAATCAGGGCGATCTTTCACTAATTATCTACTTTTAATAACTATTTTTCTTATTTCCAGGTAATAGCTATTTTCAAAAAGCAGGCTTCTGCTTGTACCTCAGCCTTTAAAAAGACAAACAACAGAAAACTAGGATAAACACACACCAGTGTCCTGTGCTCAGCACCATGCAAGGCACAGTTACACACCTCACAGTTAGGGAGGATCACCAATAGGGAAGATACACATTGACTAAGGACCTGCCCATTTTCCTGCCTGCTAATGATACAATCTTTCCTTCCTCTCAGATATTAACTGCCAGGTACACCTTTGTCCAAATGACCAGAGTGACAGGGAAAAAAAAAAAAGCTTTTCCAAGGCCCATTATAGAAAAAAAAAAAAGGTGTCAAAAGTTGAAAGGCATTGACCATTATTATATGAAATAAAAACACTAAAGCACATATATAGTTTTACACTGGGAAGGTCCATGCTGACAGTAAAAAGGCTTACTGGGAAGTAAGTCCAAGTGTAGGATCTGTAACATTGTAAACAAATGATTCTTAGAAAACAGCCACTCTGTTACCAACCACAGATGTGTCCTGCAGTGGTGGGTACTACTCTTCCATTCAGCAGCAGCAAACAGGGAGCCCTTACTTTTACTAAACTCCATCCACAGATTTCAATAAAAGGAAAAGAAAAATGAAACACCATCCAAGAACCACTGGAGCTTTCTCGCTTCAAAGTATGGAAAATGAACTTCAGGGTGACTTGGCTTATACAAGACCTTTTCCTCCCTGCAACTTTAGAACAGTCACTGATTTAATCCTGCAGCTCTGAAAATTGGGAGATGGTTAGTCTCTTGGTAGAAACTATAATTTGTTGGCAAACCTGAAAACAGGTTTAGAAAAGCCAATTGTTTCTGACAGTAGGGATTTGGAAAAATTCTCTGGCACTTCACATAAAAACATCTTGCAAAATACTCGTTTCTACTAGACTGAGACAAATCTTAGTGAATTTGGATCTCTGTAATCACTTTAAAATCAGAAGACACCCATGGTGATCATGTTAACAAATTTCTTATCATCTAACAAAGATTCTGAGGGTGGGACTTAAATTTCTTCTTCATTCTATGCATTAAAATAAATGCCCCAAGAAACTAGAAATTTAAATTTAAAATGTAAATCACAGAACACCATGAGAAAGCTCCTTTCAACCATCTTATAGTAGAAATTCCTCAGTATAATTTTATAAAGTCCTAACAACTTTTACAAAGCCATAAAATCATAAAACACAGATAAATCTTATCATATAAAAAAGTTTATATCCTCCAGATTGAGATGGTTCAGTAAATTAAATGCCTTGTACACAAATATGAAGACCTAAGACTGGATTCCCCAGAATTCCCCTATAAAGCCAGTTGTGGAACCTAAAGAGATGATTGGTAATTTAAGAGTACTGACTGCTCTTACAGAGGACCCATGTTTAATTCCCACCACTTACATGGCAGCTCACAGCTTTCTGACAACCTCTTCTTGCCTTTTCAGGCACTAAATTACACATATGGTATACCAACATACATGCAGGCAAAACACCCATACTAATAAAATATTATTTTAATTTCTTTAAAATTTTTAAAGCTGAGTATGGCTGAGTATGTCTGTAACTCACAGCACTGTGAATAGAGACAGGCAAATCCTGGCCTCTAAGTGTAGCCCCAACTCCCAAGTCCAAATTCAGTGAGAAGATTCTATCTCAAAAAATAAGGTAGAGACTGACTGAGCAGGACATCAGAATATCAAATGCAGGCCTCCAGAAATGCACATATAAACAAACATAGTTGCACATGCACCCGGACAAACACACCCTCACACGCACACTGAGGGAAAAGAAAATGTGTTTATATCTTCTACAACAATAAGAAAACATGAGCACAGCCAAAATGTTTAAAAAAAAAAAAAAAGGAAAGAAGTACAATACTCAAACTAAGTATTTTTATTGAAATCAATAAATTGGAAACAAAGAAAACAATACAAAGAATCAATAAAACCAAGGGCTGGTTCTTTGAGAAAAATCAACAAAATAGACAAACACGTGGCCAAAGTAATTAAAAGACAGAGGGAGAGTATCCAAATTACAAAATCATAAATGAAAAGGGGACATAATGAAAAGAGGACTTAAAGATAGACATTGAGGAAATAAAAAAATCATAAGGTCTTATTTAAAAAGCCTATATTCCACAAAATTGGAAAACCTAAGGGATATGAACAATTTTCTGGATAGATTTCATCTACCAAAGCTAAATCAATATCAGGTAAACAGTCCTGTAACCACTAAGGAAATAGAAGCAATCATCAAGTCTCCCAAACAAAAAAAGCCCAGGTCTAGATGGTTTTAGTGCAAAATTCTACCAGACATTCAAAGAAGAGCTAATACCAATACTCCACAAACTAGAAACAGAAGGAACATTGCCACAGTCGCTCTGATACCTAAACCACTCAACAAAGAGAATTTCAGACCAATTTCACTAATGAATATGGATGTAAATATACTCAGTAAAACACTTGCAAACTGAACCCAAAATCACATCAAATACATCATCCACCATGATCAACTTGGCTTCATCCAAGGGACACAGGGATGGTTCAATATACAAAAATCCATTAATATAATTCACTATATAAACAAACTCAAAAGGAAAAAAAACACATGATCATCTCATTAGATGCAGATAAAGCCTTTGAGAAAATCCAACATCCCTTCATAATGAAACTCTTGGAAAGATCATGGATACAAGGCCCATATCTAAACATAATTAAGGCTATATACAGCAAGCCAGTTGTCAACATCAAATTAAATGGTGAGAAACTCAAAGCAATTCCACTAAAATTGGGGACAAGACAAGGCTGCCCATTCTCTCCATACCTCTTCAATATAGTACTTGAAGTTCTAGCCATAGCAATAAGACAACTAAGGGAGATCAAGGGCATACAAATCAGAAAGGAAGAAGTCAAAGTATCACTATGTACAGATGATATGAGAGTGTATGTAAGCGACCCCAAAAATTCCACCAGAGAACCCCTATAACTGATAAACACCTTCAGCAAAGTGGCTGGATACAAAATTAACTCAAAAAAATCAGTAGCCCTCCTGCACACAAACAACAAACGAGCTGAGATAAAAATTAAGGAAACTACACTCCGTATAACAGCCACAAATAAAATAAAGTATCTTTGGTGTAACTCTAACCAAAGACCTGTATGACAAGACCTGTATGACAAGAACTTCTACTCTTTAAAGAAAGAAATTGAAGATATCAGAAGATGAAAAGATGTCCCATGATCGTGGATCAATAGGATAGTAAAAATGACCATCTTACCAAAGGCAATCTACATATTCAATGTAATCCCTATCAAAATACCAATACAGTTCTTTACAGTCTTTGAAAGAACATTCTAAACTTCATACGGAAAAACAAAAAAGCCCAGGATAGCTAAAACAATTCTACATAATAAAAGAATTCAAGCTATACTATAGAACAACAATAATAAATACTAGTTGATCAATGGAATAGATCAGAAATAAACCCACACACCTATGGTCACTTAATTTTTTACAAAGGAGCCAAAACCATACAATGGAAAAAAGACAGCATCTTCAACAAATGATGTGGGTCTAACTGGATGTCTACATGTAGAAAATGCAAATAGATCCATATTTATCTCCCAGCACAAAATTCAAATCCAACCGGATCAAAGACCTCAATATAAGACCAGATACAGTAAATCTATCCGAAAAGAACGTGGGGAAGCCGCAAACCCATTGGCACAGGAGACTTCCTGACACCAGCAGCTCAGGCTCTAAGTTCAACAATTAACAGATGGAACCTCTTGAAACTGAAACTTCTGTAAAGCAAAGGACACTGCTAATAGAACTTTCCGAAAAGACAATCTATACACTCACCAATCCTGTATCTGACAAAAGGCTAATATCCAAACTATATAATGAACTCAAGAAATCAAGCAACAATAAACAAAATAACACAATTAAAAAATGGGGCACAGAACTAAACAGAGAATTCTCAACAGAGGAATCTCCAATGGCTGAGAAGCACTTAAACTTCCTTAGTTATCAGGGAAACACAAATCAAAATGACTCTGAGATTCCATCTCACATCAGTCAGAAAGGCTAAGATCAAATCTCAATCAACGGCACATGCTGACAAGGGTGTGGAGAAAAGGAAACCCTCCTCCATTGCTGGTGGGAATGTAAACTTGTACAACTACTTTGGAAATCAATTTGGTGCTTTCTAGAAAATTGGGAATAACTTTACTTCAAGACCCAGCTATACTCCTCGTGGGTATAGAGCCAAAAGACACTCTGCCATACAGCAAGGAACTTGAGCAGCTATGTTCACAGCAGCTTTATACATAATAGCCACAATCTGGAAACAACCTACACATCCCTCAACCAAAGAATGAATAAAGAAACTCTGGTACATTTATACAATGGTATATTACTCAGCTATTAAAACAAAGAAATCATGAAATTTGCAGGCAAAATGGATGGAACCAGAAAATATAAACCTAAGTGAGGTAACCCAGACCCAGTAGACGCACATGGTATGTAATCATCGATGAGTGGATTTTAGCCATATAGTACAAGAGAAGCATATTACAAGGCACAGACCCAAAGAAGATAAGTAATAAGGAGGACCCAAGTGAGGATGCATAAATCCCACCCTGAAAGGGAGACAGAATAGACAGTAGTAAGGCTGAAGAGAGGGAACAAGGTAGGAGAGGGGGCACAAAGCATTAAGAGGATGGAGATCAGACCTGAGGAGAGCAAAGGCGAGAGGACAGAGGCCTGTGGAGAAAAGAGAAACTGAGGGTGGAAACATCTCTGTTACAAGCTGGAGACCTAAGTCAGGGTAGGCTCCTGGCAGAATATGAAGGGGATTCAAGCAGAGAATTCTATTAGCAGAGACCACAGAGACTGAAGAGGACATCCTCTAACTAGATTAGTCTTCTAGTAAAAGGTGGGAAACATCAACCCACCCACAAAAACTTCCAACGCAAATTTACCCTGCCTACAAGATGTGCAGAGATAAAGACAGAGCAGAGATTAAGGGAATGCCCATCCAACGCCTGGCCCAACCAAAGACCTACCCTCTGGAAAAGTGCCAACCCCTGACACTTCATATGAAAGATACTCTGCTGAGCTTGCAGACAGGAGCCTGACATGAGCTGTCCTCTCAGAGACTCCACCCAGCAGTGCCTCAAAACAGATGGCTGAGACTCAGCCAAACATTAGGCTATGCTTAGGGAGTCTTGTGGAAAAGTGGGAGAAAAGAGAAGAGGACCTGGAGGCGACAGGATCACCACAAGAAGACCAACAGAGCCCACTAACCAGGGCCCAGAGGGGCTTGCTGAAACTAAAGCATCAACCAAGGATCATGCATGAACTGGACCTACATCCCCTATAAAAAATGTAGCTGATGGACAGCTTAGGCTTCATATGGGTCCTCTAGTAAGGGAAATGGGGACTGCATTGGACAAGGACCCACTTGCCAGCTTTTTTATCACTTCCCCATGATGGGATTGCCTTACCCACAGGAAAAGAGGACATGCTCAGTCCTGATGCAACTAGAGGGAGGATGGGAAAGTGAACTCCCCTTTCCTGAGGAAAAGGGGGAGGGGGGATGAGGGGAAGAGAAGGTGAGCTGAAAGGGGAGGCAAGAAGAGGTTACAAGGATGTAAAGTGAATAAAATATATCAGAAAAAAAAATACCAGAGCAACCTGAGACTCACCCCACAGGAGTCAGCCAACCCACGACATGATTAACAATACTCTGCTATGCTTACAGACTCCAGTCTAGAATAGGTATCCTGAGTTGCTCCACCCAGCAGCTGATGAAAACAGGTACAGAGATCTACAACCCATCACTGGGTGGAGCACAAGAAGTCTTAAGGAAGAGTGGGAAGGAAGACAGAAGGACCCAGAGGTGACAGGAGCGCCACAAGAAAACCAACAGAGCCCAGAGGCGCCTGTGGAGACTGACATACCTACCAAGGACCACGTATGGCATTGACCTAGGAGCCCTACACAGACACAGCCCATGGGCAGCTTGGTCCTCATATAGGTTCCCTAATAAGGAGAATGGGGGCTGACTCTGACATGGACTCTGCTGCTTGCTTTTTAATACTTCTCCCTGGCAGGGCTGCTTCACAGGGGAAAAAGATGTGCTCAGTCCTGATGCAACTTGATATGCTAGGGTAGGGTGGGGTACCTCCCCTTCACTGAGGATTAGGGGAGGGGATAGAGGGAACATGGAGGAAGGGTGAGACCAGGAGGTGATAAGGGAGGAGGCTATGACTGGGATATAAAATAAATAAACAAAATTAAATTATTTTAAAATACTAGAGCAAATTCATTTCACAACAATATAAAAATTGAAGAATTAAAATGACCCTCTCTGGACACTTGAAACAGAGAAGGTCCACCTGACTAAAAAAACAAAAGATTTTATGCTGAAACATACTTCCTATCATTAAATACAACAGCAGTCTAACTTTAACCATCCAAGTTAATTAAATTAATTCCTTTTCTTTAAAATGGCCACAATAAGACTGAAGAAACAACCCATTGCAGAAATATATGCATTAAAAATATGTTCAATTTCAAAAATCTATATACAAATTCAGAGGGTTTGATCTACATACAACTAAACTCAGATTTTAACCATGAGATTCACAAATGGTGTGATTTTGTTGAGTTAAATTGCACTGCAGTTTGGTAATCTCAACACAGAAAAAATAACCATGTAAAAGTTAAAGTACAAAGTACTGTGTGTAATAAAACTGTCACATGACATAGCATAGGCAAGATCCTCAATGACAGCCATCATCACTGAAACCACAAAATCTTTTCATTCCTGTGATTGTATTAAAACTTAGAAAAGATTTCAATCTGTAAATCTCTAAATATTTCAACCTGTGACTTTTAAATCCCCTGTCACTGAACATCGATCATTACTCTTATAAAACAGTAAATGACCTAGTAAATGAGTAAGAATAAGTCCGAGCTAAGCTACTAGGTTGTTTTGTTAAGAGTCTCTTTCATAATTGTGAAACATTGTGGTGGATTCTGCAATGTCCCCATGGCCCCTTGCTGGTGGTACTATTTTGGGAGGGTGTCTAACTTTTAGGAGGCGGGGCCTAGTCATCCAAAAAAGTCAGTCACTGGGGCCTTTTAAATATTGTATCTGGTCTCAGGGTAGTCAATAGCAGCTCAGTGTCCAACTGGGTTCCCTAGTAAGGGGAACAGGGACTCTCTCTGACATGAACTCAGTGGCTAGCTCTTTGATTACCTACCCCTGAGGGGAATGGACAGCCTTATCAGGCTATGCAGACAGTCCTGATGAGAACTGATAGGCTAGGGTCAGATGGAAGGAGAGAAGGACCTCCTCTGTCAGTGGACTAGGGAAGGGGCATGGGAGGAGAAGAGGGAAGGAGGGCGGATTGGGAGGGGATGAGGAACAGGGCTACAGCTGGGATACAAAGTGAATAAACTGTAATAAATAAAAAATAAAACTGCAAAAAAAAAACCTGCAAAGATATAAATAAATAAAATTGAAAAAAAAATACTGTATCTGGTCTCAGGGTTCTTCCTTTGGTTTCTGGTCTGCCATGAAATGCAGAACCTCTGGCACACATTCACGCCACCACTGTGGCACTTCCACTGTGATAGGCTAAAACCATGAGCTAAAATTAATTTTTCCTCCCTTAAGTTGCATCTATCAGTTATTTTGTCTGAACGATACAAAAATCAAATAGCATGTGAAAGATGACAAACAATTATTATAGGAAGCTCATCTTCTGCCATCATCACTCTCATAAAAAGGGTTACTAAGGAAGTACAAGTAATAATCCCCATTATTCCCAGGGGATACATCCCGAGACACCCAATGGATACTGGGAACTGCAGGCTTCCAAGCCACAGAGAGAGCATTTATACATATATAATTACTGAAGCTGAAAGGGATTTAAGCTTGTCACTCTTTTATACTTTTTGATACTTTGAAATTTTTCACAGTAAGTAAAACTGGATTGAATTTGATTATGTCAGCTGTTTCCTCTCCTTCCCTTGTGATCTGTTCACCTTTTCACTTGAAGGAAACACTTTTCAGCTTTTCCTCGGCATAACATAACTGCCCCAACCACTGCTCTTGCTACTTTTGTGCTTTCAAGTTATTGTTAAATAAAAGTGTTACTGAACACAGCACTACACTGTGTCAAACTTAGCCTAATTCTAATTCCTTTAGATCAAGCATCAAAATTCTCCCCAAATTAACTTAACACTTTATTTTTTCATGCTATATCCTAATCTAGTGTTACGGTTTGTTACATTCTTTTGTAACAATTACTATACTCTTTAATCCTTAGTACATACTCAGACACCATTCAATTCAAATATTTTAACTTTTATTATGGAAATTGTCAGGATATCAAAAGGTATAAAAGAATGACAAACCAGCAACTATCTACTGCCCAGCCTTAATAATTAACTAGGAGCCAGCAAGATGGCTCAGTTGGTAAAGGTATTTTCTGTGCAAACCTGGCAACCTGAGTCCAATACCCAGACCTACCTGGAGGTAACAGAAGAGAAACAATTCCAGTTTTCTGTGACCTCCACATGCACCCATGGCATGTGCACTGCATCATGCCCAGACACATACACATGATGGTGGTGGTGGCGGCGGTGGTGACGACGACGTTGATGATAAGTATAAATAAATACCTAAGGGCGAGCAAGATGGCTCAGCATGCAAAGGTGCTTGCTGCCAAGCCTAACACCTTGAGTTCAATCCCTAGGACTCACATAGTAGAAGAGAAACTGATTCCTATTAAGTCTCTCTGTCTCTCTGTATGTGTGACACACATATAAACACACAATAAGTATATGCAATAAAATATTTAGATAATTAAATCGGAAATCTCCACTTCCTTTCATGCCTCTGTGGCCTCACCAGGTTGTATGCAAGCAAATCCTAGATATCATTTAGTCCTTATATAACTCAATATGTCTTTTTTAAAAAAACTGTATGTATATATGTATGTACACATGTGTATGGAGACCAGATTAATCTTGGAGGTCATTCCCCAGGTGTAACCACCATGCTTTTTTATGTAGGTTTTCACTGGCTAGGAGCTTGCTCAATAGGTTTGCTGGAATGCCAGTGAGCCATAAGGCTTTGCCTATTACTAGACCTGGAATTATGAGCTCATGCAATCATGCTAGGTTTTTTTTTAAAGTGGGCACTAAATAATGCAAAGGTCCTAATACTTGAACTCTAAAACCTTTTAAATAATGTCATTCCTTATCTAAAATACCAGTCAGCAAAAGCTTTCCAACTGTCATTGACCTTTTCCCCATTCTCTATAAGCTCATCTGTATGTCAGAAACAGCCCGTCCACAGCATGAGGTTAGTGGATCTCTGAAGTCTCTTCACTGAAGCCTCCCTGCCTCCACCATTTCTCCACTTACTTTTGTTCACCATGTTTAAGGAGACAGAGAGTGGTAGGAAATGAACACCTGGGCCTCCTGTGTAGCCCCAAATCATAAATTCTTAAAAGCTGCAAGGAATACTTAACTTAATGTTTTCTGGCTATCTACCAGTCTTCTAAAATAAATATTACTCAAATAAGCAAGACACGCATTTGTGTACAATACATATACACATATACACATATATGTTCTCTCTCACATGTATACGTATACAATATCCAAACAGCCATTGATAACTTGTTCTCACAACACTTTACCAGGTAGAAATGGGCAGTCCTTCAAGACCTATGATGATAAAAAGTTTCAAATGCTATGCGGTTTATAACCTAAATGAGTTCTTTTGTCTCCACTGCTACCTACAACACATCTGTTCTCCCACACAGTCAGCTAAAGACAACAACAACAATCCATATTTGGTACCATTGTCTGTTTAGTTCCCACTATTTAAGAACAACAACACAAAATCAATAAAAACTATAGAAATCCTTACAGGAGAACAGAAACTTAGAATCAATCTAAGGCTAGAAAAACAGGTAACATACTAGGATGAACTGAACTGCTACATGAAAACAGCTGAAAATCATGAACAACACATTTTAGTGTTTTAAATTTAGAGATTACATGACTAGTGGGAATCAAGAGACCAAAGACAGTTTACAATAGCACGCGGTCTGAATTATCTGAAAAAACATGGACTCGTGGTGTCAGAAATTTAAGGCAATAAAATAGAAATACTTATGACCTCCAAGTCCATCCTTTGCAGGCCCAGCTGGCCCAGTCTTGCCAAAAAGGATTATTTTCCATGTCCCACTCTCCAGCAAGAAAACTGATACTGTACTATGTTGCCTTCTATCAGCAGGTCTAAGTCCAGAAAAGTTAATACAGCCAAAGATTCTGCAAGTAATCACACACTAAAATGGAGTTCTTAAAAGAGAAAACAGAAAGAACAACTCTCCAGAGTGCTGGTTTTCTCACTCCCAGCCGGCCATGATTACTACCTATTCTGTTGCTTCCAAATCTAAATTTTCAGTATTAACATGATTTTTTAAACATTAGCTTAAATTTCATACAGGAGCTTGCTACTTTCAAAACACTCAAATTTCAAACCAAATGACAAAAAGAAATGAAGCCAAGAGGAGGATAGGAAATTTGCATCTAAAACATGGAATTTAGAGAATCAAAGTTTCAAAAGAACAAAAAGTACTCAAAATTGAATTCATTACCCAACTTACTAGTAAAGAGCTCAATAATAAACCAGGTGTAACAACACATCTTAAGACATGATACACTGCAAAAAAAGGAATAGTCGCTGCACTGTTAACTACTCTGAACAAACTATGACTGTTTCCCCAGTCTTAATAGTGCAAGAACAAATACACTCTCCTCAGTAACTATGATTCAAAGCTACTCCAAGATGGCTTTTCACTAACAACAACTTAAAAGCAAGTTCTGTTGTTGTTGCTTTTGGTTTTTTGTTTGTTGGTTTGAGAGTATCAGCCTATTGAGCATTCAAACCTTCAGGTGAAAATTAATTTCATCTTAATTTTGTTGAAATCAGTAGCATTAAAGTAGTTAGAGACTAGGGAAGAAAGCTGCTGGATGGCAATGTGCACACTCCCAAATACACACACACACACAGGCAGGCAAATGGAGAAGAAGTAAACTATGTATGCTCAGAGAACAGTTACTATCTGCTTAGTTACCTGGGAGAAACTTTTTTACACACGTGTGCATAAGGACTAAGTTCTTAGGTCAGAAGTGGCTTAGGAAGCTACAAACAAAACATGTCTACCAGTCAAAGCCAGAGGTTAATAAGAGGACTGGAATGCTAACACCCACATGGCAGCACACAGCCGTCCTTAACTCCAATCCTCTTCTGGGCTCTGAAGGCACCGGCCATAAGTGGCTTGCAGACATTATACATTCAAGCAAAACACCCATACAAATAAAAATAGGTTTAAAATAAATCCATACATAAAATTACAGGTTTTTCAAAGCTGAAACCCTGGTTTAATTATCCCACAAAACACAAAATGAAGCTATGAAGAATACTGAAAATGGTGGCACACACCTGTAATTCTACTCTGGAAGCTGCATCAGGAGGGTGGGAGTTTGATGCTAGCCTGGGGTACGTAAAAAGACTCTGTGTGTGTGTGTGTGTGTGTGTGTGTGTGTGTGTGTGTGTGTGTGTGCGCGCGCGCGCGCGCTGAAGGAGTGAAGGAAGGGTGGAGAGGATTGTTCTTTTAAAAAGTGGCAGAGAAATAAGATGTGTGTTCATGTGTGAATATCTGTGTTCAAAACCCTAGAAACCATGAAAAGGCCAGACTCAGTGGTAGACATCTATAATTCCCAAACTGAGAAGGTAGCAATAGAAGGATTCCTGAATCTCAGTAGCTAGATGGTCTAGCCAAATCTATGACAGTAGATTCACGGAGAATCCCTGTCTCAAAAACTAAGCTGTAAGTGATTGAGAAGACTTTCAACATCAACCGCTGGCCTCCACACCATGTACATGTACATATTCACAGAAACACACACATAGGCATATGCCAAATCACATATACACACAATGTGATAGCAAAGGAAAATTAAGGTTTTCTTGTCTTCCCTAAGGACAACTTTTAAAATAATAAAACTAAGGACCACAAAGCCAATTAAGTATAAAACTATTATATTTTATCAAACAGTACTGTCAGAAAACAACAGCAACTATAACTTTGCAAAAATCACATATGAAACAAACATAAAGCATTAGTCATAATGTCTGGAAATGGAAGAAAGGATATCAATATTCTTCTACAAAGAATTCTTGAGATGAAACCTAGGTGTCAGAACACTCAACATCATTAAACCTAAACTATGAATCACTGCAGAAAGTGATTCTCATGCAGTTTTTGACATCTGTTAGGCTCTCATCTCTGAATTAGAAAAAAAAGAGCTGGGCACATTGGCACATCTGTAGTGCCAGCTACTAGAAAAGATGAGGATGGATGCTCACTTAAACCCAGAAGTTCAAGGTAGATTCCATATCAAATTTGAAAACAATAAAGAAAAGGAAGAAAAGAAGGCACTTGCCTATATCTTGTACAGGTGTTGGTGACAGTAAAGAACCAGGTGAGTAATATTTTTCCTACTGAAAAAAACAAAAGATAAAGAAATTCAAAGACCTTTAACAACAACTAGCACATACTGGAATTGTACAGAGTCAGATATTTGCATAAAGAAGATCAAGTCTAGAGTCAGCTAAAAAACTAAACTCAGGTCCCATGCATTTCTCTCTTCTTACAGTTCTATAGTCAATAACCATATATGTCATTTTCATTCTTATTCCCCAAAGATCTTGTAGGGGAGTCTCTTGTCTCAATAGTATGTAAAAAAATGTTCTCCATCATCACTGATTGGTTAATAAAAAGCTGAACAGCCAACAGCTGGGCAGGAAAGGAACGGTTAGGTGGGACTTCCAATCCAAGTTAGGGGGTCCCAGGTGGGAAAAAGAAAGTTGAAAAGAAGAAAGAAAGGAAGAGGTGGCCATGAGGAGTTCACCATGAAGACAGACAGATGGAGCAGAAGCAGCCAAGGCGAGACTAAGATGGCAAGTAGCATGGGGCATGAACCTGGGATGTAACCAGACTAGTATAGGCGGGTTAGAATTGATCAATATCTGCCCCGCTTAGTGCTTTAAGGATTATTAATAAATGTAATGGGTCTTGCATCATTATTTGAGAGCTACAATGGGTGTAGAAATAACTACACAATATTTCAACAGGCCTAGTGAAGTGGTAAGGGAAATGACATTTTCCCTGTAGTACACTGCAGAAAACTGACTTAGGGTCACATAATCCACAAGGAGTATTCATTCACCCCTTAGATCACCTGGGAAAAACAGCTAAACTGTCTCTTAGACTGAGAAGATTTCAAGTTATTTTCTCAGACCAAACTATTCTGTCATGCTTTCAAAAGTACTGCTCTAAATACTCTTGACAGTATCTTCAAATATCCAGGAAAAGGGAGCAGTGAGAGGTTAATCTATCCATCGACATGCAGCAAGAACTGGTTGTCTAGCTCGAGATTATTTGCTTACCTGCTAAACCATTCCCAATACCAAGCATGATCTCTTCGCCATAACTTTTTTATCACCTAAATTAATTCAATCACTTATATAACATTATGAAAAAGTTGAACATTAAAAATGTTCCCTACAACATGAAATTTTAATTCAACTACACAAAGCACTTTCAAAATTTTAGTCTAATATTTATGATTTAGTAATATATGATTTATTTAATCCAGTTGAGCTTAGGTACACTGTTTTTTTAAGGGAATATTTTTCCTTTTATTAAAATTAGCTTTTTTTCTCTCGTACACATCCTGATAACCCATTCCCCATCCTCTACTCCTCCCAGCTCCTTTCCACCTCTCTCCCACACAGACACACCTCTTTTTGTCTCTCATTAGAAAACAAACTAGCTGCTAATAGACAATAATAAAATAAATAAAATAGTAAAATACATAGAAATAGAATCAAACAGAAAAAGGGAGCCTAAGAAAAGGCACAAGAAACAGACACAGAGAATCCCATAAAAACATGACACTGAGCCAGTCCTTGGCTTGCCACTCCCACAATTTCTGCGCTATCAATGACTGGTCCAGCTTGAGACCCATGCCATGAGAGGGAGCCCACCCTGACACTCCTGGAGAGGGCCAGGATCCAGAGCAGGTCAGCCCAGAAACCTAGGATAGAAAACGATTCCTAATCATATTCTACTACGCTCATTGATTACTGCTTAGCCCAATTGCCATCAGAGAGGCTTCACCCAACAACTGATGGAAACAGATGCAGAGAACCACAGACAAAATTAGGCAGAGCTTGGGGAACCCTGGGGGAGAAGGAAGGAAGGACTGTAGGAGCCAGAGGGGTCAAGGACACCACAGGAAAACCCAGGATCAACCAACCTGAGCTCACAGAGATTACACTGCCAACCAGAGAGCCTGTATTGACCTAAGCCAGAGCTCTGCACATGTTACAGTTATGTAGCTTGGGTTTCTTGTGGGAGTCCTAACAGTAGGAGCAGGGGCTGTCTGACTCTTTGGCCTGCTTTTAGGCCCTTTCCTCCAATAAGGTTGCTTTTTCCAGCATCAATAAGTGGGGAGGTGCCTAGTCTTACTGCAACTTCGGCTGATATCCACGGGAGGCCTGCCTTTTTCTGAGCAGAAAAGAAAGTGGAGTGGGGAGGGAGGGTGTTGCAGCAAAAGGAAGGGGAAAGGACTGAGAGAAGGAGAGGGGAAATTGTGGTCAGAACGGAAGGAAAGGGGAAAAAAGGAAATATGGAAATAATGAAGAAATGAAATTTATTTATATGAAGTTTTTTTTAAAAAAAACATTAAACTGAAAGCTATAATATACACAAAAGACCTGTAGGGTAAAAGGAAGAAATTATATATGTGAGTGTGTGTATAATTAGAATAAAAATGAAGGTAAGTTTTTAAAAAGCCCAAACACAAACACTGTAAGATAAACTTCCAGCGGGAGAGTGGTGGTGCACGCCTTTAATCCCAGCACTCAGCAGGCCGAGGAATCTGAGTTTGAGGTTAGCCTGCTCTACACATGTGAGTTCTAGGACATCCAGGGCTCTGCACACACACACACACACACACACCTTGTCTCAAAAAAAAAAAAAAAAAAGCTAAGAAACTTCCAATGATGCCTACGAGTGGACATGCAGCCTACCCTTAAGAGTAATTTGTCTCCCCAGTTAGACTCCCTTGGAGAAAAGTAAATTTTCATTTGCAAGTAGTTATCAATTGGAGATTGTTTCTGGGTTAGATACAGTGGCCTGTGTCCACTTCCCATTTGTGCTCTAGGACCCCACCTGGTGCAGACCCTTGCAAACCCTATATATGCTGTCTCGGTCTCTGTAAATTCGTATGTGCACTAATCCTCATGACTCGGGGGGCACTGGTTTTTTGTTTGTTTTGTTTTGTTTTGTCTTGTGTATGTGTGTGTCTATGTCTGTCTTATCTGTGTGTGTATATGTGTCTGGGTGTATAGCAGTGTATGCGTGGGGGGGGGGGTCCCCTTCATCCCCTCTGGCTCTTAAACTCTTTCCAATGCCTCTTCCACAGGGTTGGTTCCCTAAGCCCTGAGGGGAGGGATTTGATGACGACATCCCGTTTAGAGCTGACTATTCCAAGTGTCTGTCTCTGTCTCTGTCTCTGTCTCTGTCTCTCTCTCTCTGATTTCTTGGGTCTTGGGTTACTGTATTTGCTCCCATTTGCTACAGGGGGAAGCTTCTCTGACAATGGCTGAGTAATGGACTGAGTATAGCAGAATATAACTAGGAGTCATTTTATTGCTACTATTTTTTTAATTTTTAGAGCACTGGTATTTGGGTTTTTTTCTCCTAGGTCGTTGGGCTATCTAGTCTCGGGCTCTGGGTCATCCAGGCAGTGTCAGGTTCCATCTCATGAAGCAGGCCGTAAGTAAAATAAGATACTGGTTGGCTACTCACACATCGCAGGAGCATATCTTGACGCAGGACACACACTACTGTGGATCAAAGGGTTTGCGCCTGGATTGGTGTTTTTGTTTGTTTCTCCTTTGGTAAGGAGGTACACCATTTTCAACATGTCCTACAGTTTGTGCTAAGGTTTTAGGGTGCATCTTGCACTGTTATCTAGTCACTTTCTACTCCCTTTTACCTATTAACTATGGGTGTACCTGCTGCCAGGTGCAGGTAGTTTCACTGCATTATTGGATGTCATCACTTGCCTTCAACAAATGGAAGACTAGATGTAGGCAATAGGTAAATCTTAGCCTTTGTGCCAGTCAAAACACCCACTGAGGTATCTTTTTGATTTAACTGAAAAAGCAATGATTTTTTGCCCATTTTCAGTGAAGCCTGAATAAGGGCCTTGGAGACATTTCTTGATTATCCTGAATCTCACTAACATCATTGTCATTTTAAGTAAAGTGACCAAGGGACTAAAAATATTTAGTTGCATACACAAAAATATAGTTGTTTTATTTGCAATGAAATGTGGTCATTTCTTCCCCTACTCCCCTCTCCAATTACCCTCATATTCTCTCCAACACATCATATTAATTATCAAAAAAGGTCCAATTAGATGTGGAGAAAGTAAAAATTCTCCTGACTCTCTACAACTTTTAGGTAAATCTAAAAGCATTCTAAATCCAATGGTGAGTACTGCTGATTTTTTTTGTAAGCTCAATATAAAAGTATCTCCCTTCTATAAGAACTTTCTCAAATACTTTCCTTTATAACTCTGTAATTTATATACCACAAAACATGTAAGAAGTGCTTTCTGCAATGCCTTCTCACTTTTCTTAAAAATATATACTCAAAAAGAGAGCAAGTTCAATCCTATCCTCCATTTCTGATATCTGAGAACTTTTAACCATGTGATGATTGTAAGCCCATGACTGGGAAGAGAAAAGCAGAAGGAGCACCGCAAGGCCAGCCTGACCCACAGAGTGAGAGCCTGTCTGCAGCAAGTTAATAAACAAATACTCCAGGAGGCACAACATGTGGCTATGCAGTTAGAGTTCACACCACTTTTGCAGAGGAAACCAAGTATGGTTCCCAATATCCATGCTGGGCAGCTCACAACTGCCTGCAATTGTTATATTGTTATATTGACAGTCATTATGGGCACCATATGTGCACATGCCCATATACATGTTATTTTAAAGGGTTTAATATTTTTAATTATAAGTTTTTTTTAAAAAAACCTCCAGCCAAGGGGTAAGTGTACATATGCATGTGTGTGTATGTGTGTGTGCAAAACTTAAGTCAGCTTTATAAAGAAGCTATAGTAATTAGACTAGAGATCAAATCTGAACCTTGTTTATTTCTCTGGGTTCTTTGGCAGAAATTTTAACTTAAGCCTCAATTTCCTTTTGAAAAACTGGATTACCAGAACCAACCTGAGAAGAACAATATAAGAATTAAATGTGACAATATGCCCAACAGATTTGGCACTGTAGTCACAACATATTAAATGCTAAATAAATTATTCTTCAAAACCAAAGGTCTACTCTTAAAATATTTTATGTAATAGTCAGATATGCATATAATATTGTTGTGTGACAGATTTTTCCTTTGTAAATATAACATACACATCTACTGACCCCCAGAAATGGAGTCTCTGACAGACCAAAGTATGGCTTATACCAAAGTCAATGCCGCATGTTATAGCATGACAAAGAAGTTGCCTACATTTTTAACATATTCTGAGACTCTGAATGACTTTAAAAGCAATGAGCTAATTAATCAAGTGGAGGGAATTTCAAGGTTCCACAAGATTTAGGACATGGCATAGATATTGCTGGCTTTTTTGGAGCAAATTTACAGAAATAATTAGGAAGCAAAAATAGCACAGCAGACACAACTTCTCTTTTATCAGATTAGCCTGGGCAGAGCGGGACTGAAGCAGCCACTGTTTATTAAGAGATAAATAACACTCGAAACAGCAAACAGGGCTGGAGGCTGGCTCAGCAGTTAAGAGGATCTGGTGCTCTTCCAGAGAACCAGGGTTCTTTTCAAGCACCCACATAGCAACAGACCACCATCTTTAACTCCAGTTTAAGTCATCCAATGCTCTCTTCTGGCCTCCACAAGCACTGCATGCTATATTACAAACATTCTTGCAGGCAAAATACACAAACTGGTTTATAAAAATAAACTTTAAAAAAACTGTCAATTCTTCATCCTTTTAAATGGGGAAAAGTAGCAGTAGCACTCTAGGACAACTGAAAAGATGCCTTTAGAAACCCTAGAAATTGACCATATACCATTTGTTGTCTTGAGGACATAGATTTCAAAAACCTATTTTAAAAAAAGAGTGCCTCTGTTTCTCCCTCTTTCGATGTCAATCCCGTTTGCCTACCACAGAGGGCCTCTGAAAGACTCTACCCAGCAGGGAATTAAAGCAGATGCTGAGACTCATAGCCAAACTTTGGGCAGAATGCAGGAATTTTATGAAAGAAGGGGGAGATGAAAGACCTGGAGGGGACAGGAGCTCCACAAGGAGAGCAACAGAACCAAAATTCTGGACACAGGGATCTTTTCTGAAATTGATACTCCAAACAAGGCCCATTTATGGAGATAACCTAGAACCCCTGCACAGATGTAGCCCATGGCAGCTGAGTCTCCAAGTGGGCTCCCTAGTAAAGGGAACAGGGACTGTCTCTGACATGAACTCAGTGTCTGGCTCTTTGATCACCTCCCCCTGAAGGGGTGAGGGGGTCACCTAAACAGTCCACAGAGGAAGACAGTGCAGCCAGTCCTGATGAGACCTGATAGGCTAGGGTCAGAGGGAAGAAGAGGAGGACCTCCCCTATCAATGGACTGTGGGAGGAGCATGAGAGGAGAAGAGGGAGGGAGGGGGACATTGGGAGGGGATGAAGGAGGGGGCTACAGCTGGAATACAAAGTGAGTAAATTGTAATAAATATATATATTTTTTAAAGGGTTCCTCAGGACACCCTGCTGGCACAGAGCCACCAACAGAACTGTTTCCTCAATATTGTTTTAATGGTGCTTAGCCACTTGGACACTCAAAGGCTGCTATAATGATGGTCCCAGAGTAGCTCACCTGCAGACTAACAGCCAACTTTGGGATTGCCCATGTGATACAGGTTTTGCAGCCATACCATTAAACAATAGTTACAAAGGTTATGGAAAGCCTGGCAAGTCAATGTATGACAGAGTCAGGGTCCCTACATACAGCCTGGGAGGTAACACTGTGTGAGTATTGCAAGCTGGAATCTCCAACAAGCTGATGTTTACATATGCATGCATGATGGTTAGTAGGAAATGCTGGTGAAAACATCTGTAGTGAGAAGAAATCAGAACTGACCAAAGAAAGTTAGCTTCATCCAGATTCCGTGCCACAGACAACCTTTGAAGAAGCATTTAACTTAGCATGGCTATTTAGAACAGGAGAGAGGAGGAGAGAGGGAGAGAAGGAGAAGGGAAGAGAGGGAGAAGGGGAGAGAGGCAGAGGACAGGGGGAGGGGGAGAGAGAGCACTCTTAACCCCACATCAAATAACTGTTGGGTGACACGGGGAAAAGGGACGCATTTCCTCACTCACACACACACATAGCCTCGGGGTGGAGAGTGGACAAGCAATCACACTACGCCTGAACTCAGATTTTTCTTTCAAGAACTCTTCCTCTTCTAGCTGGAGCATTATTTTAAAATAGAAAAAGCTTCATTTTGGAAGCTTTTTTTTTCCTCAGAAGAAGCAGATACAAGCTTCAGCTATGAGTGCACAGGAATATATACAAAAAATAATAATGTTTCATACTTTTCCATAATGTTACCACAGGATTAACTAAGCATATCCTTCCCAAGGGTTCTTGTTCTGACTGAGTTAAAAATAAGGCACTTTTCTGTCCTAATTCCAGAACTCTTCTTTGCACAACCGGCAAACAGAAAAAGCTTGAGCCTATGTTTCTGCCGTCCCTAGGATCTGTTCTGCCATCTAAGCTTCAGGTAAGCACAGCAAAGCAGAATATTAGTTATGCACCAGTGGAAAACATCTTCTCAGACCAGCTCTCAGGCTGGCTGGCAACACTTTTCTTGCCTAGAAATAATCATTTCTCCAACTTTCAATTTTTTCTAATGTCTTAATAATTTTAATAGCATTAGTATATTATTTGTGAAAATAAGCAGTAAGACTCTAGCCTCCAGCTTTAACAAATCAAATCAGACCATAGCTCTAATTTTGACCATATAATAATTAATATTCAGACCCCTGAAGTGAAAAATAGATATAAGCAGAACCTATGTTCAAATAAAAACAACCTAAAATCGAAAGAATATTAACATTTTTTTAGACATTAGCACATACAATGTTCAAGCTCATTTGGCATAATTTAGCCTTTTAGGCTTCAACAGAAGGCTCTATCTCAATAACTCTTTCCCAAGGAAAAAACAAATCCTGACAATCCTGTGTTCAGTCACATCTATTCACCCTCAAGCTCATGGGAAAACAATGACAAGGAATAACGATACTAGGAAAAAGGAAGGTTCCACAGATATAATATTTGCATAAACTGCTTAAGAAAACTAGACTTGACAGGCCTGATCCTGTAACAATGAATATGTTCTTCCTGTATTTGAAACAGGCTCTGAAAATTTATTAACTTTTAAAGCCAGAATATCATTAACTGAAATAATGCAGCTTAAGGCCCTATAGAATGTTTACTCACCATTTACTATGTCCAGAACTCAGAAGATACAAAGCAAAAAAGATAACAGTAGAATTGAGTTTTAAGGCAAAAGAAAGGAAGGGTGTGTGTGTAGCAGGGGATCAGCGGTTTGGGGAAGCATGATTAACATAGACAGGAAAATATGAATCCGCTTTGTGAGCAAAAAAGAATGTAAAAAAATTAGTCTAAAACATTACAACAACAACAAAACAAAACAAAAAAACAGGACATTTTCACTTCTGGACAAAACAAACCCGTCACATTGAGCATGTGTTTACTACTGGAAATGGCAGACTTTCTAAACACAAAGTTCAATATAACACCCATACCTGTTAAGGTCAGGGGAATTAACCTCATGAGCCAATAAAGAGTAGAAAGTATGTGTTATGGACAGAATGTTATGATAGAGGGTGTCATTTTCAAAGGCAGCACAGGAAGACAGAAGTAGGTGTGTGGTGAAAGTACCAATTAGGCAGATGTAAATGTACTCTCTGGCCCCAAATAAGCCTACTACAGATACCAAATAAAAACTAAGAGAACTATAATTACACCCACCCCGAATCTTTCCTACTCAACTACTTTACTTTCAATAGAAATGGCAAAATATCTATTTCTCCAGCAGCTCCACTTTTAAAATAATCAATAACTGAGAATTTTTTTTAAAAAATTGATAACTAGGAAACAAGGGAGACTAATTTAAATTTCACTTTGCCTTAGTCAGATTTTCTCAACAGGAGCCTCCTAGATTCTAGAATCCAGTCTCCATCAATGCCAGCTTACCTGGTTCCCAGAACCACTGAGATCACAGGTTTCTTGGCTAACTCTAGACCTGGGAGTTAGGGCTAAGAAATCCGCACAATGAACAACTGCCAGTTGCCTGATTCCTTTACAAGTTAAGATCTAAGTCTGGCTCTATGGAGAGTTCACAAAGGTAACTATCTCACAATAAAACTGAGCTATTGGTATGGTGGTTCCCAAGGCTTAAGGACACAGGAGAATTACCCAAAATGGTTTTTAAACAGACTAATTCTGAGACTCACCAATTAAATGGGGTTCTCCAAAGGCAAGTAGAGGGCACCTACATGCCCTAAATGGGTGACTAATATGACTAATATGAGGCCACGGAGACAAGACCACACACTCAGAAGATTATATGCATTCTGATTATCATAAAGATAAAGTATACAAGAAATAACCACAAAAGAAGATCTAAAAACCACATAATTTCTTCAACATGATATAAAGAAACTTGAAAATTCACATTGTCCCCCTACAAACATGCACACCAAAAAAAAAAAAAAAAATCTGTGTAAAAAACACAAATTCCTATTTCAGGGATTGACTTTTTCAGATATAGCCATCACATAAACTTTTAATTAAGTATAGCATGACCTTCAATGTTAATAATAAGTCCCAAACTTGAATACAAAAAAAAATTTGAAATTGAGCCTGGCAGTGTATGCCTCTAATCCCAGGACTCAGGAGGCTGAGTCAGGATGCCAGCCTGAGCTACAATGAGGTACTGTTTCAAAGGGGAGTTGTAGTCAAACAATGAATGAGAACGCTCCATGAAGAAGGTAAGCTGAAAATCCATGTTTTAACTTTGCTCCCTCTTAAAATCCTATTAAAACCAAAAGGCTTTGAAAGTGTTATTTCTGTGTTCGTGCGCATGGTCCTCCTGCACTCATCCTGCAGTGATGACTGGGAGAATGGAGGACAAGGAGGACACAGACAGGAGTGCCTAAGCCTGAAACTGTGTAAGTACTGTGTAACTGTAAGTACACAGAGGGATCCACATTCCATACCCATTCTTCCTGCTTCTTTCAGACATGCTTCGTACTGCTAAGGTAGACACTGATGTCTCCTATTCCTTTCCGTACCTCGATAGGCCTCTTTATGCTGAGCTCAGGACCAAAGAATCCTATGGCTGGGCAATGCAGAATATACTGGAATATACTTCTGGAATATACTGACAATGATGACTATTTCTAGAGTTTACTGAATAGCAGGAGATGAAGAAGGAATACAGTATGAAGCATACAGCAACCCTTCACACTGACCAATTACTTTTAGGTAGCTGAAGTCTTTTTTATGTACTTACGCATATTCTCCCTTGCTATTTTCAAAAGGAAATATGACATGTAAAGTAAACCAAGAGTCTCTGAATCTTCAAAATGGCTGTTAATACAACAGGACAATTTACTTGGTCACGTTCCACCAGCAAGAACACCTTAGTCTTTTCTGCAGCATGCAGGTGAGACAGATGTAACAATCTTCCCAGGGAACAAGCTGTTACTCAGAGAAAAAGCCAGAACTTGGCCTGGATCATTTAATTCCAACTGATATGCCCTGCTACACTAAAAGACACAAGAAACTTCCCCCAATTTAAAGTACAAATACACCTTAAGCTTCATGACATATTAACTGTAAAAGGAGCAACTTACCATTTACAAAAGACCCTTGACATGAGATAAACAGTTGAAGATGACCAAAAACTAAAGGACAGTATTTGTAGTTAGCAACTTACTCCATGAGAACCACTAAAAATAATGCCCTTTAGAGTAACTAAAAGGACATTAAATTATAACAGAATGAATACAAAGAACTATAAACAGAATGCATACCAATAAAGTAACTACAGAAATAAGAAAGACCATATAAACAAGTTTGTTTACATCCATTTTTGTTTCTTCTAATTTTAAAGCAATAATTGTAAAGCTGTCTTGATGAATACACACTGTATAAAGAGTATTTTATATTAAACAATAATACAAAGGAAGAGATAGAAAACATATAAGAACAAAGACTTTTCAGGCTGTTGAAATTAAATCAGTATTAATCCATTCATTAACAATTATACTCCATAAGTGTGCTGGCTAGTTTTTATGTCAACTCGACATAGGCTAAAGTCAGCTTGGAAGACAGACTCTCAACTGAGAAAATGTCCCAACCAGATTGGCCTAAAGGCAAGCCTGCAAGGCATTTCCTTAGTAAGTGATTGATGTGGGAGGGCCTAGCCCCGTGGTGGTAATACCCCTGAGCCTACAGTCCCTGGTGGTCTAAGAATACCAGCTAAGGGAAGGTGGATGGGACTAGGAGGAAGCGAGGTTGAGGACTATAGCGGAGATACAAAGTGATTAAATTGAAATAAATAGATAAATTTAATTTTTAAAAAACAAAAACAGGCTGAGCATGCCAATAAGAGGAATTCTGACATGGCCTCTGTATCAGTTAGTTTCTGCCTCCAGGCTTCTGCCCTGACTTCTCTGCATGATGGACTACAACCTAACATAACCCTTTCTTCACCAAGTTGATTTTCCTTATAATGTTTTATCATAGAAACAGAGGCCCTAAGACACTAGTGTAACCACAAAATAGCTTTTTAAAAAAGATTTTAAAAACAGTGCTTATTTTTATCAATTAGAGAGGGAATATTCAACCAATACCTGGCCCAATGAGACACACCCCATGGGAGAGAACCAACCCCTGACACTACTAACAATACTCTGCTTTGCTTACAGACAGGAGCCTAGCATAAGGTGTCCTCTGAGACAGTAAATCAAAACAGATGCTGAGACTCACAGCTAAACATTGGGCAAAATGTAGGACGTCTTGTGGAAGAGTTGGGAGAAGGAATAGAAGGACTTGGAGGGAACAGGAGCTCCTCAAGAAGATCAACAGAACCAACTAACCAAAGCCCCAGAGGGATTTATGGAGACTGAAGCACCAACCAAGGACAATGCATGGACTGGACCTAGGACCCCTACATAGATGTAGCTGATGGGCAGTACGGCTTCATGGGGTTCCCTAGTAAGTGGAGCAGGGGCTGTCTCTGACATGGACTCTGTAGCCTGCTTTTTGATCACTCCCCCCTGGGAGGGCTGCCTTACCAGGCCACAGGGGAAAAAGATTCACTCAGTCATGATGTGACTTTATGTGCTGGGGTGGGTAGGTGGGATTCCCCCTTTCTGAGAAGTAGGGGAGGGGGGATAGGGGGAGCACGGAGGGAGAGTGGGACCGAAAGGAGAGGAGGAAGGGGACTACTAGCGGGATGTAAAGGGAAAAAATAAATAAAATAACAAATGAATAGATAGATGTAGAAAGACAGACGGACAGACAGACAGATAGATAGATAGAAGCAGTGTTTCTCAAGACTTGCAGGAGCTGTTGCACACATGAATTTGAAGAAAGTATTCCTCAGACAACAGGGCTGGTGCAACCATGAACTCACAGTGCATGAGACCTGCACAAGATCAAACCAACCAAAGTCCCAACATAGATGAGGAGGGCTTCACAGAGTGTCCAGCTAAGGAGCTATAGACAGTGAATAGTTGCTGAGGGAAGTCAGTTTTCTTCAGGGGTGTGGCCTCTCAGAAGTTGCCTAGTGGGAAGCACCACATCCTTGAACATACTGGCTGCACCAAGTGGGCTCAATGAGTTTTAAAAAACAAAAATGCAGGAAGGCCAGGCTAGGCGGTACCCACCTTTAATCCCAGCACTCAGGAGGCAGAAGCCAGTGGATCACTGTGAGTTTGAGGACAGCCTGATCTACAAATCAAGTCTAGGACAACCAGGGCTCTGTTATACAGAGAAACCCTGAGGGTTGGGGGGGGGAGGGCGAAGTAAAAGTGGTAGTGGGGTATGGAAGAAATTGGAAGGGATGGAGTCAGAGATGAATATGAACAAAATATGTTACACGAATTTATAAAATTCTCAAGCAGTAAGTTCTTTATGAGGAAAGAAAAAGTAAAATGGTATACACTAGAAAATATCTAGCAGAAAAATTGCATTGCCCCTGGGTCATTAAGCTAAGACTAAATATAGGAAAGAAAATTATATGGAGGAATAAAGATATAAAAAAGATAGGAAATACAGAAGACAAATGGCAAAACGACAAGCATAAATCCCGTCTTATGAGTTATTACATTCAATGTACATGGACCAATTTTCCAATAAGCAACATGTGTGCCATTTACAAAAGGTATTTTAAATGTAGTCAAGTAATATGTAAGATCATTCTGTCAAGGACAAACCATGCTTACCACAGTGTTCCCACAAGACATTATCCAGTGACCTAATGTCTAACAAAACATTTCTCAGAACCCATTATTAAGCAACACATGACTATAAAAGATACAAACATGTCATAAGTGAAAGAGAGAAGGTGCACCAGCACAAAAGACAGCTGGAGTGGCTATCTCAACACACAGTATAGTAAGATTTAAAAAAATAAAGTTACACACAGTGCATTACACACAGCTGGAGTTTAAAACAGGATGTTGCCTCAACACTCTTTCTTTCTCTTCCCCTCCCACCCCCACCCTAGTGCTTTGAAGAGATTAAAGGTGCCAGGTGTGGTGGTACATAACTGTAATAGCAATGCTTGAAGATGAAGGAGGCCTGCCAAACTCCAAACCAACCTAGGATTCAGTGTGACCTTATCTTTAAAAGAAGAAAAGTCATACAACAAACAGACACTATTGACAAGTTTTTAATACTGGCCATAAACTATTAAGTAATACGTGTAATTTTACTTAATTGCCACTTCCACCCATAGAGGAACATCTGGCCATGCCCAATTCACACAAAAGTAAAGAGAGATGTGAGTTATTACATCATTTACCTTAGGACAAAGAACCAGGAAACAGAGAAGTTTACATTTAATACGATATTCTTTATATAAAGCTGCTTTGTCTAGACTAGTTTCAGGATTCATGAAAATCTAAACTCTAAAGTATTTTTTTCCCTATGTGTGGAAGGGGTGTGTGAGAAACACAGGAAGGGGGGGAGGAAGAGGGAGAGGGAGGGAGGGAAGGAGGCAGGCAGGCAGGCAGGCACAGAGACCAGACCAATCTTCCTCAAAGGCTCTTCATCCTATTTCTGAGACAAGGTTCTCTCACTGAACCTAGAGCTCAATGATTAGGCTACACCAGCCTATTCCCATCATTAAGCAATATATGACTATAAAAGATACAAACAAGTCATAAGTGAAAGACAGAAGGGACACCAGCACACACACACAAAAAAAGACAGCTGGAACGACTATCTCAACACACAGTATAGTAAAATTAAAAAATAAAAATAAAAGTTACACACACTGAGTTCACTGGCCACAGAGCCCTCAGAGATCCTCCTGGATCTGCTTCCAGCGATTACAGCCATCCTTTATGCCATCCTTCTAGCTTTTATAGGAATGTGGAGATCTGAATTCAGGTCTTAATCGACAAGCTCTTTCTTGAGCCACTGCCCTGGTCCCTCTAAGGAATATTTTAAAGCTTACAGTCATCCTAATAATTTTGTTTTTGCCAAATATTGCATTTATTCATACCGAGTTTTGGACTAAATCTTCTTTGAATTACTCACAACTACAGTTTTCATTGTCAGAAAAAAACAGATATCGGCTCAGGACATCCCAAGACCAAGTTCTCGGCACAAATAAGATGTATTTGCCCCAGAAGGACAAAGAACAGAGAATAGGAGACAAAGACTGGAGACAGAGGAAGAGGAAGAAGGGGAAAAAACAAAGGAGAGGGGGACGCGGTATTTGTCCTGGGGACAAAGGACTGCCTCTAGACAGAGGAGACAGATGTGGCACATAGCAAAACGATGGTTTATAAAGGTACAAGGGGAAACCCCATATTAGGATGTGTTTAATTTTAATTGGGTGTGTTCATCAGGTGAGCCAAAAGGAGCTTTTGATTGCTGGACTTCAATACTTTGATAGCGGGACCTTGGTAGCCAGCCTCCAGAGAAGGAAGTGGCCAAATCAGGGAACAGACCTTGGAGGCTAGCTTAAGGAATGTAATCTAAGGGTTTTTAGCAAGGCAGATGGAATGAGGGAGAAGGGCAAGGCTTACTCAAGCTGGCCAGAGTCCCTTTATTAGTAACTTTACAAAGTTATAAACGCTGTGAGGGCTTTAGAGACGGCTCAGCAGTTAAGGGCACAGGCTGCTCTTCCAGAGGACCTGAGTTCACTTCCCAGTACCCACATAGAGACCTATGGTCTATATTGGGATCTGATATACTCTTCTAGTGTGCGACAAACATGCAGACAAAGCACCCATATCAAAATACATAAACAACTAAAAACTGTACTGACACAAGTACCTGAGAATCCCTTGCTATAAATAAAATGCAAACTGTGCAATTAAAGCACTGATTATATTTAAATAACTAAAGAACAGATATATATGTAATGTTATTTTTAACATCTCCTAATTCATGTTTACAGTAATTTAATTACTAAATGTCGAAAGGAAAGTTTCCATATAATGTATAGTTGCCTCAACTACTCCAAACTACCAATAAACTAATAAATACACCAACTGATTTGGATTTTCTTCTTTTAAACAAAATGCATTTCTTTTTTAAGACTGATTTAATTATTATGAATACAGTATTCTGCCTGCACACCAGAGAGCGGCACCAGATCTCATTATAGATGGCTATAAACCTTCATGTGGTTGCTGGGATCTGAACTGAGGACCTCTGGAAGAGTAGCCAGTGCTCTTAACCTCTGAGCCATCTCTCCAGCCCCTTGACCAGTTTTCTGAGACCTCCAAGTTAGGTTGGAGAGAACTACTCCAAACATGAGCTACCTGAAAAGCCAAGTCCCTGCCAGAATAACTGGCTTTTAGAAACCAAGCACATGTACATAACCGTCGCTGTCCTTGACTCCCACCACACCATTCCCTTGGGTTTCCAGGGTTGAGGCAAGGATATCGCACGTTTTGGTCAGTATTGTGAACTGAATGCCAGCCTCTAAGTCATCCAAGTCTGAATTCCCAGTCCAAGAGAATCTTATATGTTTGTTAAAGGGATGTTTTATAAATGAGAATCTTAAAATGAAATTATCTTGGATTCCGTGGATTCTAAATCCAAAGACAAGTGTCCTTTATAAGAAATGTAGAAGACACAGACGCGAAAGAGAAAGCCATAAGAACACAAAGCCAATGAATGGAGTCACATATACAAGTTTGTAACCACCAGAAGTTGGAAGATTCAAAAAGCCCTCTTAGTCTTTGGCAGCAGTGTGGCAAATTTGATTTCAGACCTCTGCCCTGAAAGACAAACTGTGTAAAAGCAACCCACCTTGTGAACATTTATCTCACTTTCTCAGACATTACCTGCACCAATTCAAATCACTACTTAACACAGCAACTATAATGAGCATCCCCTGCTCTAGAATTTCCATCCACTTTGCCGCAGTCACACACTTCTGCCTGACAGCCACCCTCAGATGTCATGTGTCATCTATTCTGAAACTTTAATCTTTAATAACAAACTCAAGTTTGTGTCATTTTTGCTGTTATTTGATGGACTTCGGGATCACAACACATGAGTGAGAGACAGCACAATGAAGCAGGCTCTTCCATATGAGAAAAGCACATTCTGTCCCTGGGTATCATAAAACAAGGGAACATGGGAACTGATGGTGGTGCTGAAGAAGAGTTTGGTCAAAGAAAATTAGACTTTTGGCGAGTCAGTATAACAAGATGTGATCTATAAAAACTAACCTGGTAGTGCGGTAATTGCATTAAAGTTTTATTACATTTATTTCTTTATTGTGTGCATATTTACAGACCTACGACAGAATGGTGTGGTGTGTGTGTGCTGTCAAAGGATAACTTGAGGAATTTGGTTCTCTTCTAACAAGTGGGCTCCAGAGTCACATTTGGTTATCGGGCCTGGCAGCCAGCACCTTTACCAAAATTAACAATCTCACATGCATAAAAGATGTTTTTAAACCCAAGATCAAGTTACAAATGATCGTTATCTTTCCTGTTTTGATTACACAGAAGTAGAATAAGCTGCTCCTCCCTCAAAGGAGGTGGTCAAAGAGCCAGCCACTGAGTTCATGTCAGAGACAGTGTCCCTGTTCCCCTTACTAGGAAACCCACATGGTTACTGAGCTGAGCAGGGGTTCTAGGTTATATCCATGAATGGACCATGGTTGGAGAATCAGTCTCAGAAAAGACCCCTGTGCCCAGATATTTTGGTTCTGTTGCTCTCCTTGTGGAGCTCCTGTCCTCTCTACATCTTACCAACTCCCCCTTCTTTCATATGATTCCCTGCACACTGCCCAAAGTTTGGTTATGAGTCTCAGCAACTGCTTTGATACACTGCTAGGTAGAGTCTTTCAGAGGTCCTCTATGGTAGGCTCCTGTCCTGTTTCTTGTTTTCTCCCTCTTCTGATGTCTGTCCCATTTGTCTTTCTAAGTGAGGACAGAGAAGGGCATTGCAGCCAGTCCTGATGAGATCTGATAAGCTAGGGTCAGATGGAAGGGGGAAAGGACCTATCAGTGGACTTAGAGAGGGGCATTGGAGGAGATGAGGAAGGGAGAGTAGGACTGAAAGGGAATGAGGGAGAGGACTAGAGCTGGGCTACAAAGCAAATAAAATGTAATTACTGTAAAAAATAAAATTTTAATTTAAAAAAAAAAGAAAAAAGAAGTAGAATAGATTAGCAGAAATTCTAATGGCTTAAACTCAATCCAAATCTCCACATTCCTAGACATTTCTAGGCCTGAAATCCAGTTTTAGGTTGTGTGGCCTGGCCCTGTTCCTTCTGATGCAGCAGCATCTGTGCATTCCTGCAAGAGAAGCAAAAAAAAAGAGAAGGCAAAACAATAAACAAAAAAATTTCCTTGTGAGACACGGGCAGATGTTCCCATATGGAAGACAGGAAAGGACAGAAAGAAGACAAAGTGGGAGAGTTAGAGATAGCTCAGAGCTAGGGGGACTGGCTACCCTTACGAAGAACCCAGAACCCACAGGGAGGTTCACAGCCAGCGGGAACCTCAGTTCCAGAGGATCAACACCCTCTTCTGGTCTCTCCAGGTACTGTGCATAAATGATCCACAGATACACATTCAGGCAAAACACCCATATACATAAAATACATTTTAAGTTTAAAAAGAAAGACATAGGAGAGAACCACAGTTTCTAGCCACAAGTAAGGTTCAGTAGTGAAGACAGCAAAGGACCCAGGGTATAATATTCAGTATAACACTGAATAAGAGTGGCTCACAGAGATGAGCGAGCATCAGCCAACATTTCTGAAATCACTGAGTCAGCTGCTCATAAATTAAGAACTTTTAAAATTTACATTTACAGAGTTTTAAAAATGAAATACTCACCTCTCCCTCAAATCCCCAAAGAACCCATCAGTAAATCCTGAAGTTAAACATATAGCACTTCCTGAATCTGTCTCCTCTCCACAGCTATTCCTGCAGCCCAAATTTCCACAGCCTAGCACCATCTGACCAGTAGCTTCTACTTAAACTCTCCCTTTCTGTTATGGAAAGGAAGGGTTATTTGCTGATTTCTTTTTTTCTTTCTTTCTTTCTTTCTTTCTTTCTTATACAGTGTTCTACCTGCATGTACACCTACACACCAGAAGAGGGCACCAGATCTCATTATAGATGGTTGTGAGCCAACATGTGGCTGCTGGGAATTGAACTCAGGACCTCTGGAAGAGCAGCTAGTGCTCTTAACCTCTGAGCCATCTCTCCAGCCCCCTATTTTCTGATTTTTGAGTAAGCTCTTTTTTATCTATTTAAATCTCTCCATGGCAGCACGGTGCTCTAGCACCTACCTTCCTCGCTTTTGCCTGGACCACAGTCCTGTATTCCGGAAGGCTTCCCCGCTCATGCCTCAACCCCTGTTCGCTGTTGCAAGAACTCTGCACTCACTGTTCCAGTTTTTCAGTCCAGGCACTTTTCCAGCCAGGTCAGTTGAAATGGCCTTCGCTAACTAAGGCCGTGAATGGCCGCACTAAGAAAAGCATCCCCACCCTCCCGGACCACCTGCCATCCCTCTTATCTCTAAAAAGTAAAAAAAAAAAAAAATCAGAGACTACCTTTCTTCATTCGGCTCCCAATACCTGTCTTCTTTCTCCTCACTAACTCTATAGATCATTCTGAGCAAAACAGACAAAGCATTTCAACACTGAAGTCAAGGCTGAAATGCAACAACCTACTCAAGCCCTGGAAAAAGAGGGATGGAGGAGACACAGACAGAGACACAGACTGGGACGTCTCCATTCAACAGACTATCAAGCAATCCTAGAGAAAGATGGCAGAAGCACTTTTGCACTCTGAGAGTGAACTATGTATCATAAAAAATTCAAGACAGAACAAAAATTAAAAACACATTTCTCCTTCAAAGTCTATAAAAATTCTACTGTTCCTATTTTAAAGGAGCACGTATAACAACTAGAGACACACTTGCATATGCTAACAAGTAACTCCAGAATGATATATGCTATACTTCAATTTCTTGTGAATTCTGAACTATCTGAATATTACTACTCAAAAATAACTTTAAATTTTAAAAGACTAAAAGATTACAATGAAAATCATGCATTCTGAAGATTATGAATGTATTTTTTTTCAAAAGGAAACTAAGAGGGTGGGATTGGGAGGGAATGAGGGAGAAACTAATAATAAAAATAAATTTTAAAAAGATTTGTTATGTATACAATATTCTACCTGCATGTGTGCCTGCAAGCCAGAAGAGGGCACAAGACTGCATTATAGATGATTGGGAGCCACCATGTGGTTGCTGAAAATTGAACTCTGGACCTCCGGAAGAGGAGCAAGCCAGTGCTCTTAAATTCTGAGCCATCTCTACAGCCCATCTTAATTTTATGGACTCAAACCCTGAATGATTAAATACTGTCAGCACAGAAGGAATGTACCACTAATCATCAAACAGATCAAACTAGAGCTTTTTAAGAACTGTAAATTAGGGTTCACCAAGCAAGTTAATGAGCCTTGTCATTATTTTAGATGCTACATTTCTTACCAATATAGAGATTTTACTTATTTCACTATCACCAAAACTGTATAACCAACCTGTAACAATCCATTTCTATCTTTTAAATCACTGATAAGACAGTTCTTTATACACACACACATATATAATTTATTCACTTATATCCTGATTTAGCTCCCTCTCTCATCTCCTCCCGGTCCCACCATCTTTCCTTCCCTCTTCTCCCCTATCCCTCCACCCTAGTCCTCAGAACAGGGGAACCCTCCTCCGCTACTATAGGACCCCAGCCTAACATCTCACACCAGCCTATCAAGTGTCCGAAGGACTGCCTGTTCCTCTCCCTCTGTGACCTGGCACCAGGAGAAAGTGATCAAAGAACAGGCAACAGTGTCCATGTTAGAGACCATGTCCCCTGCTCCCCTTACTAGGGCACCCACTGGAGACTGAGCTGCCTATCAGCGACATCTGAGCAAGGGATCTAGGTCCTCTCCATGCATGGTCCTTGGTTAGTGCATCAGTCTTTGCAGGGGCCTCTGAGCCCAGATCTGTTGGTTTTGTTGGTCTCCTGAGGCGTTCCTGTCCCCTCCTGGTCCTTCTATCCCCCAAATTTCTGTAAGACCCCTTTGAGCCCTGCCAAAAGTTTGTGAGTCTCAGCATCTGCTTTAATCCCTTACTGGGTAGTCTTTCAGAAGACATCTATGGTAGGCTCCCACCCTGTTCTCTCTCTTCAACCACTTCCTATGTCTATTCTATTTGCACTACTGAATGAGAAGCATCCTCCCTATGGTCCTCCTTGTTATTTAACTTCTTTAGATCTGTGGATTTTAGTATGGTTCTATTTTAGTATGATTATGTATCATATGGTTAATAACCACTTATAAGTGAGAATATACCATATGTGTCTTTCTGATTCTGGGTTACCTCATTCAGGATGATCTTTTCTAGTTCCATCCATTTGCATGCCTTGTTTTTAATAGCTAAGCAGTATTCCACTGTGTAAATGTGCCACAATTTCTTTATCCATTCTTTTGCTGAGGGACATCTAGATTGTTTCCAGATTATGGCTGTTATGAATAAAGCTGCTATGAACATAGCTGAGCAACTTGGCAATCAATCTGGTACTTTCTCAAGACCCAACTATACCACTCCTGGGCAAATACCCAAAAGATGCTCCACCATACAACAACGACATCAGCTCATATTTTTTAACTGGAAAAAAGTTGGCCTTGTTTGTGTGTTTGTTTGAAAGGATGACTGCTTGGGAGACCAGGTCTTACCAGGTAGCCCTGGCTGTCCTGGAATTTTCTACATAGACGGAGTTCCACCTGCCTCTATCTTCCAGTGCTTGGCTACTGGCTCTTCCTTCCTCTTTGGTAAGAAACTGTAAGAGGTTTGTGTTAGAAAACCACAAGACAATACTATTTACCTCTAAGATCATCTGTAATTTCCTTTGTACAAATAACCACTTACTATAATAATGTGTTCGAAACCAAATGGGGTATCAGGGAATCTTCCTTGCCACCCATGCCTGACAGCCTAAAATCAAATTCCAAATTGCATGTAAGAAAAACTTGTATGTGGTAGTGTACATCTGTAATACCAATACTCCTACAATGAGATAAAAGGAAGAGACAATAACCAATTAGAAGCCTGAAGCCCAGCTAGCCTAGGGTAGGAAATGCAGCAGCTGAAACAAGAGACCATATCTCAACAAGGTGGAAGGTAAAAACCAACTCCTGAAAGCTGAACTTCCATTTGGGAACCAAGGCATGCCTACATTCACATTTTACACATACACATTCTCACCCAAACACACATACCACCACCACCACCAATTCACAGAGAGACAAATGGTCATTTTTAAGGGAAATGTGGTTGTGATTTCTGGTGTACACATTTCAAAGTATGATATTTCAACATAGATGATTACATTAAAAACTGGCCATCTTGACACCACCAGTCAAATGGAGGAATATGCATGGGGTGGGTGGAGAACATGAGTCTACTTACAAAGGGTCTGTCTCAATGCCTTACAGACAAAACTGAGGATTAACCATCTTTATATTCCTAGCTATAAACAAAACAATAAATCATTTTCATACAAATAATGCACATATATAAGTATGAAGAAAGGTCTGCAAGGCAGCTATTACTTTTGGGGGGATTTTGATTGTTTTTGTGAGTGGTTTTCTGTTTCTGTTTGCTTGTGGTGCTGGGAATCCAATCAGCATCTCAGGCATGTGAGGTCCATGTTCCACCATTGCTGTATCTCCAGCTCTCTGTTAGTCAATTCTATCACACCTTCCTCTAAGCCAGGGGTTCTCAACCTTCCTAATGTTGTGACCCTTTAAACAGTTCCTCATGTTGTTTTGGCCCCTCAACCATAAAATTACTTTGTTGTTACTTCATAAGTAATTTTGTTCCTGTTAAGAACTATGGTGTAAATATCTGTGTTTCCCAGTGGTCTTAGGTGACCCCTGTGAAAGGGCTGTTCAACCCCGAAAGTGGTTGTGATGCACAGGCTGAGAAGCACTGCTCTCAACAAATGATGTCTCAGTACAATCCTACACTTCAATGGCTCATCTGCTGGAGCAGCCTTCGTCAGTGTACTGCTGAGAAAGCAAACTATTAGAAGGTTCCAATATTGGTATTTATGATTGCACAAATTCCAATGTAGATGTACAAAATTCTTGCAGTTCACGATAAAGCAATGTTCTGGGTAACTGTGCTGGTCAGTTTTTGTTACCTTGACACAGCTAGAGTCATCTGAGATGAGGAACCTCAACTGAGAAAACTCCTCTGTAAGACTGACCTGTAGGCAAGCCTATTATTCTCTTGATTAACGACTGCTATGGCTCAGAACATCGTGGGTCATGCTACACTTGGGCAAGTGGCCCTGAGGTGTGTAAGAAAACGAACTGAGCACGACGTGAGGAGCAGGGGGCAGCAGTGTTCCCTGCATCAGCTCCTGCCTCCAGGTTCCTACCTTCAGTTCCGGCCATGACTTCCTCTGTTGCTAAAGCGTAATATGAAAGTATAAGTAAAATCAATCCTTTCTTCTACAAGTTGCTTTGAGTTGTAGGCTGTTGTTGTTTTATCACACAAAAAAAAAAACAGAAATCTAAATTAAAACATTTCATTTCATTTCATAAAAACCTAATTCCATTTTCTCATCTACTGGCTCTGTTAACTGCCCTTGTCTCCATATTTCTCAGCACAGCTATTGCAGAGAAGCATAGGATATCTAGTCAATCGAAGTTTTTAAATAGCACATTTTCTGCAGATAATGACTGGAATACTACCAATAAATACTGTGGTAAATAGATTTTGTTTTGAATCATCCCCAAAATACAGTCCAATTTCCTTATGACATTAAACGTAGCATTATGTCCACCTAATGTCCCATCCCCAGGTTGTTAACTACTTCCCAAGTATGTCTATCGAACCTAACAAACTCTTCCTTCTACCCTTTATCTGCTGAAACAAAGCCCTTTTCCCCAAAATCCAATTCAAATTTCACTCTTTAACAAATTCTGTCCAAATATCTCTAATGATATTTTGTATGCAATATGATTTTATCAAAGAAAGACTTTATTGCCCCATTTAGTGATCCCTTAACATGTAAAATGGGACTTCATTATGCAGCCCAGAATTTCCCTGCCTCTGCCTCCCATGAGCATATTGTAGTTTCTCAAGCAACCATACCTGTAGTTTGTTTACCCAAATCTCGTCTCACAGATTATAAAATCCAAATAAGTAACTCCTGGTTTTCTACATAATTACTGCACACATGCCATGGAATGCACATGTTCCTACTCATATATACACAGATGTAAATATAATATAAGGAGCATAATTTAACATAATAACTGTTATAATAAGAATACATATATATAAACATGAGGAATCTCAGGAGAAAAACCTAAGAATTATGAAAATGGTCACTTCTACTGAGTAGAAACAGGAGGCAAGATACAGTTGAGTTAGAAGATAGATATGACATAGGGCCAAAAGGCTGCTTTCTAAAAATCTTTTAGTGCTACTTGTGTTTATAATTACATTCATAATTTAGCAAATAAAATACAAATTAATTCTGAAAAATGTTTTAGTATCACATCAGTCTTCTAAGTAGGACTGTGGCTGCAGTAGAAGAAGTAGGGCAATCCTGTATGTACAATTTTGGAAGCAGCACACTTATGGCCATGCCTTTGGTTATAATCGGCTGACATACACAGTAACATGCCCTTTTCATGGGACATCAACTTTTAGGACATCAACTTGAATGTCAAAAATCCAAACAAACATGGAAGGTGGACTACCAAAACCAGTCATAGGATATCAAAACTAGATATCCTATGCTTCTCTGCAATAGCTGTGCTGAGAAATATGGAGACAAGGGCAGTTAACAGAGCCAGTATATAAAATTATTCTATATATTATCAGGTACTTAAACAAATCTACAATGATCCTATGAGTATTAGTTACTTCTAAGCAGTAAGACTTACATACATACAATTTGTATAAGAATTTTTTACTAATAGACATATAATTTTTATTAAAAAGAATAAACAACACTAGAATGACCTTTAATCCCAGCACCTTCAATCAGCAGGCAGAGGCAGATGGATCTCTATTAGTTTGAAGCTAGCCTAGTCCACACAGCAAGTTCCAGGACAGCCAAAGGCTACAACGAGAGACCCTGCTTCAGGGGAGGCAGGGAAGAAGGGATGGAAGGAGAGACGGAGGAAGGAGGGAAGGAGGGAAGAAAATTTACTATTTTGAAATAAACTGCTCAATTCCAGACCCAGCAGCACTGACAGAAACGCAAGCGCCATCACATCTGCAAATGATCTCTCCTATAACACTCAACCACCCGCTTCCACGGTCGCATCTCCCACTCCTATACATGCAAGCTACAAATCCATATTCTTAACTTTTCTAGCATTTACATTTCCAGTAGCAGCAAGCAAATGTACTGAAAATTCGGTCAGTTAAAGGCAAAGTACTGTATGAACATCCATTAATGAACACAAATGTGCATTCCCTAATGATCATTAAGGTTATTATGTGCAACAAGTCCCAGGTCACCCAGGTTTAAAATCTAAAGGCTTTCTTTAACATCTACCTCCTCTTACCCAATACATAAAGTTGACAAGTCCACCTCTGTAATGATCTGAAATTTATCTTCTTTATAGCCTAAAACATCATCATTGACCATAAATTAAATAAATGTACTGCAACGCTATCCTTAATTAAAAAATGTAAAACAGGGAAAATAGAGAACATTTTTTTTTCTCTTCTAAGAATCAAACCCTGGGCCTCTGATATGCCAGGTAAATACTCAGTACTATGCTACCTCCCTAACCCAGCAACTGTTCTATTAAATGAATAAGGAAAATGCTGAGTCTTCCTACAATTCTTGTACTGTCCCTTTCACACGCCACTGTGTTATTCAATCTTCGGAAAAAAAAACGTGTTCTTATCAGGTCACAGGAGACTTCACTTACAGGCATCACAGAATTAAACTCTCAGGTCTGCACTGAAACCATGACAACATGATGATGCTCTCTCTCTTCCCTTAATTTTATGCTATTATTTCCCCACTTTGGTTTCTATGCTTATGTGTCTCACAAAATGTCATTCTCTATAACTTGACCCTCAAAATTTTTCTCTTTCAATGCTCAGTGAATGTTATTCTCTTTACCTCACAAACACAAAATAGTGTTCTCCAGCACTAGAGCTCTTGTAGTGACAAGAGGCATGTAAACATCTACAATTAAAAGTATTCCTCATCAGCCTGTTTTTACTAGCATTGTAGTATTCTTCCAAAGCCCTGTGTGTTCAAGGCTCGGTGTCTCCCACTGAGCAGTGACTGGATAATGAGGTGGGTCAATCCAATGGTAAACTCATATGCAATGGGCTCTTAGGTGGGACCTAGCTGGAAGAACAGAACTGTGGGCTGCCTTTGAGGAGTTTATTTTACCCACAGGCCCAGAATCTATGATTGGAAAGCCTGAAACCATGAACCCAAATAGATTTCTCCTCTTTTTTTAAAGGTTAATATCTGACATGGGATTAAATGCTGACTAACATGACTATGAAATGAGCTGCAAGCTCCTTGTGGGCAGGACCCACAATTCTTTACGTACCTCTTCTTTTTATCTTTCATAATTATAAACTTGACTTACAATCTAGATAGACTTGGAGGGAAATGAGGAGAACATGGAACTCAAAGAGCTGCAGAGGGAGCACAGAGATTGTGAGGTACTGTGAGCAGATGGGGTAGAGATGTGCTCCCCTGAGCTCTGGAAGGGTGGTCTGGCATTAGGATGCACGTAAGGCACAATATCAGAGCTGTCCACAGGCCCAGTCTTGCCATTTCTGGACCCAAAGCACTACCTGGCTCCCACAGTGCTCATGCCATCTTTCACCTTCCCTAAGATCATGCAATACACATCCGACCTCTCAGTCTTGTCAGTGTAGGTACAAGAAAACTGAGAACCATTTGTTTCTGGTCTAGCATTGTCATGGACATGATACCAGTGCAATATGCTTCAGGATGAAGTTCTCATCTTCAAGCCTTTCCCTGTAGGTGAATTTGCCACCTGTGCCACTATGGCATGCGAAGTCGAAACACAAACCCTGGAATTACTCTGAGAACAGAGGAATCCTTAGAACCAAGTCATTTCTCTCTGGTGCTGATAATACATAAGTTTTCTGCTGCCTTTTGAGATGGTATCTGCAAACAGCTTGGGAAAACACTGACCAAGGGTTCACAATCAATTGTAATGCCAAAAAAACATAATGGGGAATAGAGGTATAGTGCAGTACATATTACTTTTACAGAAAACAGCGTTCAGTTCCCAGTACCCTTAGCAAGTGGCTCACAACCTCCTGGAACAATAAATCCTGGGGATCCAAGGCCTCTAGTTTCCAGAGACTCCCAAACTTGTGTGCACATGCACAGACAGATAGACAAAAAAATTGAAAATTTTAAACTAAATCTAAATAAAAATGAACAAACAAAAAATTGTCTAGTATAATATCTGAACTAAATATCTAGAAAAAGGGGTTATGTGCATCAAAAGTAATAAAAGATGGATGCAGTAGCAGCTGAATCTGAACACTTTACATATTACAGTCACTATGCTGCACACAATACATATATAATATTCTATTTGTTCCTCATAGTAGGTGTGTGAAGATAGTACTGCAGATTGAATATTTATTTGAAATTACCAGAAATACCTCAGGTTTCATATCTTATTTTATTTATATTTGCAAATACATGATAAAGTGTTTCTTAGGAATAGGACACAAGTCTTAATTTTTAAAAACTCTAAGCATGTTTCATTTACACTTTACACATATCACAAAGGTAATTTTACACAATACTCTTAATGCACCTGCATTTTGACTAAAGTCAGCACATGAGGTCAGATGTGGAATATTCCATGTGGAGCATTATTGTAGCAGTCAAAAACTCGCAGGTTTTGGAAAATTTTAGAGTAGCAGGGAGACAGTTATACAAGGTTTAACAATGTCCCATTTGTAAATGATTCTGTAATTAGCACCTTGCATATGCTGTTAGTTCCTGAAAATATTTCATTCTATTCTAAAAATTGTACCATGCAAATAGTACAGATGCTTTGATAGCCCTTCATGCTTACTTTTGGGTCTTTTAAGAAACAACCAAAAATGTGCAAGAGGAAAGGTTTTCCTGCTTCAGAGTTACAGCACCATTACTTTCCCTCTCTCCTGGGTCAACAAAGGCCCAGGAGGGCAGGAATCATTCCTGTCCTAAACTACTCAACTCATTGCCTCAAGGCCTGTGTTTTCGGTATTGTTATAATGATGTAAGAAACAATGTGCCTAATAAATTTCCTGAAAGTTATTTTTGTTATACTTACAGATAAAAGGAAATCAACACAATCTATGTTCAAGTATTCATTAAACTTTTGACAATATGCCTTCCATTTAATCAAAAACCTTGTATTCACAGCTCACCAGAATCATGTTCTCCTTTACTAATGGGGCTAATCTTACCCATATATGACTAGAAACAACTGAGACTGAGATTAACTTTTGATGTATGTGACCCACTTAAACTATTTCTAACTCAACCTTCTATAAGCATTACAAATGCTCGATAAGTATTCAAACTCGTTTTCCAGGGTATCAATCCGAATACTAGATTTGACTTCGAAGGTATTCATCTTCCTAACTATCTGTATCTTCTTCATCCTATCTCTACCTTGAAAGATGCTGCTAAAATGTGTCCTTTAAAAGAAGTATGTTCTCTAACATTGGTGCTAGGTGGGGTAGGGGCTGAAGGTAAAAGAAGCCACTTCTCACTCAAAGGCAGCATTTCTCACACGCAGAACCCCCTTCTTACCCAGTAGGACCTTTTAAACCATATCTGAGTCTTATTATCATTCTCCTACAGGCCCAGAAGACTTTGCATCTAGCAAATAATTAACTATGAATTACAGAAACCAATTTAAAAAACAAAATTGTCAGAATTGAGTAGAAAATACTGTACTCCCATATAAATGTGCCTTAGCTAAATACCAAGGGTTTGACCATTAAAACATGAAAATGATGTACAGATCCAGTTGAATTCATTATTCAAGAAAAGCTGCCAACAGTCATAATAATTTAAACTGATTAAGTTCGTTCACAAGTTTATCTTCTCAAATATTCATACTTCCTGCTTTAAGACTTCAAAGCAGCCTATAAGACTTCATTTTCAGAGTTTTAAAGAAACATAGATGAGTAACATATATATATCAAAGGAGACAAAACAAATGTTCTGGCAATATTTCCTCTAGAAAAGCATACCAAATATTCACCTGCCTGCAAAGATGTTTCTCTCTCTAAAAAAGTTTATTTCCCTTCCAAATTTAATTAAGACTGCAGAAATAGAACTGTAGAAGAAGAAAAAGATTGTAGTTTATAAAGTACAAAGCTGGAACAGAGACCTGGGAGATGTGTCTCAGGTGGTAGAGTGCTGGGCTAGCATGCACAAAAACCGGGACTGATCCCTAGGGACTGATCCCAAGCTTGGCCTTAACTAGGTGTGCTGGCCACAGAGAATCAGAAGTTGAAGGAAATCCTTGGCTACACCGCCACCATGAGACTGCATTACATGCATGAGACCTAGTCTCAAGGAAGAGAAAAAGAGGGAACAGACAGAAAAAGAGCAATTTTCTATCCATCTTTTAGAAAATCATTTTTAACATAAAAATGTAAAACCTTTATATTCTAATCAACATATTTTCTGGGGGGGAACTCATAATAGCAAAACTGAGTGGATGGGGTTTATAGGTATTAATTATCAAAACTCTACAGGTCCTAAAGCAAAAGTGAGTCAATGAATTTTTTTTCTTTTACTCCTTCTGTCTTCAACTTCAGTGTTCCTAAGGACCAGCTGATCAAGCCACAGAAGCCGATTTAAAGTAAGATCTGAAAGCTTATGTGTTATACTCTATCTGACTATTTAAGTTAGACCTGTGTTATATGTTCACTTAATATATCGCAATATCTACCCCACAGCATTTTCACTGAGAATGCCATCCTTGGAATAAAAACCTAAGTGTTTTCATTTATGTTTTGGCTCTCATTATTTTCACTACAGTGTATCCAAGTACTTTAAACTTCTAACCAAAATCTAAGTGAAAACCATTCTAACACATGGTTACAGGCATCTTTCTAAGCAAGAGCTTTCTGTACCTAAGTCCCCACTAGCTTAAAAACATTGTAATTACAATTATTAATTTTGGGTGGTATTGTTGGTACTTGCTATAGATTAACTATATGCTGATAGCATGCATAAAATAGGTATTTGAAAATAGTTATTAGGACAGGAGCCTTCCACAGAGGGCCTCTGAAAGACTCTACTTAGTAGTGTATCAAAGCAGATATTAAGACTCACAACCAAACCTTCGGCAGAGTGCAGGGAATCATATGAAAGAAGGGGGAATTAGTAAGACCTGAAGAGGACAGAAGCTCCACAAAGACCAAATAGATCAGGGCACAGGGGTCTTTTAGGAGACTGTTTCTCCAACCAAGGACCATGTATGGATATAACCTAGAACCCCTGCTCGGATGTAGCCCATGATAGCTCAGTATCCAACTGGGTACCCTAGTAAGGGGAACAGGGACTATTTCTGTCATGAACTCAATGGCTGGCCCTTCGACACCCCCGCCCCCCGCAAGGCAGGAGCAGCCTAGCTAGACCACAGAAGAGGACATTGCAGCCAGCCCTGAAGAGACCTGATAAGCTAGGGTCAGATGGAAGGGGAGGAGGCCCTCCCCTATCAGTGGACTTGGAAAGGGGCAAGGAGGAGATGAGGGAGGGATGGAGGAAACGGAAGGGAATGCGGGAGGGGGCTACAGCTGGGATACAAAGTACATAACCTGTGATTACTATAAAAAGAAAATAGTTATTATTATCTTCTTAGATACTATCAAAAATCTAGTTGAAATCTTCTCTCTCCGTCCTTGTTCCCAACCTCCACAAACATCTAGCAATACTCCTATCAATACTGCCAATGATTCAGTATGAACTAACTGACCAGTTGGCTTCTTCTACATATTTGTGCTCTATTCTTGAGTCCTCAGCTTTAATGTGAACATGCTGTATACCAGATGCTGCACAAAAACCAGTGCGCACTGAATAAAACAGACAAGGTCTATGCCCTCATGAAGCTTAGAGGGTACTTCCTCTTTGTTGTAATTATTTAACAAGCACAATACCACTTAAAGTTAGCTCTTATAATAAATGTCATGCAAGAATGACAATAATACGCTTAATTAGATAAGAATTTTTATTAGAAATAGAGATACATTCAAAACAGAACCACTCTAGACATCTTTAAAAACATTACAGATGGAGCTGGAAAGATGACTCAGTGGTTAAGAGCACTGCCTGCTCTTCCAGAGGACCCAGGGTTTGATTCCGCTACATAGCAACCACAACTGTCTGCAACCGCTGTTCCAGGAGACCCAATACCCTTACACAGACATACATGCAGGCCAAACACCAATCATATAAAATAAAAATAAATAAATTTTTTAAAGCATACATTTTTGTAGATAAGCTCTGAGTGAGCAACAACACAACAACTTTGACTTAGGATGGGATTATATCCTGATAAACCCACAAAAAAAAAACCCAGAAAATATCATTAATTAAAATGCTCCTTGTATGCATAATATAAAAAATACTATGGTTTACATTTGTCTACTGTAAACATTCTGAGAGCAAATACAGCACCTTACAGTTGGGCAAACTCATATCCAAGTACTGAGTATATCAAGTACACATAGACATGAGCAATTCACAGACAGGAGATATTAGAAACATCCCCCCAAAAAATCCCCAAAGCTCTGGCTGTACAACACACCCACCCACTGTTATTGTTTTTTATTTCTCCTTATGAGGATATGACTGATGGGAGACACAACTATGTGAATGTCTGTCTGGATTAGGAAGTGACCCAAATTGAAAATCCAGTTTATAGTACATTCCTGTAATCCCTGTACTAAAAAACTAAGGCAGAATTGCCAGTTCAAGCCAGCCTAAGTCCCATCTCAAAAATAAAAATTAAACAAATAAATCACAGTTTTTTATGCATTATATGTAGTTTCCCTGCCATCTAAAAGGAACTGCTAAGACCAAAACAAAAAAACAAAAACAACAACAACAAAAAACCTTGAGTAGGTTACAAAATTAGAAGGTGTCACAAAAAAAACCAAAAACACACATACATAAAGGATTTTTTAGGGCTTTAAGAGTGAAAAAATCATCACATGAAGATAAGCACATATATCAACATAGAAATTAACTCACAGGGGTCAATCTCAGGAGCTCTTACAGTTTTGAAAGGCTTTGAATTTAGTATTAAAGTTTCTACCCATTTAACTGCTACTAAAAAGCAAAATTGCTTGCGGCAGAGTCACACAGGCAACTATGAGCGGAAACATTGTTGCTGACTCAGTCACAAGAAAGTAGTTTCCAAAGTGTAGCCACATTCTCTACCACATAAAAACCTATCCAAACAATTTTTAATATGTGCATTCTTGAAGGGCTACAAACTCAGGAGAGTAACTACAAGAAAGATAGCAATAAATGAGAGCCAATTTACTTATTCAAGAAACAGGACTAAATAAGGAAGCAAATGAAATATCGGAAACATGTGATACCCACTAAGGCCCAGAGCCCTTTATTGAAAAAACCCATTTATAAAAACACCTAGAGGCAACAACACCGGCACTCTGAAATCCAAAACAGCCAGAGCTAGATCCCTGCTTTGCACTTAACCAGCTATTTGATATCAATTAGTGTTCCTCATTAACCTGCAGTAACAGCTCTGCAGAACAGTGAGAAGGCAAATTTCTCTATCACTATTGCACTTCAACTAGACACAATAAAAAGATGGAATCACTTATTGCTAGGAGCGTTTCATGCTACTATTTTCTCTAACTACGCCACAGAAATACAACCCCTAGAATTAACAAACGCATCTCAGTTTACATGTTCAGTAACTACTCCAAGACTCAATAGCTTCAAACCCTTAACACTTCTGTCTTAATACTGGCAGACTTGATGAGTAAAGGCAGCACCTGAACTGAAAGCACAGCAAGCAAAAATCATGCTGAACCTGGAAGGAATGTTGTTTAGAAGCAGTGCACTGTTACTAACAAATCATTCTAATTCTTCCTCCTCACTCTACAAATCACTTTGTTTTGCTCTAATAGAAGTCTTCATTCCTATTCTAAAGCGGATGTATTTCTGAAACTAATCCATGCCTCAGCTATTGTCCAGGCGTTTACTACTTTTGAGTATCTGTTATATTTTCCTAGTATTTGGAGGCTGCAGAGATGCCTTGGCAGGTAGGAGCTCTTACTGCTCTTACAGAGGTTAACTAGTTACCTATATCACAAAATCCTGAAAGAGAAGTAAAGCAATCTCATTAGAAGCATACAGTTAGTAACAACTTCAGGCAGGGTCTGAATCAAGCCAATTTTAACTACAGACAGTGCCCTTACCTTATTCAGGCCTTTGGGGGAAAAAAAAATCTCAAAGATAGAGTATAGCAGTCAGCAGTAGAGCATGTGCTAGCATGAGTGAGAACCTAGAGTCAACTCCTAACACAGCATCTTACCAAAGTTTCAGGTTACAAAAATAATGCTTCTTCATTGTTGAAAAATCACACAAAATGTACAAAAAAAAAAAAAAACTCTACAACTATTCATTTTTCTGCCTTCTAAATATAACCACTGTTTATATCTCAGGATTTTTCTTTATAAAATAGAATCTCAAGTATGAGGGAATAGTTTTATTCTTTACCTTTTCAAACACTGCTGGGTACTGAACATGCCAGGCAAGCATTACATCCCCAGCCTTTCTGTTAGGGATGCCAGCATCTCAATAAACTGCCTAGACTGGCCTCAAGCTTCAGATCTCCCTAAGCCTTCCAAGTAGTTGAGACTACCAGGGACACCCCATTGCACCCAGGCCTCCCAGTCACATTCTTTGACCCACTCAGCTATATTCACACATGTATCATTTTCCACTTTTTCTTTTTATAGCGAGTGTGCATGATAGGAGTGGACATGACACAGCACACAAGAAGGGGGATCAGAAAACAGCTTCATCAGGTTGGTTCTCTCCTTCCACCCTGCTATAGGTTCCAGGCCAGGCTTGCATGGCAAACATTTTTACAGGCTGAGCCATCTCTTATCATAAAAGTTTTGGTTTCTTTTATGTGTTTTTTGTTTTGATCCCAAATGTGGGATGTGGAAATATTTTTTGTTCATCCTCAGCTGAAAACAAACTTGTGAAAGAGCACACGATCTTGGTTAGGTAAAACAAACACGTGAGACAGGATCTCAACTTTGTGTTAGCACCATCAAGCAAAAGGAAACATTAATTCTAAACTAATGTTCACTTTATATCCACAGTATGTTTTATCATACTTAAAATACCTTTACTGTTATAATAATTGGTTTATTTTCAGTGACAGCTCTCCTCTGATCTATAGTCATACATACATACATATGTATATGATATATATATACATATACATATATGGCAACAGAATAATTTAAAAAAATCCACTGAGAACTATTCTCAAAAAGGTGATTTAGGAGGCTCACTATCTTAAATTGGCCTGAGTTTCACAGCAAGGCTTTTTTGATTTTTTTTTTTTAATTTTTCAGGGGGGAATATTCTGTTGGTTTGTTGGGGCTTTTTGTTTTTTAATTGTCCTAAGTGGCAAAAATAATTAACTAACTGCCTCTTAACTAATTGTATTATGGCTCAAATAAAAAACGTCTTCCATGAACTCCTCTTTTGAATGCTTGATTGGCAGCTTATGGACTTCTGGACAATGCCTAGACCCTAGAGACTCAAGAAATAGGTCAAGCCATCAATGGATTCATATGAATTTTTTTCTTTTGTTTAGCTGTTTGTTTGTTTGTTTGTTTGTTTTCGAGACAGGGTTTCTCTGTGCAAGCCTTGGCTGTAATGGACTCGCTTTGTAGACCAAGCCAGCCTTGACAAAGCTGGCCTCAAAGTCAAAGAGATTTGCCTGACTCCCAGAGTGCTGGGATTCCAAGCGTACGTGACCCACCCAGCTCACACAACATTTTTAAGACATTATGAAGATTAGGACCTAGAGAGAAGAAGCTGGTCAGGAGACATGCTTGAGACTCTATCATACTCTTACCATTCCTGTATTCTCTCTGTTTCTTGCTGTCTGCCACAATGTAAGCTATTCGCCCAAACCCTCCCACCATAATGGACTGAACTCTGTCAAACTGTGAGCCAAAATAAATCTTTCCTCTCTTAAGTTGTTTCTGTGAAGTTTTTGGCTACTACAGTAACAGTAGATAGATGTCTTTTCTAAATATGCTTCTATCACAATAGCCTTGTTACTAGTAGACATGCTGTTTTCACTCAATAATTTAACTGTCAACTTTTTTCCTTGACACGAAGTACCAACTAAATTAAGAAAACACTGGTCTCTGTTAGAAATTCAGGATTTCTTCCCAATACAACAACAGTCTTCTGTAATTTGCTCAGAGTCTGGCAAGGTCACCTAACCCAGGAGTTCAGAGCAAGCTTGGGCACTAAAGTGAGAGGAAGAAAGGTGAAGAAGGAGAGGTAAGGAAGAGACAGAAAGGAGAGAAGAAAAAAAATCTTTCTGTTAACTAAATGAATACTAAATAAAGTAAGCTAAATATTACAGGAAGAAGACAATCGCTTATCAAACTAACTATGAGCTACAAAGGACAAAACCAACAATTCAAATTCAACTGTTTAAGAATAAGTTCAATTGTATTTGCAACAATCATTGTACCAATATGTTGAAATGAAACTATATAGTATCACAAAACTGTATGACTGATTTTGATAATGAGAAAAATAATCATTAAGTCTAAAAGAACTCCAGTTGTACTTAAAAACAAAATGCCGGTCCCTCTCTCCAGCCAGCACTTTCCAGTGCCTTTCTAGTAAAACTGTAAATTCAACCAAGAAGTATCACTTCAGAAAACTCCCGGAATTCCTATACACGCATCTCAGTAAAATTATTCTGGCTTCAAAGCAGGAAGCTGGCAGGGTGAAGTCCCATCTATTGAGAAAACTAAGGCAAAGAGGATCACCTGAGCCCATTCCAAACAGAACAAAAGGAGTTAGAATAGAATAGGATGAAAAAGACCAACACTTTTTTGTTGTTGTTTTGTTGTTTTTCAAGACAGGGTTTCTCTGTGTAGCCTTGGCTGTCCTGGAACTCTCTCTGTAGACCAGGCTGGCCTCAAACTCACAGAGATACAGCTGCCTCTGTCTCCCTAAGTGCTGGGATTACAGGCGTGCACCACCAGGACTGGCTATATTTTTATTTTAGTTAAAAATAATTAAAGCAGGCTGTGGTGATGGTAGCGCACGCCTTTAATCCCAGCACTGGGGAGGCAGAGGCAGATGGATCTCTCTATGAGTTTGAGGCCAGCCTGGTCTACAGAGAGAGTTCCAGGACAGCCAAAATTACACACAAAGAAAATCTGTCTCAAAAATAAATAAATAAAAGCAGTGACAAAAGAAGTGTTGAGAAGTTGACAAACTGATTGTGGTTTAAAAGAAGTAAACACTGAGCTATATCAACAAGGTAAGGCCAGGTATGCTCTAGAGGACTGGACCACCAGGGTAAGCATCCATTCCTCCTCCTACAATATTATATAACAATATAAACAGAAGCACATTACTTACTTTTACATGCTACGACCAAACTCCTGACAGAACCAACTTGAAAGAAGAAAAACTTATCTTAGTTCATGATTTAAGGAGATATGGTAAGATGAAGTGAGGTGAATGATGTAGGAGCTATGATGTATTGACTAAGTAAAAATTACTCACACAGTAACCTGTGGCAGTTGATCTGTTAACCACATGACCACTAAGTGGCTGATGAGCACACAGCATACTGTATTCTCTCATGTAATTACAAAAAGGGTGAGCACAATACAGCAAGTTGCACCGAGAGGGGAAGAGATCCATTTATCTCGTAGCTTTTATCAGTGTATTGTTACAGTTGTTCTGTGTATTTTTACTGTAATTAATGTCTCATAAAATCTAACTTATAAATTAAACTTTATTATAGGTATGTAAGTCTGGGGGGGGGGGGCGGGGAACAATATAAGTACAACTCACTGTCCCAAGCATCCACTGTGGGTTCTAGAATATATCTCCCTTACACAAACACAAATAGCAAACTATATTGTTAGCAGCAAGCAAATTCACCAAATATAAGCAAGACATGCTATGAACCTATTCTGCCCAACTCTGGCTGAAAAGATGTATTTGAATCATATCTACTTTACTTACTTTTCTATTCCAGTGTTTACAAAGTTTGAAAATAGGCATCTATGTAGCAAATGCTGTCACTCAACTAAAGAAATTCAGCACACATTACACCTGTTTAAATACACTGCCAAATAGCACAGCAACTTTGAGTTTTCATCTAACTGAAATAGAACACAATTACATGACATTTTATCTGTTCACGTTTAATTCCACTAAAATTACATTATAAATGAGAAGGTGCATTCTTTATCTGTAATTAAAAGTACGTGTTCTTACAAAGTGTCAGATACCTGACTCATCTTCAGTTCCAATGTCTGAATCAAGCATGTACTCTGCTCTTGTAACTCAGCACTTAGTAGCCAAATGGAGAGGGGGAAAAAAAACCACTTGAGTAGCTCCTAGGCACACAAATCTCTATTTGTTCACCAATTTTTAAAAGAAAACAGTTTCCCAGAGTTCTTACAACAGCCACCTATTTCAATTTCCCAAGACTATCTCATTTCACAGAACTCTAGGGCACAATTCCCTTCACTTGGGGCTCCACATGTCTTCCTCCTGCCTATACTCTCCATTCACCAGAGAAAACAAAAAATAGTAGGAGAGAGGGAAGGGCTGAATACAGGTAATGGACATGAGTTATGAAAGAGGATGTGACACATGCTGGCTAGTTTTATGTCAACTTAACGCATGCTACAGTCATTTGGGAGAAGAGAACCTCAATTGAAAAAAATGCCTCCATAAGATCAGGTGTGTGCAAGCCCATAGGACATTTTCTTAATTAGTAATTGATGAAAGAGGCCTTAGCCCATTGTGGGTGGTATCACTCCTGAGCTGGTGGTCCTGAGTTCTGTAAGAAAGCAAGCTGAGCAAGCCATAATGAACAAGCAAGTAAGCAGCACTTCCCCCATGGCTTCTGCATCAGCTCCTGCCTTCAGGTTCCCACCAGGTTGAGTTTCTGCCTTGGTTTCCCTCAATGAACTATGACCCAGGATATGTAAGCCAAATGAACCATTTCTCCTCAAGTTACTTTTGGTCAAGGTATTTCATCACAGTAATAGTAACCCTAAGACATAACACCAGTTGTTTTTCTAGTTCTAATTCTGTCATGGATTTTTCACTTTGGTGGTGAATAAAATATAATCAATAGTGAAAATGTAATGTCCAATATGAAATTCCACAGCTTGAGAATGGCTATCCTAGCTGTAGAAAAACTTACTGAGATATATATACTTTGAGACTAGGTAATTTGCGTATGTGATGTTTATCCACAAGTTTTTTATTTAAAAAATTACATTTTATTTTAAAATAAAATAACAAAAGCTACAAGTATTTAATTTTGAATATAAATTATAACCATTTTACGTTAAAACCTAACAATTTTTGCCTGATGAATTAACATGAAATGGAAGGGAAAAGATGACAGGTTATTGAGAAAAAAATGTCTTCATGCTGACAAAATCAAACTGTTACTAACAAAGATTGTTGCCTTTAAATGTCATGTTACGATGATTCACATTTCCAGATGGACTCAGTCACTATGCTGGTTTCATGTTTCTGAAACAAACTAATGCCCAAACACCACATCTACAGAGCTGGTCATAATGGTATACAAAACAGCTGATTACTTACAAATGAGAAAATCAAGTATCAGTGCAATTAAATACACAAATTTGAAGTATTTGATTACTACACACTACAGTGCTTGATGCTAAAAGTGAGCACTGATTTTAAATGTGTGCATAATCTATGAACCAAGAAAATATTTCTATTTCTCTCAAAAAAAAAAAAAACTTGGACATTTCATTAAAAGGTTAGAGATACCGACGAGGTTCTCTACATGGGTAAGCAGATCAATGCTAATATTCCAGACAGCTGGCTGAGGAATATAAATAGTGCAATTTAAAATACAAAATAAATACACCTATACCTAGTCAGATGCCAATTCCCAAAATGCGTTGAAGTCATTTTAAAGAGGAATAAAACTAGAGAACTTGATAGTAAGAGTTAGCAAACCTGCCATAAAGCTATTATATTTGGAACAGTGTGGTTTTTGCAAATGGACAGAATCTGGCAAATCGAACACAATAAACAAAGTTGATAAGCATCCCACAAATATATGGTTACCTGATTTACAACAAAAAAGATCATCTTTTTAATACTAAACATTCACTTGGGGAAAATGTCCCCTAAGTATCACCTCACATTTTACAGTAAAAGCAACTACAGAAGGATGCAGGCAAAACACAAAGGTAAAGCAGTCAATTCTATGGAAGAGGATATGTATTGTCATTTTTGTGACGTCAGAATAGCCAGAGAGTAAATATGTAAGAAACAGTAACCAGGAAGGAAAACATGGCCATCCAGGCTATATATACACCGAACCTATTCTTCAAAGGATACTTAAAATAGGCTGAGGTCATAGCTCAGTTGGTAAAGGGGCTGCCCAGGATGCAAGAAGCCCTGGGTTCTCTCTGGTACAACAGAAACCAAGTGTGGTAGCTTACTGCCTATAATCCCAGCACTGCGGAGGGGTAGGCAGGAAATCAGACGCTCAAGGTCATCCTGTGCTACATAACAAGTTCAAGGCCAGACTGATATCCATGAAATCAGACCCTGTCTAACCAAAAATAATAAATAAATAATTTGAAAACCTTTAAATAGTGGAAGAGTAAACAGAGAGTAAGAAAAGATAATTTACAATATATATATATATATATATATATATATATATATATATATCTGACAAAAATTCTAAGCTGCTATATTAAAAAGCCATCCCAACAATTAGAAAAGACAACCCAACAGAAGAATAAACAAAAGACATAACAGGAACTTCACAAAACCAGAACCACTAGATTAAAACAAGTGCTAGTAAGAACAGGAGTCAACATAGCCAAATTTTGGGCAGCATGCCAGAAACCTTATGAAGAAGAAGGAGATAGAAAGAGCTGGAGGGGATAGCAACTCTACAAGGAGAACAACAGAGTCAAAATACCTGGGCCCAGGGGTCCTGCAGAGACTGATACTCCAACCAAGGTCCATGCATGAAGAGGACCTAGACTCCCTGCTCAGAGGAAGCCCATAGACTACTCAGTTTCCAAGTGTTTTCCCTAGTAAGGGGTACAGAGGTTGTCTCTGACATGAACTCAGTGGCCAACTCTTTGTTCACCTCCCCCTGGGGGTGCAGCCTTGTTAGACCACCAAGGGAGATGATGCAGCTAGCCTTCATGAAATCTGATAAACTAGGGTCAGATAGAAGAGAAGAAGGTTCTCCCCCCTTCAGGGGACTAGGGAACGAGTATAGGGAAGTAGAGGAAGGGTGGGTGGAACTGGAAGGGGCTGCAGCAGGGATACAAAGTGAATAAAATATAATAAATAAATATATAAATAAAATTAAATTAAAAAAGAACAGGAGTCAAGAACCATGTGTGTGGCCGATACCCTCTCACCTTGCTACTCAGCTCTGGAGTACACACACAAGATAACGCTTATACATATTAACCAACCATATGGTTACCAAACACAAGTACTGGAACATTCTTAACAGCAGTATTCACAGTGATTACAACAGGAAACAACCAAAATACCAACCAACAGATAGAGTATATTCATATAATGGAACACTATACAGCAATGAGGCTAGTATATAATCAGATGTAGTAATACAGATGCTGAACAAAAGGAGCCAGATGCAAGAAGAAGAGGAGGAGGAGAGAAAGAAGAAGAAGAGAACGAAGAGAAAAGAAAGAAAGAAAGAAAGAAAGAAAGAAAGAAAGAAAGAAAGAAAGAAAGAAAGAAAGAAAGAAGGAAGGATGAGAGCATTCCAACTCCAGTCTGCACAATCTGATGCAGAACTAACCCCAACAAGGAAGTTGACAACCTGAAACTCACCAAGGCAACAGGAGTGATTACAGTAATCCTAATCAGACACTAACTGCACACACATGCTCATGGTGCAGCCATGAAGCTACGCATTTATCATGCTGGACTTAGAATCTGTTAAGAAGAAAATGAACAGTGAACATGGGCATACAGAGGAAGAGCACCATGAGTTCCTATCTATGACCAGTCCAGACTGACCCTGATTGTGCTGTAATTACAATATTTTCTCCAGTACTATAGTTTCTATAGGTTATGTGAGCGAATGAAGCCAGAGACTTAGAGATGAAATGATAGCAGGAAATACCACAGCCTATTTTCAACACCTCTTCCATTTCTCAACTCTCCAGCAAGTAGCCAGCTTCCATCTGGCTAGATATCAAGCTTATTCAATCAAGTCTAAAAGAACCAGTTTCAAATATTCCAGAATAAAAATCCCTTGCAAAATAAAATCAGAAGTCTCCAAATCTCCTAAATATGTCATCAGGGACATAGAAACTATTTTCTCCATTAGGGCAATGATTAGAGACAAGTAAAAGGAAATCCAAATTACAATGACTTCAAAAAAGTAAAGGGTACTCTTCCCTTGGGCCAAGCAGGAGATGGCTCTGAGTTGTGGGAAGTAAGATTCTTTCTCTGTGATAACCAGTTCAATACTATTGAAAATGAAAACATAATGAATACACTATCCTGCAAAAACAGACACCAGGAGAGATTTTTAAAAAATGGCTGGCATGCTGATTAGTGTAAGACAGTGGTTTTTAAGTTCTTGACCACAAGAAATTCTGGCTTTCTTTTCCCACAGGCCAGAACTTTCATAGAAATTCACAACCTAGAATAGGCACCTTCTCAAATTCCTCATCTCATTGTTTTCAAACACAAAGCTTTACCAAATGAGTAACATAGGGCTTGAGATTGCCCCTTTTCTTATGGAGAACTCAGTCATGTGGCATACTACCTATAACTTTCCAGCTTTCAGAGTTTTCAGACAAGCAGGCACAGTCATCAGCTGGGGTAGAAACCACCCCAGAGCCTTGTACTTATCAATAACCTTGATGAACTCTAAGCAAACTCATACTGAAAATGGATCAGAACAATGTATTCCTTATAGAAGATAAGAGAGCTTACCTATAAACCCTGGAGAACTTTCATCTCCTGTGTAAAGGTAAAATGAGAACTGATGCCATGAAGTTGCCCTCTGACCTCCACACAAGCACAATGTCACAGATGCTCACATGAATATACAACACATGTATGTACACGTGCAGAAATGTACGCATACCCACATTTACATACTAATTTTAAAAAACTACTTTTATAAAGGCTTATTCTTCCAGTGAAATCGAAAGGGAGGCACTTGCTGGCACTTGGCCTTGTAGTTCAAAGATACTATTTAAGACAAGGACGGGGCTCAGTGGTATACAGCCATTAAGCACACATTCAACCCCATGTTCAGATTCTACACAATGAAAAAGAATCATACATACACATTCATCTCTAAGCCTGTATAAAGACTAAATTGCTTGGCCTTTCCCTAATGTTTCCAGAATATTGCTATAACTTGTCGCCATGTCTAATATCTAGGTAGAAAGAACAAGAAAACAACTTGGGGAGGGAGTCATTCTAACCAAGTATGGCAGTACATACCTGCAATCCCAGAACTCACAAGGACAGAAGCAAAATGACTGCAAGTTTTACAGGCGAGTTTGGACTAAAAGGAGACCCTATCTCAAAGAAGAAAGAAAGGAAAGAAAGAAAGAAAGGAAAGAAAGAAAGAAAGAGAGAGAGAGAGAGAGAGAGAGAGAAAGAAAGAAAGAAAGAAAGAAAGAAAGAAAGAAAGAAAGAAAGAAAGAAAGAAAGAAAGAAAGAAAGAAAGAAAAGAAAGGAGGGAGGGAGGGAGGGAGGGAGAAGGAAGGAAGGAAGGAAGGAAGGAAGGAAGGAAGGAAGGAAGGAAGGAAGGAAGGAAGGAAGGAAGGAAGGAAGGAAAGAAAGAGAAAGACAGACAGACCGACCGACCACAGTGGAGAGGGCTTTCCCAGGAAAAGAGTTGTTGCTCTTTTACAATTCCTACCTTCAGCTCACTGACGAAGGATTGGGATTGCCACATGATCATCTGGCTGGGCTGGGGAAAAAAAGCTAACAGATACATGGAGTGGCAAAGGGAGGAGGTGTGGGCTAAGAAAGACACACAGGGTAACTGCCACTGCTGAGATGTGTGCACAATGTGTTTGCCAACTGAGCATATTTCTCTAACAACTGACAAGTCATGACTCACAGCCCTACAAGTTTTCTGTGGCATAATTTTGCCAACCAATTTTTCCAAAGCTTTTTTTTTTTGTACTATTTCCCATGAGAAGAAACTGTAACAGTAACAGCTCCATAACTAAATGAGCAGAGGGACCAGTGTCCAAAGTGTCAGATTTCAGATCTAACCAAATACATACACCAAAGAGCTGAATAAGTTTTCTACAGTATTTCTTAATGCAGTAAGTCAACGGTGAATCAAAAACCAACATAACTACGGTAATGTTGAGAGATGACTCAGTAATTAAGAACAGCAGTTAATCTTCCAGAGAACCTGGTTGCAATTCCTGGTACCCATGTGGTGGTTCACAGTCACCTATAGCTACAGTTCCAAGAGTTTCAATTCCCTCTTCTGATCTCCAAGGGTACCAGGCATACAGATGGTACACAGACTAACATGAAGACGAAATATTCACTCAATGAATGAATGAATGTAAAGGTGGGTGTGGGGCCTAGAAAGACGGCACAGCAATTAACAGCATTTGTTGCTCTTGCAGAGAATCCAAGTTCACTCTCAGCACCCACATGATGGCTCACAACCATCAGCATGCCCAGTTCAAGACCTGGCAAAACCTTCTCTGATTTCTTCAGGAACCAGTCATGCATACAGTACACATCCACAAATACAAGTAAAACATTCATACAAATAAATCAAAAAGAAAAAAAAACAGAAATCCTTAAGTACTGAAGAGACTATTAATTTTGTGATGATATATTTCAAAATAAACAATTTTCAATCTTATGACCCAAGATTTACCCTTACTTACATTAATTTATCATTGTCCATTTCACAAAATCAAATACAGGTGTCCCTCAATATGCACAAGGGACTGGCTCCCATTAATTCCAAAATATATGTTTACACAAATCCTTATGTAAAATGGATAAGACTTTGCTCAACTCTCTAAACACTTAAATCTTCTGTAGACTATCTTAGATGTCCCAATACATTATAAATAATAATATATAATCAGTTGCTGGGCATAGTTGCACAGACCTTTATTCCCAGCACTCAAGAAGCAAAGACAGATCTCTATGAGTTCCAGGCTAACCTGGTCTACACAGTTCCAGGAGAGCCAGGGCTACATTAAGAGACCCTGTCTCAAATGATAAAATAAAATATGCAAAATAAACTACATAAGTATTAGACATTAACAAATGTTGTTTGGGGAATGCTGACAAGACAGTGCATACTTGTCCAGTACAAAAGCATTTTTTTTTTCTTTCAAAAAGCTGACACCTACAGTTTCTTGAAGGACCTCCAATTTGTGGCACTGTCTCCTGGTATGTAGCTATCAGAACACAAACTTTTCCTTCAAGCATAACGTGCAAAACCTCTGCAATCAGCCAGTAATTCCCACACACTTCAGTACTCTTTTTCTTCCCCTTGTATAATCCAGTAGATTTCAAAACATTATTGAAACGTTAATTACCACTCTCTTACCATACTAATTTTTTCCCTCCTTACCCCTTATCATTCCTCTTCTAAGACAAAGTTACTAATAATGTCAAACTCAATCCCATGACTCCAGTTACGCCATATGATATCAGATTTCTGCACCATTTCCTAACTGGTTCATCAAGGCCTGGTACTCATTACTGGCTATAAAGAAAATTACCTATAAATATGTAAAAACACATGCACAGATGCATCATTAATGAAAAAGGAATCACTTCAAAGAACATGTAGAATCTATGATAAATCAAGGCATTAATTTCAAATAGAAACATCTCTTTTTACTAATCATAGGAAAGACAGTTATAAGATTGCATAAATCAAAACCAGGTCTTCTTTAAAATATTCCCTAATCTGTTCCCAAGGACATCAGATATTAAATACAGGCTTCTAATACTGACTCAAACTTGATCACTAGTATATACAGTATATACTAGTATATAACTAATACAGCCAAGAGCAGTGTACCAAAGGATGAGCTGTTCCATCACTTGCAGACACATATTTGAAATAGTATACACAAAAAGACATATTACTGTATTTAACCTATCCTTGCACAGAGAAATGTTACTAGATTTTTATTAATCCCCATGGAAGAAAAAAAGAAATAGCAACATAAGTACTGTAACTGTCGCCTGACAAATATTTACAAGTTTTAGTCTCAGAATAATGTCCAACTTTTAAACAATGTAAAAGAATGCCAAGGAATTAGTGTGACCCAGATTCAGGACTTTTTAACTGCTGGAATTGAAAGACAACTTTAAACAGGAACATAACAAGAACTGCTGGGGAAGAAGCCACAGGCATGCACCATCCTACTGAGCATAGAAAACAGCAATAATTAATGGTGCCGCTTTTGCAGGAAGAGACAACGTTTTTAATGATTATAACTTTGCAATATGAATATCTAATTCTATTTTGCTGTCCAGACCAAAGTTTCTTCTGAGACCAGTAGTAATTTCTTCCAGTGAGATTTTTTTTACTTTTTTGGTTTGGGTTTTTGTTTTGTTTTGTTTTTTGGAGTAGGGTCATTCAAGAATTCTGCAGAAAACAAGGAAAAAAAATATCCCAAGTCTGCTGGCAGCTTTTCTCGTCCCCAAACAATCCCTCCTTCAAATGCACAGCCACAGAAGACCAGAGGTCACTGGCTTCTTTGTGCTCAGTTCTGTGGTTGTTACAAACTGTTGTCCCCATTCCTTCAGTTAAATGGGCTACAACTGAAACCTGCATAAGCACCAACACATCAACTCTAACTTATCAAGCCTCTTTTGTGAAGTGAAGCCATTTATTTACCTGGGCATAAAGTAGTAATAATTCTAGCCAAACACAATCACTGATACAAATGGCTTTATGATTTCTTATGATAATTATGATCTTATAGCATTGTTGTGACAGCTCTTGTTAGCTTCATTTCTCTGAGTTTTTCTTATCCATGTTATCTTTTTTAATTATAAATAATAAAAAGTAAAGAAATATGTTTATGAACCTTTATACTATGAGTTATATAAATCTTAAAAGTTATATCTTAAAATGTAGTAACAAACGTAGCTACATAAGAAATCTTAAAAGTTAACTGGGTGCGGTGATGCATGCCTTTGATCCCAGCACTGGAGAGGTAGGGGCAGGCAGAACTCTGTGTTCAAGGACAGCCAGGCACATGTAGTGAATTCTAAGGCAGCCAGAGCCAAATCGTGAGACTCTGACTCAAAAAAGAAAGGGAGGAGGGAGACAAAGAGGGAGGGAAAATTTTAAGACTTTTTGTTTCTTTTATGTATATGAGTGCTCTGTTTTCATGAACACCAAAAGAGGGAATCAGATTCCATTACAGATTATTGTGAGCCACCATGTGGTCGCTGAGAATTGGACTCAGGACCTCTAGAAAAGCAGTTAGTGCTCTTAACCACTGAGCCATCTCTCTAGGCTCCAAAAGAGGAAATCTTAAAGTTATTAGGTTTAATTTACAACAAAGTCTTTTAAAAACTCAGCTTTTATCACGATAAATATATCATTTAGAATAAAAGTAATGTTGGCTTTCTTTATATAATTTAAAAAGAAATACTTAATTGACTAACCTGCATAGTTTTAAGAATTTTTAAGTAAATTCCTATTACTTTCACATGCTAATAAGAAATCCAAAATCTACTTTATTATACCTGGATAATTAATCTAAAAATTATTCCCCCAAATTAAGCAGAGATTAATCGGAGAAAAGGTTACTTGAGCATCTTTGAAGTACATTTTTTTTTTATTTTTTATTTTTTGCAGCCATACTGCAAACTTCCGCAGGAATGTCAAAGAACTGAACCATGGCACGGAAGGATAAAAGAGCTTTGCAAGCACAAAGCTAGGACCATTTCAGCCACAGAAAACTTTCCGCACCTCCTAACCAATGCAAACACTTCTACAAGGATGAAAATACCACTTGAAACACCGGCAGTGTGGCAAACACTGCAGTCAACTGGAAAAAAAATATATCCTTTTTTTTAATCTTAATGAACATAAAGTGAAGAGACATACAGCTGAGAGCTGTAAAACAGGGACAAGATCACACAGCAAAGGCCACAGAAATTTTGCTGAAACTGAATCTACTGTGCTTCTGGATCATGTTAAAATTTTTTAGGAATTTTTTAAAAACTAAATTAAAATAGGAAAGTTATACAAGATTTTATGGCATAAAATTTAGTAACCAAGAGCCAGGCACAGTGGCACATGTCTTTTAATCCCAACACTTAGGAGACAAAGGCAAACAGATATCTGAGTTCCAGGCCTGATCAACAGAGAGACTTCCAGGACATCCAAGGTTACAAAGAAACTCCGTGTGTGTGTCTGTGTGTGTGTGTGTGTGTGTGTGTCTGTCTGTCTGTCTGTCTCTACCTGTGTCTGTGTCTTTGTCTGTGTGTATTTGTGTCTGAGTGTCTCCGTGTATATATATGTGTGTGTCTGTGTGGTGTGTGTGTCTGTGTGCATGTCTGTCTGTCTGTCTGTCCATCTGCCTGCCGGGGGGGGGGGCGGTGTATAAGTAACCAAAAACTACACAAACTACTGCTACTTTTAAAAAGTCACTTAACTGAGTGTTTCCTACTTCTACTAAAATCCACAGCCCCAAAGCAATAAGAATATCTTAATATTTTTGCAACACTGAAGTAGCTAAAAATATTTATGAAGGATTTTCTGAAATTCTGCTCCAGCTCAAGATTTCTCTTCCTACCTTTGAGGAGGCTGCCCTGTAACAGCAAAGCTCCAGTTAAAAGAGATTGTTTCTCCACAGAAGAAAGCCTGGTCCTCACTTTGCTTACACAGAAATGTTCAAAAAATAAAGCCAATTAAAAAAGAAGTATTTTCTTTCCCCTCCAACTCTCTCCCAGGCTCAGCAACTAGAAAAAAACTTATCAGATAGTTTTCAGGAAATACTGTTAAGCAAATAAATATATGAAAATTGCTTCCTATTCAGAGCAAACAGCTGCAATAAGAATGGTTCTCTTAATCAAAGCAATTTTGACTTTAAACATCTCACTAAATGACTTCTAGAATATTAATAATACAACCTTTTATATTCTAGACTATTTAGTGGGCAATCAATATGCTACTAAAAATGCTGTACAGAAGTCCTTTTCACAGTTACAGAGACATCTCATAGTTCTCACATTTGTAAATAAACTCAGGAAAGTAAGAAGAAAACACCCCAGAGCTCAGCTGCATTAGACTGTGACAATACTTACCACTACTGCACAGTGCACCTCCACATGCTAGACAGGACATTTTACACTATGCACATCTTACCACAAGCACGGTGGTAAGTATTTCGCAGGGTACTTGCGAAGATTAAACCAGGTTAACACCTCAGAGGAGCTTGGAAGGCTTCCTAATCTATCAATAATAATTAAATGTTACCACTAACAAGAATTACTGGTAAAATAAAACACCAATCAATATTTCATTTAATAAAATGGAGTCTTGAATCATAGTGGTTATCTTTTAAAGTGCTCTTTTGGAAACTAGACAGCTTACTAAAGGGAATATGCATCTGGATAATTATGGTGGCTCCTGAGTGCTTAAATTGACACAATGAAATGGAAATTTAAGTAGGTAGATATACACTGAAGAAAGCAGATGCAGGCGGATCTCTGAATTTGAGGTCACTCTGGTCTACAAAGCAAGTCCAGGACAGTCAAAGCTACTCAGAGAAACCCTGTCTCAAAAAAAATAAAATACATAAAAAATAAAAAAGAGGTGGTACATGTGGGGAGGGGGTCTGGATCAAAGTGACACAATATCAAACCTAAAGCAGGCACTGAAAACAACTGGGAAGCTCTGGTCACGCCTTCAACTCGGAAAACCAAAGAGAAAAGAAAACTCCTATTAAAAAATAGTGGGAGGCTCCTCCTTTCTGAGCAAGAGAGGAGAGTAAGAAGGAAGGGAGTGGGAGGTGGGACCGGGTGGATAGGAGGGAGGAGGCTGTAAACTGGCATGTAAAGTGAAATACTAAACTAAGGGGCTGGAGAGCTAGCTCAGCAGTTAAGAGTACCAGCTCCTCCTCAAGGGCCTGGGTTAGATTCTCAGCACCCCCACAGCAGCTCTCAACTGTAACTCCAGTTCTAAGGAATCCAATGCCCTCATGTGGCTTCTGCAGGAACCAGATATATTTGTGGTATACAAATACCAGTAAAACACCCACACACATTACTTTTTTTTTTTTTATTTAATGTTGAACCACTGCAAGCCATAGGTATCTCTTTATGAGCTGTTGGTCAGGGAAGCCCACTAGCAACCCCAAAATAATATAGGCTGTTGCCTCTACTCTTGATTATTCACTAAAACCATATGGTAAAAGCCTATTATGAACATAACACACACTTGAGTTTCATAATACAGAGAAAGCTGAAAACGATATGTACAGTTCTTGCTAGCTAGCTCTCCTGCTAGAAGCCATTATGCAGGACTCAAAACAAACATCAATGGTTGAACCTAACTGTGGACTCTGTGTGCCACAATACCAACCTGACAAGAAAGATACACCCACTGGGATAGTAGTGGCATGATCTGAGACCTGCTCACAGGAAAGACATCACACCTGTCACTGTAAACCTGGTTTAAAAGCTGTGGCGGTTAAGACCTAAAGGGAACTCACTACTGCGGTTTTGCTAAATGGGCGTGTTGTTAACTGTCTTCTAAACATTTATGTTCATAGCTATAGGTGTGTTGTTCTCAATCTTAGTCAGAGAAGCTTTTCTTCTAATAGGGCAACAGTTATTGCAGAGACTCCTAACTACACAGAGTGCTAAGTGACAGCTGAGTGCTCAGTCCTAAACCCATCTGTATCACCATCTCCTCCCCAGCTCCCCAAGGCTCAGGGAACACTGAAGAAGAGGCAAAGGATGAGGAGTGCTATGAAATGTTGTCCTGTATACATAGCATGGCTAATGTACTCATGAACTCACAGCAGCCATGGTTATTTCATAGTCACATGACCCACACGACCTAGCTCATCAAATTCTAACATGGGTGTGGAAGGGGCTCAAGAGGCCCCATCACTAGCTGAGGAAATACTGGCAGCTAATAGCTGCCTAAGCTGAGGATGGGGAAAGTCCTTTTTTCATCACTGGTGCAACCACTGGTAAATTGACTGTATCAGTTAATAACCCCTGACCCATACTCACGCAAGCAACTTAAACTCGGTTAATTACATTTAAAAAAAAGACATTAAAGAAGATGGAAGACTTGCTGAAAAGAAAAGACCCAGAGGGACTGGGAGAAAGGTAAGAGAATAATGATGAGTGTGATCAAAATATATTTTATATACATATGAAATTGTTGAATCACTATTCCGTTGTCTGTTCTCATAGACAGCCAATCTACAAAGACCAGCTCAGCTATACACTTCAAGTCAACTTTTCCTATTAAAACTTATAAAGATAGGTATTAAAATACAAAAGACTTGAAAATTTTTTCATACAAGTCTTTGACTTGCTTGGTTAGGGTCACACCAAGGTACTTTATGTCTTTTGTGGCTATTGTGAAGGGTTTTGTTTCCTTAATTTCTTTCTCAGCCCTTTTGTCTTCTGTATACAGGAGGGCTACTGATTTTTTTTTTTTTGAGTTAATTTTGTATCTGGCCACTTTGCTGAAGGTGTTTATCAGCTGTAGGAGTTCCCTGGTAGAATTTTTGGGGTCAGTCATATATATTATCATATCGTCGGCAAATAGTGATACTTTGACTTCTTCCTTTCCGATTTCTATCCCCTTGATCTCCTTTAGTTGTCTTATTGCTCTAGCAAGGACTTCCAGAACTATGTTGAAGAGATACGGAGAGATTGGGCAGCCTTGCCTTCTCCCTGATTTCAGTGGGATTGATTTGAGTTTCTCTCCGTTTAGTTTGATGTTGGCTATAGGCTTGCTGTATATTGCCTTTACTATATTTAGGTATGTGCCTTGTATCCCTGACCTCTCCAATACTTTAAACATGAACGGATGTTGGATTTTGACAAATGCTTTTTCAGTATCTAAGGAGATGATGATGTGATTTTTTTTTCTTTCAGTTTGTTAATATGGTGGATCACATTGATGGATTTCCGTATATTGAACCACCCCTGCATACCTGGGATGAAGCCTACTTGGTCATAGTGGATGGTATCTTTGATGTGTTCTTGTATTCAGTTTGCACATATTTTGTTGAGTATTTTGGAATCAATGTTCATAAGGAAGATTGGCCTGAAATTCTCATTCTTTATTGGGTCTTTGTGAGGTTTAGGTACCAAGGTGACTGTGACTTCATAGAATGAGTTTGGTAGTGTTCCTTCCGTTTCTATTTTGTGGAATAGTTTGAAGAGAACTGAAGTTAGCTCTTCTTTGAAGGTCTGGTAGAATTCTGTGCTGAAATCATCTGGTCCTAGGCTTTTTTTGGATGGGAGACTTTTGATGACCGCTTCTATTTCCGTAGGAGATACAGAACTATTTAATTGATTTACCTGGTCCTGATTCAGCTTTTGTAAGTGGAATCGATCAAGAAAATTGTCCATTTCATTTAGATTTTCAAATGTTGAAGCATATAGACTTTTGAAGTAAGTCCTAATGATTGTTTGGATTTCCTCAGTGTCTGTAGTTATGCCCCCCTTTTCATTTCTGATTTTGTTGATTTGGATGGTGTCTCTCTGCCTTTTAGTTAGTTTGGCTAAGGGTTTGTCTACCTTGTTTATTTTCTCAAAGAACCAGCTCTTGGTTTCATTGATTCTTTAAATTGTTTTATTTGTTTCTAATTTATTGATTTCAGCCCTGAGTTTGATTATTTCTAGCCCTCTACTCCTTTTTGATGTGTCTGTTTCTTTTTTTTTTCTAGGGCTTTTAGGTGAGCCATTAAGTTGCTTGACTGAGATATCTCGAATTTCTTCTTGAAGGCACTTTGTGCTATGAACTTTCCTTTTAGCACTGCTTTCATTGTGTCCCATAAGTTTGGGTACTTCCACAGAGGGCCTCTGAAAGGCTCTGCCCTGCAGACTATCAAAGCAGATGCTGAGACTTATGGCCAACTGTTGGGCAGAGTGCATGGAATCTTACGAAAGATGTGGGAAATAGTAAGATCGGGAGAAGACAGGAGCTCCACAAGGGGAGCAACAGAGCCAAAAAATCTGAGCACAGAGGTCTTTCCTGAGACTGATACTCCAACCAAGTACTATGCATGAAGATAACCTAGAACCCCTGCACAGATGTAGCCCATGGCAGTTCAGTGTCCAAGTGGGTTCCATTATAATGGGAACAGGGACTGCCTCTGACATGAACTGATTGGCCTGCTCTTTGACCACCTCACCCGGATGGGGGAGCAGCCTTACCAGGCCACAGAGGAAGACAATGCATCCACTCCTGATGAGAGCAGATGGACTAGGATCAGAAGGAAGGAGAGGAAGACCTCCCTTATCAGCAGACTTGGGGAGGGGCATGTGTGGAGAAGGGGGAGGGAAGGTAGGACTGGGAGGGGAGGAGGGAGGGGCTTATGGGGGATACAAAGTGAATAGAGTATAATTAATAAAAAATAAAAAAATAAAATACAAAAGATCTAGCTGGACATGGTGGTGCATGCCTTTAATCCCAGCACTCAGGGAGTCGGAGGCAGGTAGATCACTGTGAGTTTGAAGCCAGCCTGGCCTACAAAGCAAGTCCAGACAGACAAGGCTACACCAAGAAACCCTGTCTCCAAAAAAAACAAACAAACAAACAAAAAAAAAAACAAAGACACACAAAAAAATGGCCTAACATTCCCCACTTATAAAGCATTTAACATTACGTCTGAATGTTTAGCTAAAAATGTAGTTCCACATTAAAGTACTTGCTTAGCATACATTAAGGACCCTGGGTTTCACACCTACCACCACAAGGTTTAAGCTCCTAACAGTCTACTGCCTAGCACCTGTTTAAGCTATGAAAAAGGAGGTGGGCAGAGGCAGAGACATGCTGGCTACTCTAAATTCTGAGCCGTTTCTGAACCCTGGCACAACTGACAATTCTTTCCAGATATTATTGACAGATAAGCAGGGAAGGTTCTTCTGCTCGTTAGAAAATCAATTACTCCAAATGTAAAAACAAATCTGGAAAACACTCCTTTTCCAGGCTAAATTCAGTATTTATAAATCACATGGTTTGCAAAGTAGTGCTGAAGAAAACTAACATTTCAAGTTGCTGGCCCCAGACCTGCATTCTGAATGACACCACTACCAAGACTGTTGTAAGGTCTGAATAAAAGGACATGTATAAGGATTAATAAAAGTATGCACTCAGAGAAAAAATAAATAAATTTACATTTAAGTGCCAGTATTTTATAACTAGTTTATGAAAACACTGCATGTTTCCCACCTTAATGTATTTTAATCTCTTACAAATACCTTAGAATGACCATTTCAGACAAATATTACTGTAATAACCAAGTATAATACCTACTTAGAGGAAAGGAATCAACATAGTTAATAAATAGTCAAGTTTCAAGATGATAGATCTCATAAATTATGTATTAAAATAAAAACTCATTCTTTATAAATTAAATATGCTTTACATTCAGATCAAAAAATAAAGAGACTATATCATGAAAACTAGGGCTGGCTGTGGTGGCGTACCCTTTAGTCCCAGTACTCAGAAGACACAGGTAGGTAGATCTCTAAGTTCAAGGCCAGCCTGGTCTACAGAGTAAGTAATGGAACACAGAAGCCTACACAGAGAAAAACTTTGGGGCAGAGTGCAGGGAATCTTATGAAAGATGGGGAGATAGAAAGACCTGGAAGGGTCTGGAGTTCCAAAAGGAGAACAACAGAACCAATAAATCTGGGCACAGGGCTCTTTTCTGAAACTAATACTCCAACCAAGGACCATTCATGGAGATCATCTGGACTCCCTGCATAGAGATAGCCTGTGGCAGCTCAGTCTCCAAGTGGGTTCCCTAATAAGGGGAGAAGGGGCAGTCTCTGACATGAACTCTGACATGTCTCTTTGATCACTTCCCCCTCAGGGGGGAGCAGCCTGACCAGGCTACAGTGGAAGACTATAAAAGACAGTCCTGATGAGACCTGATAGGCTAGGGTCAGATGGAAGGGGAGGAGGACCTCCCCAGTCAGTGGATGGGAGGGGGGAGGGGGGATGGGGATGGGAGGAGGTAAAGGAAGGAAGGAAGGAGGGCAGGACTGGGAGGAAATGAGGGTGGGGACTACATCTGGGATACAAACTGAATAAATTGTAATAAATAAAACATTATGTTAAAAAAAGAAGAAGAAAAAAAAACATTAGGATAGCAATGTTCTAACAAAAAGAAAGAAGAGGAAGAGGAAAATCAGCAGAATGCCCTGAATATGGTGGAGGGAATTTGGGGGCAAAAAAAAAAAAAGGTTAAAGAACACAATTGAAGTTAGTAGAGAGACTATACCAAAAAGAGTCGAAGGAATAGAGTTCTAGTTTCAGTTGGCCTACTTGAAAGAGAATGCACTGCTAGACAAGTCATTTAACCTGGATTTATTTTCTCATTAGTAAGGAGGGGGTGGGGAACCATCTTTGACAGCTCTAACATTTTCAGGTGTTACAAAAAAAAAATCATTTAGAATGCCTTTAAGGTTATACATAAAATATCTGGTACTATGAGACTTGGACAGTCACACATCAGCCTGAGCTTGAGGTTTCCCAGCCCTTTTCACCTCACGATACATAACAGAAATGACAGTACTGATGTAAACACACTGGGGTAAATAGGTCATGCCACTGGAGTCCAAATATGAACAACCTAGTTCTTGCTCCTCTGTCCCTGACAGTAGTGTCTGAGGACTCGGTAATCAGTATTCCTGGCCCATCTGTGTATACTTGGCACATTGCCTGGCCCACCAGTAAAAACACCCTAAGTAAAGCACCAGGTCCAATTGGGGGCACTCCCCAGTAAATGACTCCAGCAAACAAGACTAAACCACAGTCTGACAGATCAGCACCACCTTGAACCTAATCTACAGGGACTCCAGTTCTGGGGCTCAGGCTTTCAAAAGACTTGTACCAAGCTGGGAGTGGTGATCATCTTTAATACTCGCACTCAAGAGGCAGAGGAAAGAAGAGTTCTTTATTGGAGGCTAGCCTGGATAACAGACAGAACTCCCAGACAGCCAGGGCTACACAGAGAAATCCTCTTTGGAAAAAGCAACAACAAAAATGAATCAGCCCTTCCTCTGGCTACACTCCTGTTGGGCCAGAAGTTCTTAAGATCTACATGCCTTCCCCAGAACTACACACTTGCTTCCAGCATCCAGCCAGGGCTCGTCCCTCAGCTGGTTCTCTCGAGGGCACCAGCATGTACAGCCCTAGACCAAGGGCTGACAAAAGTACTACTACATGAGTTTAGACTACAGTCTGCTCACTCTGCACTCGTTACTCACACTGTACACATGTCCCCGGCATAGGAGGCTTAAAAAAAAAAAAAAGGGACTATCAGGTCACAGCCAGTCCCCTCTACTTCATCTGCTCTCAAGCAGAACATGGCAATCTGAATTCTCTAACCCTGAGCCAAGTCATTATACATGTAAGGTAGGCAATGGGACTCCTTTCTCAGTTAGGTTGATTTATACCTTCATATTTTAGACATTCACCATGAAGACTTCTCCAAAATGTTAGGTTTGGACCTAGAAGCAGATTTATAAACACTGTTAAATGAGGAATAACTGAAGAAAAAAATACACTTAACCTAGGGGAAAGCTTACTAGGTTGGCTATTAGAAAGAACAGCCAACTTCCACCGGACAACTAAAGAGCTATCCAGCGAAAACTAAAAAGACCTGTGTAACTTTAGAAATGCAGGGAACTGTTTCTAGTGTGATTGTTTGTTTTTAAGATGTTTGTTTATTTGTTTTTAAGGTTTTAACTTTTTTAAAAGATTGAGGAAAGGGGCACTGGGGAGATGGCTCACAAGTTAGGAATACTTGCTGCTCTTCCAGAGGACCCAGGTTCGATTCCCAGCACCTGCATGGTGGCTCACAACAATTCTTAACTCCAGTTCCAGGGGATCTCATGCCCTCTTCTGATCTCTGAATGTACCCAGCACACATGTGGTACATATACACAGATGCAGACAAAACACATATATAAAGAAAAAGAAACGAATTCTTTTTTATAGATAAAAATATTTGGTCTGGTAGGCTAGAGAATGGTTCAGTGGGTAAAGCATCTGCTATGCAGACCCAAGGAACTTAGTTTGAAACCTCAAAAACCTAAAAAATAAAAAATAAAACCTAGACATGACAGTATGCGCCTATTATTCCAAATTATTACAACATTGAGAAACAGAAACAGGTAGATCGTAGGGGTTCATTGGCCAGCCACTCTATGTGAGCTCCAAGTTCAGTAAGAAACCCTGTCTGAACAAATACAGTACAGAATGGCAGAAAAAAAGACCAACTGTAGACTGACTCCTGGCCTCCTTGTGTGTGCATTTAAATATACTTATACACACACACATAAATTGATCTGAGGCAACCCTAAACCAGGCATAACGGTTCATACCTATAACCTCCCTGTACCTGAGAGGAGGACAAGAGGATGGCAAGACTAGCCGGGGCTATGTGAGTAAATCCAGGCAAGCCTGGGCTACAGAATGAAGGCCTATTTTAAATTCTATCTTCTCCCAACAGAAAACAAACACTTGTTCTTTGAGAAGCTTATAGAGACCATGATTATAAACTAAATCCATAATCAAATAAAAATAATATGAAAAGGATAAAATAAGAGGAGATGAAAGAACATGAGATGACAGTGATTACTATACAGTTAAGAACAATGGTCTCTCTGGTGGAGAAGAAGGCAGATATGCACAGATCTGTGAGGGAAATGAGGGGGAAGGAACCTTTTTTTCTTTAGTCCTGTGGATTGAACCTAAGATCCTGTGGTCTAGCTCTTTAAAACAGCATATTTTAATCAAAGGGGAAATCAAGTACACTTAACTAAGAAAGTACATGTGTTTACTTTACTCAGGTGGATAAAATCAGTATCCTCCACTGAACACCTATTAGAATAATAAAAGTCAATTAAGGTGACACCACCAAATGCTGGCACTGAAGTATAATAAGGAGCTTCATTCACTGCTAGTAGAACTGTGAAATGGCTCGGCCACTTATGAAGGGAGTTAGTCTCTTACAAATCTAAACATACTCTTACCAGACGAACCTAACAACTGTGCTCCGTGGCACTGCTCAAAAAGATTTGAAAACAGATCTACATAAAACCTGCACATGGGTGTTTATAACAGCTTTATTCACAATTACAAAATCTTGGAAGCAACCAAACTATCCTTTAGCAAAGGAATGCAGAAGTAAATTGTAGTGCATCTAAACAACAGAGTATTATTCATTGCTAAAAAGAAATGAGCTTTCAAGCCACAAAAATACATATAAGTACCTTAACTGCATTACTAAAAAAAGGAAGCCCATATGAAAAAGCTATGTTAGAACTGGAGAGATAGCCCAGTAGTTAAAAGCTTTTATTAAACAAGTGAAAGGATCTGAGTTTGTATCCCAGGATCCACATTTTTAGATATAGGTAAGTAGGACAGTAGGTAGGTAGATAGAAAGATGGATGGATGGATGGATGGATGGATGGATGGATGGATAAGTGTTGGGCATGGTCACACACGGGCTATAACCTCAGGGCTATAGGAGACACAAACAAGAGTATTGCTGAAGCCTTTTAGCTGCCAGCTTAATTTCAGATTCAGTGAGACCATGTCTCAAGGGAATAAGGTTGAGAATAATAGAACAAGACACCCAATACTCTCCTCTGCCATATACACATGTGGACCGGTATACAAATCCATGCACATATACATGAGCATACAACAGATATACCATGTGAGCATACACATATACTCTCCCACAAAAAGAAAGATAAAGCTACACAGTACATGATTCTAACTTTATGTCATTCTGAAAGAGGCAAAACTATGAAAACAGAAAAAAAGACATGTAGCTATTAGGGAGAAATACATATGCAGATGAATATACAGACACAGAAGACTTTTACAGCAGTAATTCTATTCTGTATGGTACAATGGGGAATACATCCTTCATTACCATTTGAACAGCAAGAATACACCAAATATTCTTACACAACACATTTTGTGTTCTTATCCAACACATTTTGGATAATGTGTTGCTATAGATTCACCAACTATAATAAATGTATACCAAACTAGAGCTGTTAATTAATGGAGTTGTGAGATGGAAGCATAGAGAAATTTGTAGAGGACATCTGTAACGACTTATTCTGCTTTGCTATGAGCCTAAAATTCCATCTACACAGCTCCATGGTAGAGTGGTTACTTAGGTTCTATCCCCAACTTCACTAAATAAACTGATTGATGGAGTGACAACTAAATGAATAGTCTTTTTAAAAGAAGGGGAGAAAGTCATTGTGACTCCAATTTAATGACTGATACAAGTGAGGAAGAAATTGGGGATCAGACAATGTTCTATAGACATGCTGGACTGCACAGTATGTTATTGTTGAAATTGTTCTATATGCTGTAGGATGCTTAGCAGATCCAGAACTCAATCCACTAGGTGCCAGCAGCAATTCCAAGTCTATCCCTAAACACTATTTAATGTCCCCTATGGGCAAAACCTTCCCTAATAGATAACCACTTACACAGGTCAAGCTAAAGGTTTTGCTTCTAGATTAAAATTTTATGGTTTGCCTTCTGAACTAAGTACATTAGAGTCATTCAATAGGAGAATGTTAAGATGTGATGAACATTTACCATTACTTTGACCCCTGTGATAAGCAATGTAAGGAAAACGACAGAGTCTGGAGGAGGGGCAGAGAAATTTCTGGCAGGTTTCTAAGACAAAGTAGCTTTGCCTATGTTGTTAACAGTGAAAAAAATTAAGATGGAGTCTGAAGCTGACCCTACTGTTGAGGGTTGAGCTTGGCAAGCCTTAACATGAGATAAAAAGTCAAGGGTGATTCGAGAGGTTTCAGTCTTCACAGATGATAGTACTGCTTACAGGACAGGGAAGAAAAAGAACCCACAGTCTTGTTTTGTCCATGCTCTACTCAGAGATATGTACCAAAAACCCAGAAAGAGACATGGACTGATTAGTCTAGCACTCAGAGGCTGTGGTGAATTGGATGAAAATGTTGCTCACAGACTCATGGGGAGTGGCACTATTAGGAGGTGTGGCCTTGTTGGAGTAGGTGTGGCCTTGGAGGAAGTATATCACTGAAGGTGGGCTTTGAAGCTTCAAGTGCTCAAGCCATGACCAGTGTCACTCTCTCTCTTCCTGTTACCTGTTGATGCAGGTGTAGAACTCTTGGCTCCTTCTCCAGTACCATGTCTGCCTGTGGGCCCCACACTTCCCACCATGACAATAATGGACTAAACCTCTGAACCTGCATATCAGTCCCAATTAAATGTTTCCCTTTGTAAGAGTTGTTGCAGGGCTGGAAAGATGGCTCACAGGTTAAGAGCACTGTCTGTTCTTCCAAAGGTCCTGAGTTCAATTCCCAGCAATGACATGGTGGCTCACAACCATCTATAATAAGATCTGGTGCCCTCTTCTGACATGTAGGCATACATGCACTACAGAATACTATATAAATAATAAAGAAATAAATATTTTTTTAAAAAGTTGTTGGGGTCTGGTGTCTCTTTAAAGTAATAAGAGACCCTAAGTAACACAAGGGCAGAGGGATTAGAAATGTGACTCAAGTGATCTCTACTCCATAACAATGGGTAAGTAACCTGAAAGCCAGGGGCATTCCAAATTTTCAAGCAGGAAAAAGATGACCAAAAGGAATACGGAAAATCAAAATGTGGTTACTAGACAGTATCAGAGTGAAATGTCAGCAAGGTTCAGGCACTGAACTGGCAACATACCAGTTTCAGGGCCTGGGGATGGAGGCCTGTGGTAGAGTTCTTGCCTTTTATGTGTATGGTTTGGCTTCAATCCCCAGAACTGAAAAACAAATGAATGAATAAAAATCCTTTTTTGTTTTGTTGAAACAGAATCTCCCTTTGTAGCTCTGGTTAGCCTGGAAATCACTAGACCAAGCAGGGCTCGAACTTGTGACAATCAAGTCTCTGTCTTCTTGATACTAGTACTATAGATGTGTGTCACCACATCTGGCAGGAAAACAACAGCAACAACAAAAATGTATGTTTTTATGTAATTCAGGCTGACTATAAATTGACTATGTAGCTAAGGTTGGCCTTGAACTCCTGATCCTCCTGCCTCCGCTTGACAAGTACTAGAGTTGTAGGTGTCTGCTACCAAACCTGGCGTGTGTGTGTGTGTGTGTGTGTGTGTGTGTGTGTGTGTGTGTGTGTAAACTCGGGATCTCATATGTACCAGCCTTCAAATTAGCCAGGAAGCCAAGGACGACCTGTAACTCCAGATCCTGCTGCCTCCACCTCATGAATGCTAGGATCAGAGACATGAGTCAGTACATCTAGTTTGTTTGGCATTGGGGACATAACCCAGGGCTTTATGTATACTGGGCAAGTACTGTGCCAACTGAGTTTTATCCCCAGACTAAAATTTATTAAAAAACAATAATTAATAATAATAATAAGAGTATCAGCACAAGGGTAGAACAAAAGCACAATGGCTCAAACTAAAGAGTATCAAGTAAGAAAGGAGAAACAAGAAATGTAAACAACTCTTCAAAATTTTCTGCTGTAAAGAGAACAAAGCAATTGAGCAGCAGAAGGAAGGCTAAGGTAAAAGCAAAGGTGGTTTGAGGCAGGTGATTTATTGAATTCAGGTAACAATGACTGGAATGAAAAATATTATTCCTCTCTCACTATCCTTCTAGAAAAAATGAGCATTCCCAAGCAAGGACACGGCTCTACTGCAAAAATTATCAGGGAACTATATTATTCATCCACTGCAAAGCTCACCCTCAAAGGCAAAGCTCTCAGCTACAAGGTTGAATAGTATGTCCCAGCACTATGTTAACATGATACATTCTCATCCACAAAAAGGAAGAAGGGGGAGTGGAAGGCAATTAGCAGCCTCTCTAAGGCCATGACCTAGATATCACACACACCACTTCTGTTCACATCTATTTAGCTAGAATTGAGTCACATGCCCATGCCTAGCTATCAGAAGGAGACTAGGAAATGTAGTAGCTAGCTGGGCAGACACATGTCAAGATAAAAACAGAGAGAAGCTGAAAGAATGGCATCTAGAAAAAAATTAGTTACCAGACTTGTCAGTAACATAACCACGTATGCCTAAAAAAACATGGCTAGGAAAGAAAGAAATAACTGCAGATGGAAGCCAAGATCTGTGGATTAAACTGTGTTCTAACAGGGTCCATTTGGTCTCTTACCACTTCTCAAACGAATGCCTTCTCAGAAGAAAGGCTGTTCCTTTAGTGTACTTCTGGTAAATTAAAATGTGTAAAATAGCTAACTTCTGGAGCTAGAGAGTTAACTCTGTAAGTAAGAGCACTTTTTGTATAAGCACAAAGGCCCGAGTTCAAATCCCTAGCACCTAGGGACACTTGCCAACTTTAAGGAACAAAGATGGGCAGATCTTACAAGTTAGTTGGCTAGCCATCCTAGCCAAAATGACAAGCTTCAGGGCCAGTCAAAGAACATGTCTCAAAAACATAAGGCAGAGAACAATAGAGGGAAATAACCAAAGTCCTCCGCTGGCCCTGCGTGTACAGGTGTGGTCACAAATACCATACACAAGAGTAAATAACTAAACAAAAATTTTAAAAGTCTGTGACTTCTGCCTTCCATCTAATAATGGCCTAAACTGAGCAGTCCTCACTTAGGTACTGACAGATTCTTTAAGAGCTGCTACTGCTCAGCCAAGGAGAAAGTGACCCAATTTCAGAATCTGAAGGAGTTAATACAGCTCATTCCCCCACATGTTCAATAATGCAGCCTCATCCCACTGTCTTCTTCCTTGTGTTTTGAATACTCTTCCTAACACAGCTCTCTATGCAGAGACTCCTAGACACCTTCTTTCTTATCCATTTTCCACTGCAGCAGTAGCAGCATCCAAAATCTATAGATGTACTTGATGGCTACTGATATGTGAGATTTGTTTTCCCTCATGCTGGGGTGAGGACTACTATAAATGTGAAGGAACAGATACAGCAAGATGAATAAGTCCTTTCAGTTTCCCTTTGGAGAGGTCAATAAAAAAATGTGCAAAAAAATATATAGAATTAATTTTTTTAAAAATCACAGAATCCAAAAATGTTGATATACAGGAACTGGAAGCATAGCTCTATCAGAATCTCTCTCACATTCACATACACATACACATAGAGAGAGAAAGAGTAAAGGAGAAAGGGGAAGAAGAAAAAATGAATTCTGGATCAAAAAGGACCTCAGACTTCCAGTCTGACCTCTCATTTTGTATCTGAAGAAAATATATCTGGGAGAGACAAACCATGTGCTCAAGGTCACAAACTGTTTAAAGCAGAGTCAAAATAAATGCCTAGGTTTTCAAGCTTTGGCTTCAAAACTGCTTCCCTGTAAAAGTTGCCTCTCATCCTCCTCTTCTTTTGTCAGTCTTTAATAATCTAGGTAATTACTGAATCTACATCACATGTTCTTTAAAACCACTGAAAATGTTTGTCAGAAGAGTCCTTTTGACTGTATGCAAAGAAAAATGAAACAGGGGTGAAGTCAGATGACCTGCCCAGGATAAAGGCTGGGTTACAAAAAATAAAGATCTTATTATTTCCGACAAATGAATGGAATATGTACTGTAGAATTATCTCCCAGCATGCTTACAGGCAGCCTAAATCTAGTCTTACATTTTCTAACATTGATAATGCACCTTTGTTTTCAATGTATACCATCTCTACAAGAGCCAACATCAATGAGATACAACATTTAATCAAAGCTAACAGGCTGGAGAGATGTCCTAGTGTTAAATGTTCACACTGCTTATCCTATATTATATGGATAAGCATACTAAAATCTGTACACCTAAAGAAACTAATCAAGAAGGAGGACCCTGGGTAAGATGGACATCAGAAGAGGGAGAAGGAGAATCCAAGATGGCGGTGCTGGGAGGGAGGACACTGTGTCTGAGGAACAGGACAGCAGTGTCGACACAGAGACCAAGAGACTGAACTCTGGGCCCTAAAACACCAGTGATTGTGTTTCCAGGGTGAGAGGAAACACCAACGGTCTGGAAATCAAATGGGTCCATTCTCAGGACACCCAGATAAAACCTGGAAGGGATCTCGGGTGCCGCAGGCACTCAGTCACCAGACCAGGGCCACATGCCTGCGTGTCCTGATCACCTTCCCAGGCTGAACTGTGGGCACCAAAACACCAAAGACTGGAAGTCCCAGTCTCAAGAAACCCCACAGGCAAGGAAGCAAGCAGGCGACTGACCTCTGGTCACCCAGTCTATCCCTCGAAAAGGTCCCGCAGACCAGCAGCCAGCCTAGTGACCTGCTGTGTGCCCCAGGACTCTCCCAGACAGAACTGTGCACCCCAGGACACCAGAGACTGGGTTTCCCTGTCGGCAGAAAAGGGAGAAAACAGGGAACAGGACAGGAGACTACCACAGAAGGCCTCCAAAAGATTCTACCCTGCAGGGTATCAAAGCAGATGCTGAGACTTACAGCCAAACTTTGGGCAGAGTTCAGGGAAATCTTATGAAAGAAGGGGGAGACAGAGATCTGGAGTGGACAAGAGCTCCACAAAGAAAGCAACAGAACCAAAAAATCTGGGCACAGGGGTCTTTTCTGAGACTGATACTACAACCAAGGACCATTGATAGAGAAAACCTAGAACCCCTGCACAGATGTGGCCCATGGCAGTTCAGTGTCAGTGTCCAAGTGGGTTCCCTAATAATGGGAACAGGGACTGTCTCTGACATGAACTGATTGGCCTGCTCTTTGATCACCTCCACCTGATACAGCCTTACCAGGCCACAGAGGAAGACAATGCATCCACTCCTGATGAGACCTGATAGACTAGGATCAGAGGGAAGGGAGGAAAGGGGAGGAGGACCTCCCCTATTAGCAGAATAAGGGAGGCGCATGGGTGGAGAAGAGGGAGAGAGGGTAGGATTGGGAAGGGAGGCAGAAGGAGCTACAGGTGGGAAACAAAGTGAATAAACTGTAATTAATAAAAACATAAAGAAAAAAAGAAAAAGAAATTTTCACACTGCTCTTCCAGGGAACCCTAGTTAACAGGTCCTAGCACCTCATCAGGTGGATCATAATCACCATCTCCAGTTGACACAACACCCTCTTCTAACCTCTGGGACACCCACAAATGAGGCATACATATACATATTAATAAAAATGAAAAACAAACCTTTTAGAAAAGAAGAAAGGCTAGCCAAAGGATGGCCAAATAACTGAGTTATTTCTGAAAGAAGAATCTTATATTCACTCTGAATATTCTAATTCATATCTTTCAAGCGAGAAATTAAACCAAACACCCTACTTCTACTGCATTTTGCCTACCCTACAGTGGGTACCTTTAAATACCAAGGAAGAGCACTTGTCAAGGTATACTGTGAAAGCGTAATTATTTTATCAGACCCTACTACTTTAGTCCCTTAGGGAATATTTCTATTCAACCTTCATCTACCAGGTAAGAAATCTCTGATTTTGTTGGGCTTTTATCTGAAGAAGAGAATGTCACCCCATATGAGGCCTCTCCATTTTTCAAGTGCCACAACTGTTCCCCACCAGTTTTGCAGGTACAGAGTACTTACTATCCACTATGGAAGACCCCCTCCACCTCCAACCCACTGTTTTAGCAAGGGCAGTGTGAGAACTTATCACCTCTTCTACCTCCCCTGCTTCATCTCACTGCAATTAAGGATCATACAAGGCCAAGCAATCACACAATTTTCAGAACCGCAAGAGCCACAGTGACCCCAATTCTACTTTGCTTAATTCTGTTAGAACAATGGCCTTTTTCTGTTTGCTCACTCTTCCACTGGGATTAACCATAAACAAAACATTTGAGATGCACAGCCTATTACTGAATTGTAAAATAATTTAAGCCAAACTCTTGAGAAAGCAGTTTAATACTGAAGTTGCTAAATAATAAAAATAATAACAACTTTTATTATTTTAACTCCAAAGAGAATGTTATAAACGCATTGCTGCAAATCCTAAGAGTTAGAGTAGAGAGCACACACAGGGACAGTTACCTTCCCTGGCCTAATTAAAACGAGTCTTTCTCACACATCTTTCTTTTAAAAAAAAAATGCAGAACTAAAATAGAAGTGATATTTAAATTTACTTTGAAGCCTGAGGATATTGCTAGGAAATTATCAAGAAGCTGGACTTCTGAAAAACAGACACATTTCCACCCTTTCTTTTAGTTATCTGATATATATTTAATAAATACATAACATAGAGGAAGTATTCAAATTATTCATTGTTAGCTTTTAAGTAAACTAACAATTTCAGTAAAAGAGAAAACTCCATAAAATTCCATAAACTCCATAAAATTTTCAGTGTTACGTAGCATAACGCTCAAAAATAAAACCTCTAAAATGTGAGCTCAAAACTGTTACAGTATTTCAGGCTAGAATGTACAACTATCATGATCACTTTAGTGCTTACTGTTTACTCAATATTGTGTCGAGACTTGATAAGCACCACTCACTTAATCCCAGGACAGCAGCCTAAAGTAGATAGTAGCTAAACCGTTTCCTAGTTACAATAGAGGCACCCAACCACCAAGATATGAGCTTATGCAGGACCAATGGACATACCACAATGGACATTTAGACATAAGCATGTCTGCCTCCAAAGCAAAGTCAGAACTTCATGAGGTTGTGACAGTAAATACCACCTGTGCTATTTGTAGGAGAAAAAAAAAGTCAAGTCCTAAATCAGGGCTTGACGAACTTCTTCTGCAAAGGACTAGATGATAATAAAGATTTTAGGGTTGCTGGGTATACTACCTCTAGAAACATTCAGCTCTACTGTTGAATGCCAAGTTGGCCATCAATAGCATGTAAAATAAATGAATGTGACCATATCTCAATAAAACAGTCTCTTATGATCAATCCCAGGACCTTACACAATGTAGGCCAGAGATCTACAACTGAACCACTGAGCGATAGCCCCAGTTCCCAATAATGTTTTTAATTTTTCAACCATGTAATTTCTGGAGGCTCAGATGGGGTTTGAGACTCTGTAAAGCCCTGGCTATCCCATAACTTGCTTTATAGACCAGACTAGCCTGGAACTCAAGAGATCCAGCCTGCCTCTGTCTCCCAAGTGCTGGAATTAAACATGTGCACCACTATGACCAGTTTTAAATGTTTTAAATCACCCTTAGTTCGTGAGTTATTCATGCCTTTAGCTCCATACCAATTCCAACCTAAATGATGCAAAGAGGCTGAAGAAATTGCTCAGTCAATACAGTACTTTTCATACAGTACTTTCTTAGGCAAGCATGAGGGCCTAATTTCAGATCTAAACACACACACACACACACACACACACAAGGCTAGCATGATGGCCTACATGTGTAATCCTAGAGTTGGGAAGGTGGAGACAGGCAGACAGATCTCTGAGACTCACTGACTTGTCAGTCTGGTCTACATGGTAAGCGCAAAGCCAATTAGAGGCCCTGTCTCAAAAAATAAGATGGATGGCTCCTACAGAATGACACCTGAAGCTGACCTCTGTCCACCATACACACAAGTACACCCAAATAAACACACACACACAGAAATGCAGACAAAAAACACAATATTTTATTCTTAAGAGTGCTAAGGATCAAATAGTGGTCCTTCAATGGGTAGGCAAGCACTCTCCCATTACATATCTAACCCTACAAAATATCTTTATGACTTACAAATTCTTACTTGTAAAATTCTTGAATGTTTTGAATACTCTAAAGCAACCCAAAGTCTCAACTCACTTAACCTTTCTGAGAACAACTAAAAATTCTCAAAAGTCCAAAGTTAGTTTTTGAATAGGATGCTCCTCAAGAATAAGTGTCAGAAAAGCTTAGAACTAGAAGAAATCTAATTCTTCCTTGTTCTTTATCTCTATTTTGTAAATCACTTTTAAAATATTTGCCAAGGGCCGGGATGGAACTCAAAGATTAAGCATTGATTTGCCTAGCGTGCATGGTCCCTGGGTTCAATCCCTTGCACAACAGGAAAAAAATCAGATTAATAAAACAATTTGCCTAGCCAATTTGCCAGGTAGGACAGGACTGTGTTTAACACCGTTTGTATGTTATAATGTTCTTCCTTCCTCATAACAGGTTTTACAAAGCGTTTCACAAAAATTCTATCACCTGACCCTTCACAACTATATAAGGAAGGTAATACAAGCTTTCCCACATCTATTTTATAATTTTTTTAAAAACGGTTCTGCAATGCCAAATGTGCCCCAGGAAGGCACAATGCCACTAAGCTGCTGTGCTGGTCTGTTTTGTTTTGTCAAGTTGACACAAGTTAAAATCACCTGGCATTAGGGAACTCCAATTGAGGAATTACCTCCATCAAAGTTCCTATAGGCATGTCTGTGAGACCATTTTCCTAATTAATGGCCTACAAACAATGCCACCCCCAGGGCATGTAGTCCTGGGTTATATAAGAAAGAAGCTGAACAAGCCATGGAGAAGAACAAGCAGTAAGCAGGATTCCTCCCACTCTCTTCTTCAGTCCCTGTTTCCATGTTCCTGCCCTGGCTTCCCTCAGTTATGGACTATAAATGTAAGCTAGAATAAGCCCTTTCCTCTCCAAGTTGGTTTTAATTCTGTTTTATCACAGCAACAGAAAAATAACTAGAACAGTTATTAAGTAACAGAACTACAGCCACGGCCTACTTCCGTAGATACCAGGTTACATGTTCATTTGTTAAACCCTTAAAATTCTCAAGCCTTTAAAGATACTATGTTTAGTCATTTTCCTTTCTACTGTCTTATGAAGAAAACATCTGCTAGTCCCTGACATTTATTAAATTCATCTATAAGCAACAGTGAGTCTATATACTATGCAGATAATATGCCCAGTCAATTAAGAAAGAATATTTTGATGGAAAAATTATCCAATGGAGATGCAGCTCGGTTGGTGCAGTGCTGGCCTAAGCATGCATGAAGCACCATAAAAAATGGTGTTGAGCGATATGTCTTTTAATTCCAGAATTAAAATTTAATTGGGAATTGGAAACAGGAGAATCAGAATTTGATGGTCATCCACAACTACATATTAAGTCTAAGACCAACCTAGGATCCCCAAGACCTTGTCTTGAAAAGTCATCCAGAGAGGAAAAAACAATAAAAACACCTTTGGTAATAACAGCAAAAGAAACAATGAAAAAAAGAGAAGTAGAAACGAATGCATTGCCATTCAAGTCTCAGCCCAACTGTGGCTAAGCTTCCGGTGACTGAAAAATAATGTGAGGTTGGGAAAAGAAAATAAGAGGAGCATAACTACTACTAGAATTCAAACCGACATCAAAGGCTCTAATGACAGCTGAGCCTGCCCTGCAGGTTCTTAGCTCTCCCTCGGAAACAAAACTGTTATATAACTGACCAAGGTTCTTCAACTAACACTTCCTCGCTGCCCCACATACATCTTTTGTCCCACACTTCGTCACCCTACCCCCACCTCCATGGGCAGGATCATAAGCAATCTGGGCTGCCACCATAGCTACAGCTGGACAAGCCTCTGTCCAAAGTGCTGCTTTATTCCAGGAACTGCTACACAGACCACGGGAGGAACACATTAGCTGGCCTAAAGCACGGTTCCAACCTCACACTCTTAGATATTTTTCGTTCTGAGAAGCATCTCTGCCATATCCAACTTTAGGATGAATCAGACTCCGGACATTCCCGCAAATGGAAATCACATCATCATCCCTCATCTTCAAACACAACCCCATGAAAAAGATTATACCGCAGGAGTCATGAAAAACTCTGAGGATGTGCTGTGGCAATTGCTGCTTCTATCGCCTTCCCACTCAAGGCCAAGGAACAAATGTGGACTCTGACTTAGACTTCAATTCACTCAGTAATGAAAGGAATGCATTCATGAACCACAAACATCATTACTCAAAAATATCCGAACAAATCCAGTCACCGAATCAAACCCGCACAGTTTGTGGACTCTTAAGGGCCAGTTACTACAGGCACCGTTCGCCTTTTCTTCTTTCAATAGAAGCACACAAATAAAGGCAATGTTTACAAAAGCAACCAATGTATCAGAAAAGTTCTGCCCGTTCAGGCGCGCTTTAAAAGGTCTCAATCTGTGCCAAATAAAACTCTGAAAGAATGGGAAAATAAAAGGGGTTGCTGATAACAATGCCACGGCCCAGCTATCCAGGTAGCATCACGCAGTGTCTCGAGCAGTTTACAGCTCGACTGTAATTCTGCATATGATCAAGATTATAATTATCCGAATTGTACTTCCTAAAGGATAACTATGAGACCATCCCAAGCATCCCGAGCTGGGCCTCCTCCTCCCCTAAGCCTCAGCCGCAGGTGAGGTTCTAAAGTATACACAGACTAAAGCTCAAGAAAAAAAAAATCGGATCTCATTTTTCCCCCTATAGTGTCCTGTACGCTGGGCACGAAACCTTTAACATAAATATTTACTCGTCAACAAAATGGGAAACGCAGTTCGCGGGGGTTGGGGGGTGGCGGGGGAAGTCAAGGGGAAGAGGGAGGCACTAAGTCACTACTACCGTCCGACTGCAGCAGCAACTTCAACCAATTAGGAGGAGAGGGGAAACTCCACTGGAGTCCCAGGGAGCCGAGACCGCTGGCTCCGCTGCCCCCCGGGCGCGCCGGGGCTCCTCTGGGAGCGGCGGGGTCCCCGAGGAGGCGCGCGGATGCCGGCCTCGGCCTCGGGCGGGAAGCGCCGCAGCAGGCCCGGAGGCCGTCGGAACGCCCGGTTCGCCGAGGGATGCCAGCGAGAGGCGGCGGGCACGCAGCTCCGTCGCCCCGGGAGGCGGGAGAGACCCGAGATGCCCCCGAGAGCATCCGATCGCGACGTGCACGTCGTGAAGCACCGGCGCTGGCCAAGCTTAGGAGGCCCCGCAGCCCTGGCCGCCGCGCGGCCCACGTCAGCGGCGCCCCCGGCCAGCCCGGCCGCCCGCCTGCCCGCCCGCGCCTTACCGAGCCCCGCGGCCCCGCCGCGCCGCCGCGGCGTCGCTTCGAGCCGCTCTCCGCTCCGTGTCTGCCCTCCGCGGGCTGGGCCCGCCGTCCTCGTCCGCTGCCGCCGCCGCCGCCGCGCCTAGTGCCGGGCCGCCCAGGGCCGCCGCGGGGGCTCGGCCGGGCGCCCCCCGCGCCAGCGCCTCATCCCGCCTCGCCGCCCCCCGTCAGGCGCGGGGGCGCCGGCTGCGGGCCGCGGCCTCGGGTCGGCACCTCGGGCGCGCGGCGCGCTCCCCTCCCGCGGCCGCCTGGACCCCCGGGCCGCCGCTGCGCGCCGCAGAGCCCCCTCACCCGCACGCCTCGGGCCGCCCCCGCCCCGCTGCTCCGCGCCCGCTCGGCCTCCGCCTCCAGCGCTCCGCCTCCTCTGCACCCGCGACGCCCGCAGCGGGAGAAGAGGCGCGCCGCCGCGGCCGCGGGCACGAGCACGCGCGAGGAGGGCGCAAGGAGCGCGCGCACGGCCGCCTCGCGCGCCGCCAGGCCTCGCCTGCTGTTGTCCCGGGAAAGCATGTGCGCTGCAGTGGGGAGGGAGAGGGGGGCGCGGCTGGGGGCCGCTTAGGAAGGAAGCGGGGAGCCGAGCCGCTGCCCCGGGGCTTGCGCTTCGCCCGTCCCCCTCGGCCCCTGCGTCCTGCTGGGGTGCAGAGATCCCAAAGGCGCCGCAGGGAAAGGCATCCTCCGAGACTACGGCACAGGCTTCTCTCCTCCCCGTGCTGACCCCAGAATCCTGTCAGTGCACCCGGGACGGAGGGGGCGTTGCCGCGAGTCAGGAGATCCTCCACCCCAGCTCTCTGCCTGGTTTGACGCTAGAATCCATTCGCGCCGCTCGTGTTTTGGAATTGAGGTGTAGGGTGCCTAAAAGTTCCCTCAGTTGGCTTCTTCATCCGGAGTTCTGGACCAGCAAATTGAAAGTGGCGTAGCTGAGGAGGAGAAGGGCAAGAAAGGGTGGAAGAGTAGGGAACTTGAAGGCGCGCGTGATAAGACGACGGATTTGGAGGCAGCGAGGGACTCCCTGGGAACCCCCTGACTGGTTGTCTGCCATTGCCCTTGATTCTTCCCCTGGTTCTTTTGTTCCGCCTCCAAAGGCTGTACAGCACTTCCACCTGCAACGACCATCAGTATGACAGAATGCCGGGATAGTTGGAGAGTCTACTGATTTTCATCCACCGCAAACCCCCTTCCCCACCCCCCTTTTTTAAATCTTTATACCTTTTTCTCCTCCTGACTCGTTTCATATCTTAATGTTGGGGGCAAAGGGAGCAGTTAACCTAAGTGTCTTGCTTCTATGTTCAAGCCTATTAATGCCAAATACTGCATCATCTAATGTCACTGCAGTGACTGGGTCCACTCAGCATTTAGTCATTTCAGTGGGAGTCGTTGAATGTAAAGCACGGCCTTGACCGCAATTAGCTGAATTGCAAGGGCACAACACACACAAACCAGGATTTCACCACATCCTGGAGAGAAATTAGAAGGTGAACACGTACAGTAATTCCATTTTCCTAACCGTAGAACCAACATTTCTTTAGGATAAATACCCTACACGTTTTCTAGCATAGAACCAGGAAAGCAATGGAATCAGAACTGCAGAGGCACACACATGGGAAACATCAAGAAGCCATGTTTGGGGAGTTACCTCAGCCCTCTACTGGAAGACGCACAAACGCTTGCCTCCTTAGGGTCTTCATGAATAGTGCCTAAGAGAAGGTAAATGAGGAACTCCGGAAACCTTAGGTAATTGAAAAGTCTTTCTTTTTACCAAATCAGAACTGCCTCTTTGGGTCACAGTGAGCAATGCCTGCCAGAGGCACAAGAGTGAATCTGGTAACCTGTGTTGGTCTGGGGATTTGGTGAACATGAAATATGAATATCCTGTGATACCCGAGGAAGTCAAGAGTGGAAGGAGAATTAGGTCACCACAGGAGGCAAGTTTTGCCCAAGGCCATGGTATCTTGGCTACACAGCTCAGATTCTCCAGAGTCTATCTGCATTCTATTCCGGTAGCCTTTACATCCTAAAATTTTACATAAAACCCTGACATACTTACTGTTAGATGGTTTATGATCCATAGTTGGGTCTGGGTGACATACAAAGGAATTAGGACTTATGAATACATTGGATGATACAAACATTTTTCTTTAAATCCTCTTACAGGTTTTGGTGGCTATTTTTATTTGTATTTTATCTAGTTAGTTCAAATAAAGAATGGACTCTAGGTATTTTCCAAACACCACAGATGTATAGGCAAGTTCAAGGATTCTGATCCTCCTTTATCTGTTGTGAGCCAGGTCCCTCCCCCTGGATAGACTCATCCAGATGTCCTCTGTGTCAGTGTTTATCATCACTAAACCTGCATATAAACTGGAGGCTTTGATCACGGGGCAATTCTGTAGTCATCTGACCTTGGTGCTTTAAATGTTTATAATCAATTACCTCTGTCTTCATAACATCCTCACTGTTCTAAATATATAAATCACAAAAATTGCCACATTCCCTAAAAAGAAAAGCCTATCCAACTATAAAGTGAAGCTAAGTGATAGGATTTGTTTTCTGTGTGTGACTTGCTTCAGTATTTACAAGGTGAGGGGAAGAAAGAGGAACGCATGCTCCCCCTCTCTGAAACTGTTGGATGCCTCAAGCTGGCCTCCTTTCTCAGCCTTGGCACTGTCATCTTGCAGGAGGTGGCATCTGGGCTCACTCCCTGCATCTCAGATCTGTTGCATTGCAGTCCCCTCTAGGCCGAGAAGCAGAGTCACAGTGCAGACAAGTAAAGCCAGCCAGAAGAGCAGCCTCACATGTGACTGCAACACTTACCTAACCCTGAGTTGTAAAAAGAACCTGGGAACTGAGCAAGGGAGAGAAAGAAGGTTACTTGAATCCAAAAAAAAAAAAAAAAAAAAAAAAGAATACTTAACAGCTGGCTTGTTAAAAGTGGGCCAAGTTTAATAGAGAATTCTCCCAAACTGACAACTGACATTGACTTGCTTCTTTATTTTTCTGACCGAGAGGCCAGCTCCATATTATATTCCCATTCTAAATGGGGGTGAGGATTTTTTTAAGGAAGATTTGCTCTCAGCTGGGCAATGGTGGCCCATGCAGTTATAATCCTAGCACTCAGGAGGTAGAAGCCAAAAGATCTCTGAGTTCAATGCCAGTCTGGTCTATAGAGGGAATTGAGGACAGCCAGGGTTACACAGAGACCTTTGTCTTGAAACAAACAAACAAAATGATTTGCTAACTAACATTCCCCTAGCTATTGGGCAACATGTTAAGGAACATATGGGTCTTCTTTACTAGAGTTTGACAAATCTGGTACATTTGAAATAATAAGCTTCACCTTCTTGCCCATCACTTTTCATTTATTAGCCTCTGCAACAATGACTTAGAACTTTTACTTACTCAACAATGTAGAAATGTTACTTATTCTCCCACAGAGGTTTTTTCTTTCTTTCTTTCTTTTTTAAACCTGGATACCAGCTGCACCTGTCTGCATGTTTGCTTTTGAATCATTCAAGTCCTTTGTCATCCCTCTGTCCTCTAGTATTCTAAATGTTGACTTCAGAGCTCTGACCTTCTGCTCTTGCTATTCTCTTTCTATACTCCCATCCTAGGCAATCTCCAGCTTCGGGCTTTAAATAGAAATCCGTGCATCAACTCTGACCTCTCCCAGAGCTCCAGACATAGATCCAGCAGACTCCCACACAGCTATGCTTGGATATTTCAACCTTGATGTATCTGAAACAGAACATTTTTAAAGACAAGGTCTCTCCATGTAACTCAAATGCAAACTCATAATGTAGCTCAGGCTAGCCTGGAACCCATGATCCTTCTGCTTCTTGAGTTTTGGTTTACAGGTATGCACCACAATGATCAGCTCGCTCGCTCACGCTCTCTCTCTCTCTCTCTCTCCCATTCTCTCTGTCTCTCTGTCTCTCTCTCTGTCTCTCTCTCTCGATCTGTGTGTGTGTGTGTGTGTCTGTGTGTGTGTGTGTCTGTATATCTGTGTGTCTGTGTCTGTGTGAAGGGCTAGGGATCAAACCTAAGATCTTATACATCTTATACATAACGCTACACAAGCATTCACTATTACAAGCTACATTCCAGTCCTAAAAGAAAATTATTGTCTATATTCAAAACAAAACCAAAAATTGCTTTTTTCCATCCCATGGCCAAAGCACCCCTTTTGGTCAGCCAGCACACTGGTTTTGTCAGGAAATTCTTCCAGTGCCACACTCCAAGCTGAATGTAATCCCTTCCCTCTTAATGATCCACATCCAGATAGACCCTCATCACTCACCTGGTGAGCTTATATTCTTTCTTTCCTGTGGCCTGATCTCAATAGAGCCACAAAAGAATCCCTTTGTTTGTTTGTCTGTCTGTATGTCTGTCTGTCTGTCTGTTTGTTTTTCCAGACTCCCTTCTCCTTGCTTGAAGCCTTCCAGGGCTCCCTGGTTCTTTTTTTTTTTTTTTTTTTTTTTTTTTTGGCTCCCTGCTTCTAACCACACTACTCTGAAACTCTTCCTCCAGCCTTTCTAGTCCCTAAACCTTATCTATCCAGTCTTTACCTCTCATTCATTCTGCATCAACCTAACCTGCAGAAGCAGCTTCGTTTTCCTGGCTTCTTGTTGTTGTTTGTTGTTTTTTGTTTTTTGAGACAGTGTTTTTCTGTGTAGCCTTGGCTGTCTTGGACTCATTTTGTAGAGCAGGCTGGCCTCCAACTCACAGCGATCTACCTGCCTCTGCCTCCCAACTGCTGGGATTACAGGCATGCACCACTGCGCCCAGCTCTTCCAGACTTTTAAATTAACCTTCTGAGCTTCTGTCTCAAACAGTCTGTCTACTCTGGCCTCTCATTCTGTTCTTTTCACAAAGCACTCATCACTATGTTGTTGTGTGAGATTGATACTTTTTTTTTTTGTCTCTTTCATTAAAATGTAAAGACCGTTAGGACAGTGGCTTTCTTCATGCACCCTTGTGTCCATATTGACAAATGGTACTAACAGGAAACAAAAACAAAAACAAAAGTAACTCATTTCTTATCTACTGGTACTTGTTATCATGTAGTATTACAAATGGGAATAACTCCAGATTATAAAATTAAATAATTTGCAAATCAAAGTATCCTGGAAGTCTTTAAAAAAAGAAAGACAGAAAGATGGCGGATGTGTCTTCCTCTGTTTCTTTCCATCTTACTCTTTTTGAGACAAGGTGTCTGGCTCAAACTGAACCTTACTGTTTGGCTAGCCTGGATTGGACAGCAAGCTCCTGGGACCCGCCTCTCTCCAACACCAACTTCATAGGCACATGAAGCCATGCTTGGCCTTTTTTGGCTTTTGTTTCATCTGTATGAGTGTATGGTGTTTGCACATGTGTGTATGCATATTAGCATGTATATGTATGCACATATGTGAAGGCCCAAGGATGATGTCAGGAACCATCCTCTGTCACTCTTTCACCTTATTCTTTGAGATAAAGTCTCTCATTCAAATGCAAAGCTCACCCATTTGGGGAGTCTCTGCTGGCCAGCTTGCTCCACAGATCCTCTGCCTCCACTTTCTGAGGCTGGAATTACAGGAGGATTATCACCGCTACCTGGCACTTCTATGGGTTCTGGGGACCTGAAGTCTGCCAGCACTTTAGCTGCTGAGCCATCTCCCCAGCCTATGCCTAGCTTTTTTTTTTAATATTTATTTTACTTTTTTTAAGATTTATTTATTATTTATTCAACAATCTGCCTGCAGATCTTACTATAGCTGGTTATGAGCCACCATGTGGCTGTTGGGAATTGAACCTAGAACCTTTGGAAAAACAACGAGTGTTCTTAACCTCTGAGCCATCTCTCCAGCCCCTATGCCTAGCTTTTTAACACAGGTGCTTGGGACTCAAAATAAGGTCTTCTTGCTTTTACAGGAAGCACTCTTGACCACTGAGCCATCCAGAGCCCCACAATTAGATTTTATTTGTTGAAAAGTAAAAGCACGGAAAAATTAAAATCAAATTATATCCAGTGCTTTTTTGTTCCAAATGAAATGATCACTGTATTGAAAACAAGTGCAAAAGTTTTTCATTCTGTGTCATGTGCTACCATGTAAACTTGTACAAATCAGTTAGTATGTCTACCTCCCTCTGTGAAATGGGCCTGCACATGTTTCTTCTTGAGTTCACCATCACAGTGGGAGAGGAAATCAATGTCTGTGAAAATGCTCTGGAAGAAAGAAAATCTGGAAACAATGACTCTATTTTCGTCTTGTGTCTGAAGAATAAGAAAGAGGGCTGCAGAGAAGTCTCAGCAGCTAAGAACACTGCTGCTCTTCCAGAGCACCTACATTTGTTACCAGTACCCACAGAGCTGCCTCAAACCATTTGTAACTCTATTTCGAGGGAATCCTATGCCCTGTTATGGCCTCCTCAGGCACCAAGCATGCACATAGTACACAGGAATGAATGAAGACAAAATACCCTTACACATAAAAATTTTTAAATAAAATAAAAAGAATAAAAAACATTGAAATGGCTGGTTTTACATACTTTTTTAAATCAGCATTTTAAAATAAAGTATCAGGAAAAAAAATTCTTTCTAAGATACCTATGTGGTCCACATACTGAAAGCTTACCCCCTATCTTTCATCCCTCAGCTCCTATGTGGCAATATTAAGAGATATTTTCTGTGATGTCTTGACTTGCCTCAAACTTGTGGGCTCAGGTCAGCCTCTTGCCTTAGCCCTCCCTAGAAGCTTGGGTTAATAGTCATGGCTATTAGAACAATTAAAGGTGAGAGCTAGTGGAAGTTGGTTAGGCCCCTGTTGGGAGTGGGGGGGCTGCCTTTTGGAAGGGATTAAGGTCATTCTTCTCCCATCCTGATCTTCCAAGAGAGGGTTATCATAAAAGAGTAAGTAAGCTTGGTTCCTCTTTGATCTCTGGCTTCTTTTTCACTATGTGATCTCCCAGCCATGGTGCCATCCGCCATGATGTAACACCATGGGGTGGTGGGTGGGGGCTTGCCGCTGTTTGGGATTTCAAACCCCCAAATTATGAGCTCTATAAACCTGTTTTCTTTACAAATGACCCCAGCATCAAGTATTTCCTTCCAGCAATGAAAACCAGCTTAAGAGAAGGAAGAAGCGACCTTTGTGCAAGTGTACCACCTACCTACGTGAGATCCTGAACTCTGTAGCATCAGAACAACAACACACAATTGATTATGTAGTTAGATGTTAAGGTGAGCCAGAAAACGAAAGGAGTAGCACTGAAATGCAGACATCTGTTTAATGTGTTTTTTACCAAGCGCAATCAAGTAGAGCTCTGTACAAAGTTTAATGGACAAAGAGTTGTCACATTTTGGGGTAGGAGATCCTTGAGAGGCAGCAAAAATGTTTTGGAGGGGAGTGTAGTACAGCGCTGTTTGTTGTTGTTTGTTTGTTTTGTTGTTGTTTTTCAAGAAAAGTCTCTCTATGTAGCCCTGGCTAGTCTCAAAACTCACTTTGTAGACTACACCAGGCTGGCCTCAAACTAGGAGATCCACATGCCTCTGCCTCCTGAGTGCTGGGGTAGTACAGCGCCTCTTTGAAGCTGTGTACCCCAGCAAGCATGCTGTTTAGAGTGCATACTTACTTGAGGTGACTTGAGAGAATCTGCAACTCCCTTTGGTGGCTGTGACAGTGGGGAGATGCTAAGATGATAAAGTGCACCCACATACCCTCAACTTTCACTGTAACTGAATGTTCCACTCCTCCCTTCGAGCTCAGCCTGCCTGAATCAGCACTCCATTCAGACACGTTGCGATGCTCCCAACCCCAAAGCATTTTATTAGATCTAAAGAACTGAAGCCAATGTGGAGGGAATGCATGGGAAAGTGACTTGGGAAAGCGAAAGATCAAAGAGAGGTCACTCAACCCCAGACTGCTGCTTTCCCAGGCTGCTCCCAGCAATTCCCCTCCCACGAGCTTGTCTTTTATGACTTCCAGTTTCCAGAACTCAATGCATTTCAGACAGTCTAAAGCATCTGGGTTTTCCTGCCATATTCAAAATACATGTTGGCTGAGAGTTCACCTATGCTTCTGAAACTGAATGCGGAAGATAGGGGGTTTCCCAGGCAACTTGAGAGGAACTGTACTAGATGATCCTATACAGCATTTTTTAAAGTCACTGTACTTGGCTTAGGAAGTTATTTTTGTGTTTAACTTTAAGTACAGATGATCCCTGGATATACTGGGGGCTAGGGGTCATAATATATCAAACAAAACAATAAAGCTACCCTATCAAAATATTAGTCCCCTGCTCCCCACTCAATTTTTCCTCTATGTATTTCATGATGAAAACAAACAGTATTACTCCTCTGAGTGATATAAAAGGCCAGGCTCCAGCAGAGCTGGTAACATACTAAAACTTACCAGCTCGCTGCTTCTTTCTCAGGTCATACTCTAATTTAAAAGCTGTTTCTCTGTAGTCTTTGATGAGTTTTAAAAATAAAAAGCAATGGCAATGACCTTCTTGCTTAGGGCAACAGGATGGTTTTGTAAAGGAGTACAACAAAGAGATGTGTTGAGCAGGTGAGAAAATTATAATTTAGTTGCTTCGGAATGCCTCTCTGGGTAGTGCTCAGTAGAAGACCTAGTGTTTACTCAAGTATGAGACGCTGTTGACTTTGAGAGATGTTTAAGCAAAGAGAGATTCATAAAGTCTATATGGTGATAAAAAGCAATATTGAGACGGAGGCGAGAACTCCGTTAGTGAACGTTTTCAAAAGATGATGTAAATAAGACAACACCAACAGACAAGCTAAAGTGAAAGGAGGAAAGCCAACCTACTACTGAGGTGTCTGCCCATCCATCCTCACGGCACACTATTCACAATGGTCAAGATATACAGACAGCCTACAAATGATGTATAGAGAGCATGTGAAACAGGGAAGTGGCTTAACAGACAGAGGCACTTGCCACAAAGTCTGACAATCTGGGTTCAATCCCTAGAACTCATGGTGGAAGAAGAAAACTGACTCCGAAAGTTGTCCCCTGACTTTCACATAACTCTATGGCATGTGGAAGCAAACACATACACACATACACTCACATACCACATACACACACACACAAACACACCATACACTCACACACACAGACACACAGACACCACACACAGACACATACACACACACCACACATATACCACACACCACACACACACACAAACATACCACATGCACACAAACACACCATACACACACTCTTCATATATATGCAATAAAAATAAATAATAAAAATGTTTACATATGTAAAAAGAAAATGCGACATATGTATCCAATGGGGCATTATTCATTCGTATGCAAAAGTGAAATTATCTCATCATTTGCAGAAAAATAGATGAAGCTAAAGTTCATGTTAAGCAAATCACACCAGGATTGGAAAGACAAGTATCATGTTTCCCTCACATATAGAATGTAGGAATGGCGGCTATAGAGTATAACATGGAAATAGAAGAGGGCCTATTTGAGAAAGAAAGACTGATGGGAGGGGACTGAGAAGAGAAATGAGTCATGAATATAAGCAAAGTACAAAATACACTTGCATAATAATGTCATGATGAAACCCACCATTGTGTACAATAAATATATAGTAATAAAAAAAAACAGGTGGCACCCAGTGGGAGGTCTTTAGATCACTGAAGGGGGGCCTTTGGAAGGGATAGTAAGCGCTTAGGTTACTAACCCTTCTTTTGTTTCTTGGCCTTGAGGTAAGCAGTTTACTCTTACTATGCATTACAGTGGTCATTTGCCAACTCAGGTCCAAATTAGTAGTACCAACTGATGATGGACTAGAACCTCCAAAACTGTAAGCCAAAGCAGACCTTTTCTCCATATAAGCTAATTTTCTCAACTGTGGTAACAAAAAGCTGTTTAACACACCCAGCATTCTGACACATCCAAGGAGAGAACCCCATCCCAAACGAGAGCACCCACTTGCCACTGCTTTCCTCTCATTTACCACAAAGGGTAAGGAAACAAAGGGCCTTGCATTTCTGTTACCATCACTGCTTTTCATTAATGTACTCGCTGCCTTTTCCCATGCCCACTAAAAAAATCAAAGACAATTCCACAGCCAGGTACAGTCATTCAAACCAGCCTCTTCTACATAGATTAAGTATTAAAACTAACAAGTATTTCAAACAGTTGGTCTTTGCTGGAGCGTTTTCCTTTGGGAGTGGGAGAAAGTGAGAAAAAAAATTGCTTGTGGTTTGTTTCTGAAACACAAATCTCATCCTGCAGCTCAGGATAGCCTGGAACTCATGATTCTCCTGCCTCAGCTTTCCAAGTGCTGGCATTCCAGGAATGTGCCACAAAGCCCAGTGCTCATTACTATCTTTCGATAGTAGAGGCAAGCTAGAGTAAGAGAGTAATTTTTTTCTATTCAATCTATTCCATAATCTCAACTACCCCTCACTCCAAACTAGTCCCTGTATCGACCCCAGCCCCACCCTCTCACACACACACACACACACCCGGGGTGGTTTCTTAGGCCAGACACAGGCTTCCACAGTATCATCGCCATGACTCTTCCATGGTGTCCTTTCAGAGGAAAATTAAGCCAATCCCCCTGTTTTTCCTGAGCAGGTCAGAGATTTTGTGTTTTCTTTTTACCAAGGGAGAAAGCTAGCTTCAGGGAAATGAGGGAAGCTCACTGAGAGAAGCAGCCTACCTAATTAAGTTCTCACCTGTACAGTAGGGACCATGCTAAAGGCTGGGCAGAGAAAGACAAACAGGGAGTGCCTCTGATTCTCAATGCCTGACGTTTAAGAGAGATGAAAACAGCACGAGCTAATCTATGGGCATACAGACATCAAACAGCTGTGCAAACATTGGGCAGCGGCAGAAATTAAACACGAAAGTAAATAAAGTGTTTACGTTATGTAAAAGTCACGCAGCTGCTGTTATTCTCTACCAGGGCTCAGGAGGAGACTAGGAACAGGAGGCAAAAGAGCTTGGGTTTTTTGGGTTTTTTTTTTTCTGTTGGGGATGGTGTCTGCAGGAAGGAGCAGAGAGGTCACATGTGGCTCAGGGAACAAAGGCAGAGTATTACATAAACCCTCGTCTGCTGGTGCATAACCTCTAAACCTCGGTCTTCGGGATGAACTGAGTTTGTTTCTCAGAAGTAGCTCTTCCATGTCAGACTGTGCTTTTAGGAATCTATGTCAGTAACTAATTTTAAAGTGTCAGAGATGGCCTGAGTGACCAGTCACAGCAGGAACCCAGTGAAGAGGTCTGAGAGCTGCCCCCAGAACTGTCCTACCTCAAAGGACAGCTTGATTTTCTACATGCATTCACACCATCAAGTGGACTACAGTAGCCCACCATCATCAGAGACCCTGCCCGGTAGCCTGGCATGGTGGAACTCTCCTCAGCCTTCCTAATGAAGAAACACAGCTTTAATCAGCCTAGATGCCTGCAGCCTAGACACCTGGAGCATGAGACACATGAATGATTGATGACCTACTAAGCTGCTCCTGAATCCTACTTTAGATGCTGAAAGGGAGGAAGGCCTTTTGTGTTTAAGTGAAAATAACTGTTTATCCCAGTACTAGACATAAAGTATAATAACTGTACTAGACATTAAGTATAGTAGCCTATATCTGAAAAACAATAAAGATTTGAAAAGAAAAAAGTTCCCTTAATAGCATTGTTTAGTTTTTAATGTCAATAAATGTTTTCATTATTTTTATGTAATCATATACCCATACCATACTCTCTTTCATTGTCCTCCACCACAATGCCTGCTGGGTCATCTTTGCTGAAAAAAAAGTGTGTACACATTGTAAACTCCTGAAAATTAGAAGGTTTCTTTCCTATTTTGGATGCAACTCAGAGGTAGAGAGCTGCCCAACATAAGGTCTGGAGTTCAATCCCCGACAACATACACTTTAAACCACAAAACAAAAATCGTTCCCTCACCCCTCACTTTAGCTGAGACTGAGAACTCAGTGATTAGTTAAGAATAAAAGAGATCCAGAAGAGACTTTTTCCCCCTTTCCTTTCTTTTCTCTCCCCGCCCCTACGCCCTTGGTACGGTCTTAATGTGTATGTAGCTCAGGCTAGCCCCAAAGTCAAGCTTCTACTTCACCCTCTCCAGTGTTGGGATTACAGACACCATTACGCTTGAGCTAGGAGACCTGTCTCTTAAAACCCTCTCCGACTCTCTAACGCTTCCCACTTTCACATGAGAAGTCCTGGGATGTGTTTTAAAACTGATTTTGTGCTCAGGGCCTGCCTGATCCAGTAAGAGATGCCCTGAAGTTCATGCATGTTCCGGTAGGAAGGTTATAGTTTTGTAACTGAATAAAATCCTCAGGCAGCTGGGAACAGAGTTAATGCTGTCTGATGCTAATTACTCCCTAGATCTAGTTTATTATAGGAAACAGATTCAGTTCTTAGCATATTCTCTCAGGACATGATCTACATAGTCATTAATTTTATTCTTGAGTTTCACATATTTCATTCATGTTTTTATTTGGATTTCTGTAAACATAAATATATTTATTTCATACTTTATTACTACATGGTCATTGAATTAACCTTATGGAGACATCAATTTAAAACAAAAATGCTCCAGGCTAGAGAGATTGCTGAATAGTTAAGAGCATGAACTCTACTTCCACAGGACCTGAGTTTGGTTTTCAACACCCATATCAGGTGGCTCACAACTCCAGCTCTGAAGGGATCCAACTCCTCTGGTCCACCAGGGCACCTGCGCTCCTGTGCACCTGCCATACCAGATACACACATGCACATAAGTTTTCAATAGCTTCTAAGCAACTGTAAGAAGAGGTTCTAAAATTCAGGGCCGGTGCCTTGTAACCCACAAAGAGACACATGGTTCTCCTAAGCTAGCAATCCAGGACCAGGCCAGACAAATGTGTCTCTGAGCTGTTATCACAGTGTACTAGCTACCTGTGAAAAGCTGGGCCCAGAGGTAAAGTTTCTGTTTCAACAGGAGACAGAGAGAGACCGAGACAGAGAATATAAACTAATTGAGTTATCTCCAGGTAAGCAAGGAAGAGGGGTCTGCACTGTCAGGGCCACCAGATACATAACAAGTTTAGTTTAGTTCTCACCAGAGACTCAGGTTGCCAATTTGGAAAAACGATCGACTGCTTTCATCCCTCTAGCTACACACCTGGAATATCAAGGGCAATAACATCCTGACTCCTTCCTTTAAAAAAGCAAGAAGGAGTTTGTTCACATTATTACTTCAGACTACCTTTTATATAGCCTATATGACCACTCAGCCATTAAGGAGAGGCAACTGTGCCAAGGATGCTTCCTTTCTGTACTGTTTCCTTGGGGAGAGGACTCAGTTGTTCAAAGTAGGCAAGCATGAGGTGGAGGAGACACGCACCCAAACGTAGCTGACATTTCAAGCTTTGGGCAATTAATAATGAGCCCCTTGAGTTGGAGGCTGTCATGCCTAGCACACTACTTATTTATTATTTATGTTTGTTTGTTTTATGTGTGGGGTTTGTTTTGCTTGCATGTATGGGTGTATACCCCGGACATGCTCACCATGCTATTTTAATTGCTCATTCCAGAAAAAAACAAACAACAAACAAACAAACAAAAACCTACTTTCCAATCTTCAAAGACTAAGGAGTGAAAATTATTTTAAAAGCAAACATAAAGATGTTTGTCAAATGGAATGGACCAAAGGATCTAACCAGGAGGGGGGTGATTTTGAACAAATATTCAATTGTTTTCCATTACTCCATCTGGGTCTGTTCACAGGGAATTTGGAACCTCTTCCTGACAGAGGATGGAGGACCTCTTTGCACCTCTGGGAGGTCCACAGGAAAAGGGAGGAAGGGGGGAAGTATTTTCAGAACATGGTAAATAATGCCAAAATAAAGATAACATGCAGTCTAAAGAGAAGCTGAGCATACAAGCAACACATTGAGCCTGGAAGCCACTGCGTTGAGCGAGGCAGCAGAAATGGAAGCCAGAAAACAGAGCCAGCAGGCATAGTGACAAGAAGAGCAAGGCAAGGAGTGGCAGGGACAAGATCAACAGGGAAAGCTGTCCTGAGCAAATACTTGGGACAAGAGCTCAAGGCACCTAGCTATTTATTTGTACTACAGGGCATGGGGGAGGAATGGCCATTGAAGGGCAAAGAGGGACATATTGGTAAAATGTAAACGAACTTGATATGCACTCTGTAGTCTTCAGAGCACAGCACGGTATTAACGTGAATAGTTAGGCACGGGGCATAAGAAATATTCCATGTATTTTGTTCAGGTAAGCACCCACATATGTGAAACATTTACTTTGCTCCATGCCTAGCTATTCACATTAATTATAAATCTGTCACTTAGCATTTCCAACAATAGACTCAATTAAGTACAATTCTATCTGCTTTGTAGCACCAGAGACATGAGAGAAAGGTCGGATGATTTCCCTAACATCACACACAACCAGCAGCGTTATGGTTTAAACTTGGGTCTCTAGGCCTTCAGAGCCTGGATGTCCTCAAGTTTGACAGAATTTGATATTCGCATTTCTTCTTTCTCCCTGCCTTCTGATCTAGTCATTCTGGGGTGAATCCGGGACTCCCCACGTTAACCTCCATCACTGCTGGTATGGACACAGTTGCTCAGGTACCGAGGCCACGCACTTGAGAATTCACCATCAAAATCATAGACTTTGCAGCTTTTATTACGATAGTCTTTCTACTTATTTTTCCTCCCCAAACATACGTTTCCGGTCATTCAGAATCAGACAAAAGTTAACCCATCTGATGCCTAGCAGAATCAATCTTCATCACCAGATGAAGCACCACAGATCCCACTGACTGCTCAGCCCCAACTCAGAGCTATAGACAGACCCTTCCTTATCGTTGTTAGAACTGGATTTGTCATCAAAGATCTCAGGTAACCCACAGAAGAAGTAGCGAGTGTTCAGACAAGGGAATCCCATCTTATTGGCTCTCACCTGAACAAGACTACAATAAGGACTTGCCTTTCAATATTCCCAGAGACAGCTTTCAAATAGCTGGGCCAGTTCTCACAACTAATTACCCACCAGACAAAGCAGAAGGAGAGAAATCACTGCTAGGTCCCCATCATCACTGTCATACATAATGCGTATTTCTCTTACTTTTGATAAACTCTTGAATTCCTGGATCCAGCTTCAGGGGAGAAATCCATCTTGCTTATGAGGTCTTCCCCTCTCCAAAGGTGCCCCCTTGCTTTAGTGCTGACAGATTTCCTTAAAGAGATTGTGAGATGTTTCTTCAGAGAAACCCCAAGAGGCTAGAATGGGTTGCTTTGCAATTTTCATTTCTCCAAATGAGAATGAGCAGGTCACAGGACGCCTGATAATCTCCATCAGCAGGAAATGTTCGTGGCTGCATCCTCTTCCAGTTTCCCAAGTCTTCTCTCTGCTTTCTTTGCTGCCTTTCCACTTAAGTTTGTCCGTAAACGCCTTTGTGGCCTCCACTGCAGGCCTCAGTCCAAGGCAGAAAAAAAAAAAAAAAAACGGATTCTTTTCATCTATTCAAGTGTGATCTGGGGCAGACAAGCCTGCTGCACAGGCGAAAGACACAGAGAAGTACTCTGTATTCAGCATTCATTTCGCAGAGCCCATCGTGGGCTGCCCTTGGCAAAGCCAGCGCAGAGACCAGGGCCACTTGGCAGACGCAGGAATGCTACTGGTCTGACCCCTCCCTCCACCTGGATGGAGCATCCTGGTCCAAAACAGCAGGAACTAGGCATCCTGTTCCAAGCACTTCTCCCAGGTTCACCTTTTAAAACATCCTTGATCTGTCCAAACAGCAACTTTTAGATTTACTTTTATTTTGAATGCTGGGGAAATTTCGGAGAACATAATAGTTACTATATATAGAAACCATTAGCATAACGGTACCTGAATGGAATGTTAGTATCAAATGGAACACACTTCCTGTCTTCAACACCAGAGAATGTAGGCCTCAGATAGAACAGCAGGAGAAGGGCACTAGGTGGAAATGAAGGTTAAATAGTCCAAGGATATTTTTCCTTTGTCTCTAATTTACTAAAAGTCTACTTTTCTGGACAATCTTTTGAAAGGTTTGGGATGGACAAGGCTCTACCCTTGAGCCAGAGGACTCATGTTCAATTCCCATTTGCCACACAGCAGCTCACAACTATCTGTAACTCCAGTTCCAGGGAATCTAAAAGGGGTGCACATTGCATGTGGGAACAATATCCATACACATAAAATAAAAATAAACAAAAAATTAAAAATTATATGAGAAGTCACTAACTGATCAGTTACAAGATAAATGCTAAAAACATCAGAGCTGGAGAGATAGCTCAGTGGTTAAGAGAGCCTGGGCTCAGTTCCCAGAACCCATATGATGCTTTACAACCACCCATAACTTCAGTTCAAGGGATCCAATCCCCTCTTTCCATCTCTGTGGGCACCAGGCACACATTTGGCACACAGACACACAAACAGGGAAAATATTCCTGCACATAAAAATAAAAGTAATATATCTTATTTAATCTTTCTTGTATCCTAAAAAATTAGTGTTTAGAAAATAAAAATTAAAACAATTCTCATTAACAATAACTAAAACATAAATTGCCAAAAAATAAGGTGGACAGAACATGTATAGCATCTAGATGAATGGAATCCAAAACCTTTGGGGAAAGATCTCAAAATCTATACATGGCTAGTAATTCCAGAATAATTCTCCAAACAATGATCTAAACATCCAATATAAAAATTCCAATGATATTTTTAGGTGGCAATGAAAATGGTGGATAAAAGGATAATTTACATATTATCATATCAGATGTACAGATATATCCAGAGATATTATCATATTTCCAGGAGATACTAAAACCAGTGATATCTTGACAGATGTGCAGAGTATTTGAAAAGAATCAGTGTTAAAAACAATCTCTAACAAAGAAATGTTGAGGTTACCAAGTTTGATTTTATTAAAACTGGCTAACATCCAACATGTTACAAATCTTTGAGATGATCTGTTTTTAAGAGCCAAAAATTATTTGCAACTTTATCATACAAAAAAGATCTATAACTTAACAAGTGTGACAGCTAATCTTGGTTGTCAACTTGGTGCAACTTAGAATCAAATAGGAGGGAAAAACCTGTGGACATGTTGCTGCCTTGTCAACTTTCTCACTGCTGAGACAAAACAGACTGACAAAAACAACTTAAAAGGAGAGAGAATTTATTTTGGCTTACAGTTCTGGAGGGGTAAAGTCCATGGTAAGGCCAATAGAGCAGCAAGCAAGGCTGGTACGTTGGTAGGAGTAGGGCGTTGGCTGCTCGCATAGTATCCACACTCATGAAGCCAAGAATGAACAGGAAGCACGACCAGGCTATTGAAGTCTCAAGGCCCACCCACACCCAATGACCCACTTCCTTCAGGGCCGCCTAATGATTCCACTACCTTTGGAAACAGTGCCACCGGTTGATGAGCAAGAATTTATATATTTGAGCCTACAGGAAACATTTCACACTCAAACCGCAGTTGGTTTTCCCAAAGGTGTTTAACTGAGTGGGAAGAGCGTGCTTGAGCCTGGGTAGCACTGCCCATGGACTGGGGTTGCACCCTGAATGCATACAAAGAGCTAGCTGAGCACCAGCGTTCAGCTCTCTGTTCCTGACCTCTGAACCCAACAGAACCAGCTAACTCACTCTTCTGCAACCACAGCTGCTCTTACCGCCACACCTTTCTAGCTATGGCAAACTGTCCACCCAAACCGTGATCTGAAATAAACCTTTCCTTCCCTAAGTCTGTTTTGTCATAGCAACAAGGAAAGTAGCCAACACAGCAGATAATGTCAGTGTCTTCATCTTTAGCCCATAATAAACAGCAATAAATGTCCCTACCATCTTAAGGTGGTCTTGGTTTCCATATGACAATAAGAAATGCTATCTTCTTTTGTGTTATTTCTAGGATTTAAACAATTTTCCTAAAAATTCTAAATTTTAATGGAAAAAAAAACACTTGAGGGTAGCTAAATGGTTTGGGGAAAATCAAAGGAAATAAAACAGAAACAGAAAAAAGGCAACTTGCCTTACCTATCAAAACAAAGTCTATAACAAAGAGAAGCAGCCATGCCTTGCCTTTTCATGGGCTGTCCCTGCTTAAAACTTGGACAATGTGTTTTTGCCCAAGAAATCTCTCAGTCTTTCTTTCTTTCTTTCTTTCTTTCTTTCTTTCTTTCTTTCTTTCTTTCTTTCTTTCTTTCTTTCTTTCTTTCTTTCTTTCTTTCTTTCTTTCCCTTTCTCCCTTCCTGCTTCGCTCCCTCCTATAACAAAGTAATTCTTCTCCCTTCCCTAGCACGCAATCACACGATTTCTAATAACTCTAATCTAGTCATCACAAAAATTTAGTAATACTTACACTTTAACACCACTTAGCCCAGTCTTTTGTCATTCTGAACTATTGGCTAAAACCCTGAAGGCTGGAAGTCATGAGTAAAGGACGTTTCTTACCATCACCAAACTGTTACTACTGGCTTTTTTCACTTACATGGTACCTTTCTTTTTGTGAAATATGTCACATTTTGGGTGAGCGTGGTGGTTTCAATGAAAATGGCTGCCATAAGTCTATACACGTGAACACTTGATTAGGAGGTGTGGCCTTGCTGGATGAGGTGTGTCAGTGAGGGTGGGCTTTGAGGTTTCAAAAGCCCATGCCAGGCCCAGTCTCTGTCTCTGTCTGCCTTCCACTTGTAAGTCAGCTACAAGCTTTCTGCCACTCTTCCAAAATCAAGCCTGCTTGCCTTGCACCCCCCTTGATGGCCACGGGCTCACACTCTGAAACTGTAAGCTAGCCCATAATCAAATGCTTTCTTTTATAAGTTGCATAGTCACTTCGCAGCTAGAAAAGTAACAAAGACAGTGAATAAACTCATAGACATCATGATTTTTTTTTTTTGGCCAAATGGTACGCTGATGAAAACAGGGCTGAAAAATTGGAAGTAGGACTTCATCCAGAATCTACCAAAACCAAACAAACAGCAGCAAAAAAAAAAAAAAAAAAAGTATCTATTACTCTGGATGTTTTCTCATATGCAAAAACTAAAGTAATAGGGGCTGGGAAAATGTGAGCTCAATTCCCAGCACCCACATGGCAGCCACAACTACCCATATGCCCAGGCATACATGCAGGGAAAACACTCATACATGTAAATTAAAATACAAAACAAAAACTTATTTTAACACTTAAGACGGCATCGTTAGAGGCTGGAGAGGCGACTCAGTAGTTCAGGACACCTGCTGCTCTTGCAGAGATCCATGTTTGGTTCCCATCACCCAAACGGTGGTTTACAACCATCCATAACTCCTGCCCACACATGAGCACTGTATGAACATTTATGTTATATATACCAGAGTAAACACACATACACATAAAAGAAAAGAAAAAGAGACATTACTAGCCAGGTATACTAGTACATAGCTGTCGTTCTGTCCCAACACTGGGGCAGGGGGACTCTGAATTCAGTCAATGGGGCCCTCTTAAAAAGGGGGAGAAAGATGGTTTGCCTGATCAGAATCTTTCCCGTTCTGTTTCTACGACTATTCTTCTTCAATAAGTATGTTATACTACCCTCTTAGAGCCTCTATCCTGTGAGTGCTACCATTTAAGGCAAATGATGTTTTCAAAAGCTCTTCTTTCTCCCATAGACCTGTGTTTTTTAAAGTCTGGGGTCTGATCTCTGACATAGGTAGGCAAATGTTCTATGACTGAGATACAGCCCCAGACCTGAATTTGTTTAGCAATAGGCATGCACCTGTCATGTCAGGTCAGAGTCGTAGTTACTTATTCCACCCTGTCCCTAGAGTTCTTGCTAACAGGATAAAAACCAAAAGGTAGGATGAAGATGTAGCTCAGTGGTAGAGTCCTCCCCTAGCAAGCATGGTGTCTTGTATACAGTCCCCATTGCCATAAACACAAAAGACAAAATATTGTCTAAACAGGGACAAAGCTCTCTAGCAATAGCTGCACAAAGAATTCTTTCTCAAAGCATGGCTTGTTTCTGACTGACCATGAATTCTAGTCTAACTCACTATGTTCTCACTAGATTAGCTAATATCTTCTAAAAATAACTGCCCAATTCTGTTTATCAGTCTTTTTTTCTTGGAATGCCATTTCATTCAGGAATTATAACATCCTTGGTAACAAGGTGTGGTTTGCTACACTCACATGTGTAGATTTATTTTCTTTAATTATAACAAGATAGAGATTTCCTCTGGGGCATTTTATAACTTCTTCAGGACACAACATCAAAAACAAACCCCAATCATGTATCTCTGTCTTACCCAAATCCTTGTGAAAGGGAAAATAGTGAGTCTTTCTTAATGTTTGGCTTTGGGCCTAAGACCATGAAAGTAATTGAAAAATTTCCCTCTTCCTGCAAATCTCTTGTATAAGCTAGATAGACCTTAAGCTGCTTTGAATTGACCAGTATTCCTGCCATGGAGTGAACGAGGTCAAAACATAATTAAAATGTATAAGACCTGGATGGCTTGGGTTGTAATATTAGGTATCTAGTCTATTTGTTCTGCCGTCCCCATTTGATCTACAATACAAATGAATATCAAATTAACTAGGAACATATACTTCACAAATCTCTTCTCAAATCCTTTCAGCTGCAATAGTCATTTTTCAGAGTCTGTTGGGGGACTGGCTTTGGATGTGCTCATCCCAAAATCCATGGAGATTCAAGCCTTTTTGCATAGAGTACTGTAATGTTTACATATAACCTAAACACCTCCTCCTAGGTGTTCGAAGTCATCATAAGATTACTTGTAATACCTAATACAAGATCAGTTCTGTGCAAATAGCTGTTATTCTGTGCTGCTAATGGAAAATGGCTTGCAGGCTTTCAGTACAATACTTTTCTTCTCAATCAAGACATAGTTGGTTGAATGTGGATGCAGGTTCTGCAGTTATAGAGAGCTGGCTCTCTTGCACCTAGAATGTACTAGGGTATAAATTTAAATAGAATGCATATTTGCAGCAAATCAATATCTCTTTTGGTATCCCCTTTGAACATTCCTAAAGAAGCTCCTAAACTATTTTCAAGTACTTAATTGCTGATGAAAGTTTAGGTCCCTGTTTGACTTCATGCATTTTAAGTCATATTTGTGGATTTTTTTAAACATAGCACCAATCCCTTACACTCCTGTCCTTTTTCTTTTCTATTCAAAGGATTTATCCCAGAGGTCTGCACATGCTAGGCAGGTGCTGTCCCATAAGGTATACTCCCAGCCCAAAGTTGATTTAAAAAAAAAACAAAAACAAAAACAAAAATGTTCCTCACTAGTACTGTTTACTGAGCACAAAAACTATTTTACATATTAAGCATGGCAGCACACCACAATTGGATATTATATTGACATTTGTAACACTAAAGGAGGTTGGCCTGAGGCATGTAGAGCAAGAGTCTCAGTACAAAGTCTGAACTCTCCTGTGCACAACTTCAGACCGGTCTGGGCATGCTTGAATGACTGACTGGCCAAGCAGGCTGCCCACAGTTCTTGGAGATGGAACTAAGAGTTTGAAAAAAAGAGAGCGAGAGAAAAAAAAAGAAAGAATTAGGAATGCTCAAGGGAGAGAGCAACCTTCTTTTGGCACCTGTGCCAGTAACAGAATTTCACCCCTGGTGGTATAAACAAGCTGGAAGAAAGGTTTTAAAAATGTTGTCATGTACAAAAAATGTAAATATTTAAGGATTAATTAACTTTAAAATAAGTGTAATAAACAATACTACATGTTCAAAGGCCATTAGAAGCCAGAATGGTGATGTGATGCAGAAGTATGCCAAGGCTAGCAACTGCCGGTCTCAGCTCTGATGCACTCTTCCACATTGGAGGCCAACAATGACTCAGCACTTGTTTCCAGGCAGCCTGTTTTCCTTGTCTTTGTTTGTTGCCTTTCAGGTCCCACACTCAGTTTCTTGCTGCACAGGAGATGAGAAAGTGAGTGTGTGGCACTTTTCTGGCTTTATCATGAGAGAGAATCTAAACAGACAAGGAATACACCAGGTGGAAGACAGGCAGGGGGCCCAGGCTCCATGAGCGGCCAGAGAATTCTGACCTAGTAAACTGTTTGGCTCCCACAAAGTGTAGTGTAGTCACCTGATTTCCCTATCAGGTTGCAACCAGGACAAAATTCCTAGGGAAGTGCAGTAAAACAATCAAGTAAAAGTTTGTATACGTGCAAATGACAACACCCAAAAAGAGTGTTTGAACTGATTTGGAGGGTTTTCCCCCACAATCATTACAAAGCATCTGGAGCTAGGCTCGGTGCTACACACCTATAATCCTAGCACTTGGGAGGCAGAGGCAGACAGATCTCTGTGAGTCTGAGGCCAGCCTGGTCTACAAAGTGAGTCTAGGACAGCCAGGGCTACACAGAGAAACCCTGTCTTGGAAAACAAACAAACAACAACAACAAACCCAACCAACAAAAACCAAATAGACAATAGAAGAAGACAGATCAGGGTTGCTTTATTACCCTGGACCCATGTAGTCATCAGACTCTGTTTTGTGTTGCTACTCAGCAACCTTAGAGTATACTGTCCCTACATCTTTATGATACCAAAATAAATAGCATCTGTTCCACTCCCACTCTTGGGTATCATGCTCACATTCTAGGGAGGACGACGTAGAAAGGACAAAGGCATTATTCATTTGTCCTTAAAGAACATTCCTGAAAGTCTACACAGAAACTGCATCTTTCATTTTAATGGCAATAACTGTCATATCAATCGCCAACTACCTAACATATTGGGAATTGCAGTTTTATAGTTAGACTCTGCCATCTTAAATTATGTCAGTGTTCTGATTATAACAATGAGGAGGCCAGGTGAGGTGGCACACACCTGTAATTTCCAGCACTTTGGAGGTTGGAGCAAAGAGAGTCAGGAATTCAAAGTCATCTTTGGCCATATAGCAAATTTAAGGCCAGCATGAGCTACAAAAGACTTGGCTTTAAAAAAATTAATTTTAGGTGAGTTCGAGGTCTACAAAGAAACTGAAAAGATGGTTTAGCATTGGTTGCTTTTCCAGAGAACCTGAGTTTGATTCCCAGCACCCACACGAAGGCTCACAATCATCTATAACATCAGGTCCAGAGAATCCATTGCTTTTTTTTCTGACCTCCGAAGGCATTAGGCATGCATGAGGCACACAGACATACATGCAGCCAAAGCACCCAGACACATAAAATAAGTCATTTTTTAAAAATAAATGTTGATTAAACAACTATTTCTGATTTCTAATACAACGTAGGAGTTTGTATAACAGGAGTGGGACGGGTTATTTCTCTGAATTAATTTAATTTTGGTAGATTGGAAAAAGAGGGTTTGTTGTTCAGCAACTAAGCAGGTGGTTGCTGAAGGATCAATAATGGCAGCCTCTACAGGGAACAGGCAAAGCTCAGCAGAGAGTTCTGAAGATTCTCGTAGGATTTGGCTCATAACAGGTAACTCTTCAAACTCGGAATCAACAGAGATGCATGCACTAGTGAGACAGGGAGCTGGTATGATTGAGATATGTACTTTACAATTGTAACACTCAATTGCATTTCTTCAAGCGACATCTTCCTCTAGTCCTGTGGGAGACTGGCTTCAGATAGAAGGTGAGCCTGCCTAGTTCATGGATTTAATCCCCCCCACTATAGTGAGAATTTTGGTTTCTTTAAAAAATGCAGAAATATTATAAGAATATGTTTTCATTTTAATTCCAGGTGTGGAGATACGGCACTGCCTTGCAGCCGTCAACGATAATTTGCCTCATGATCTAACAGGGGCATGATTTTGCCAGCTGCATAGTATTTCTGCAACTGTGTGACATTTGGAATTCTAGGGACTTTTTGGAGAGTATATAAATGCTACAGCCCTCAGAGGCAGGGTTTGTGGGTTGGTGGTTGGTTGGTGGTTGCTATTGGTTGCAGTTGGTTTCTGTTTGTTAAGTAGTTGTGTGCCTAAATGAAACAAGAAGAGGAGGAGGAGAAAATAATTAGATATCCTGATGGCAAAGATCAGGGAGCTGGCCACCCCTGATCAGTAGGGAGTAGTCTAATGATAATGTTGACCCCTTTCCTGTCTATCCTTTTTTTTTTGTCTTGTCTAGTGTTAGGAGGTTGAAAGGGAAGAATAAAAGGAATGGATATGGATGAAAGAAAGAGGAACCTACAAAATAGCAAAGTCCAGCCACATCCCACATAAGCTGAGAGAATATGAGTCTAACAAAGGCTGTGATCCAGAGTACTGACCTCCTGGCACTGTAAGGATGACTCAACCAACATCTTCCGTTTACTTTTCTTTCTAGAAAAACATGTAAACAAGCTTCCCAAGTGTCTGATAGATAGAAAGAATGAGATGAGACCAACATAATGATGGAGGGCCTAGAATCAGATATCATAGGGTGGGAAGCATTTGGTTCAAGAGAAGATAAGAAGAACAACATCCTATTGAGGTATGGTAGAAATTTAAATTTGAAAAGAAGGAAGTAGTTCAGGGAGGAGGTCATGACGAAAATTTCCTCCAGCAGGGTATGGAACAGGCACATGGGCCAGGGCAAAGGAAGAGGTAACCTTAGGGAGGGACCTGGGGAGTCCAGCCCACCTAATTCCTCCCTACCTGTTGTTTTGTAAATTAATTGATTGTTCAACTATGTAAATATATGTTAAAGTCAGTAAATCAAATCAACTAAGACTAGATGAATGGGAAATACATTGCTGATACAATGTAAATAAGTACAACCACTTGTCAAGATACCTGTAAGAACTCAGTGAAGCCCTCTGACTCCTCAATTCCATGTATATGGACAATGCATTTGAAAGGCATTTCTACACACAATAATAATAATACATATATGTGTCTATTCACATGAGCGTGAGTGCATGCACACACACATATATATGCACACATATGTGTGTGTGTATATATATATACACATATATATGTATATATATATTTACCTTGGTATCCATAACAAGAAAAACAGACAAGCAATATGTTAAAAGTATGCTATGAAATTATATGCTGCTATTTAAAGTAGTAAATAAGATATAATTTGATAATCTGAACAACAGTAAAAGCATAGTTTTTAGCTTAAGAAGAAAAGAGATAGGTATGATAGCAAGACCCTGTCTCCAAAAAAGAGGAGGAGGAGGAGGAGGAAGAAGAAAGATAGGAGTAGCTGAGTCAATGACGTGTTTTCTTTGTTTAGCATTCATAAGGCCTTAGATTAAGTTCAGGGAGACACACAGACAGAGACAGACAAACATAAATAAAGAGCACCTTATGTAAATTAAGAAGACATTCCTGGCACAGTGGCACACAACTTTAATCCCAACACTCAGGAGGCAGAGGCAGGAGGATCCCTGTGAGTTCAAAGCCAGCCTGGTATATATACTGAGTTCCAGGACAGTGAGTGCTACATAGTGAGACCCTGTCTCAAAGAAAAAAAAAAAAGAAAGCAAGAAAGAGAGAGAGAGAAAGAAAGAAGGAAAGAGAGAGAGAGAGAGAGAGAGAAAGAAAGAAAGAAAGAAAGAAAGAAAGAAAGAAAGAAAGAAAGAAAGAAAGAAAGAAAGAACATATAGACATAAAATTAATCTATAAGAATTCGGTGAAGAGGGTTAAGACTGTAGCTCAGTTGGTACAGCCGACCATAGATGAAGCCCTGGATTCCATCCTCAACATGGCATAAACCAGGCATGGTTGGGCACATCTGGAATACAAACAAAAGGATCAGAAGTTCAGGGTTAACTTCAGCTACATCTTATTGTGAGCCAGCCTGGAATACATAAGGACATGCTTCAAAAAAATAAAATAAAATAAAAATAATTCTGTGAAGAAATAAAGTGAGATTTTGGATAAAAGAAGAGATTGACCCATCAGACAAGAGAGGAGCTTTCCTATTCTAATGATATAACATACTGTGAATTCATTCTTTGTTCCTAGATTGCCTTTACCCTTAGTCCACCCCACCCGACCCCGCTAAAAAAGAGTCACTAGGAAAAAAATGCGTCCTTAGTTCCCTTATATCTGTAAGTATATGACCAGCACTAAAACATATTTCAAGAAAGTTAAGCCAGATTTGGAGCATTCCTCAGTTGCAGTGACAAAAACTGTGGAGAAGAGTTTACCTTGGCTTACGGTTCCCAGGGATGAAGAGGCCATAGCGGCAGAGGGATGGCAGCAAGGAGCAGGCACGGCAGCTGGAGCAGGATGCTGAGAGCTCACATCCTGAACCATAAACATGAAGCAGAGAACGTGAACGGCAAGGAAGGGAGACTTTAAGCTCTCAAATCCTGTCGCCATTGATGTACTTCCTCCAGCTAAGCTGCATAACCTAAGCCTCCCCATAGGGCACCACCAGCTGGGGTTGGGGTGTTCAAATGCCTGCATCTCTAGGGGACATTTCTCATTCGAATCTTAATAGATCATATCCAACAGGACTACCCTCAGATGTTAGATGGTTAGCAAGGCTTGGAAACTGATACGGTGACCACACTCTGACCCCCATGAAGTTCATTCTCTCACAGTCTTGGTGTTCAGTTGCTGTCCTAGCAAAAATGAAAGAAAAAAAAATCACAATAAATTACATTTAAAAAAAAAGGAATTACAAAGCAAAAAAAAAAAATCACAATCATTCCATCATGAACTTTCAGAGTTAAAAAAAAATAGTTAAAATTTTCCATAGCACATTTAATCCTCAGATATAGGAGTACACATCTCTTTCCCTGTTGACTTCAGCTCTGCAAAACAGAAAACAATCCATCTGCTGATTACAGTTTAGGAAGCTCATCACCCCTGTGGTCAGTGCTAGCCAAACTCAATGCAAAACCCTTTTCTGACCACCACTTGCCAGAGAAATCAGTCCTGCCAATTCACAGATTACCAGGCAGCATGTGTTTGAGGAAGGACGCTAGTGGAGCCAACTCACACGGTAGGGAAGAGAAGACCAGCCAAAGTATAATGACCTGAACTGGCATTCAGTCAGATCATGGGGACTTTGCTGGCCTTTGATCAAAGGTCTAGTGCTTTGTACTGTCAGGACTTGGGAAACAATGTCATGTTATAGTATAGTCTAAGAGAGTAATTTAGAGCAAGCTATCAGGAGTAATGTATTGTTTGCAGGCAAATTTACAAAGAATGGAGGTTTGGAAGACATTATTCTGTCTTTCTATTGTAAGGGCAGGAATAGTTAGGAATATGATCTGAGTACTCTTAAAATGAAAGGAAGAGTGATTCAAACATTCTCTGCTACAAAACCATTTCTATCCAAGAGGAAAGCCCTTTACCTTTCCACCTTCTGATAGCCTATCATTCTTGCTATGGCATATGGTTCTTAGTCTCTGAACCAGCTACTTCCAGGGTTCACAAAGGTAAGAAGGCACTAAGAACGTGATAAACTAAAGCAATTCTCATTCATCTACTGTAGATAGTCTCTGAAATCTAGAGTCCTACCAAATGACCCCTCAAGATCTCCTCCAAACCCAAGCTAGAAGATTACTACATGAATAGAGGAAAGTTTATATTCCATAGATCAGAGTTTTAAAGGCTTTTAGACATCTGTCAGGCCAGTCTCTTTTTGTCATTTTAGAATGTTGCTTAGAGAAAAGAGTGGACCCTGTATAGCAGCTAGTTCAACTGACCCTGTAGTTCACTGCCTCTGAACATACATCTGTAGAATACCAACTGCATTCCAGGAATCCTATTAAATGCTGGGAACACAGAGCGGCATAGATAGTTAGAGCCAGTCTTCCTGGATTCCACTTTATTGTTACTACTTACTAGCTATGCGACCTTGGTCAAGTGCACTAGTTTCACCCTCTGTAACATAGGGTGATAGTAAGTATGTATTCAAAGTATTGTCATAAAACTTAGAAGAGTCAGTAGACTCAGCGTATATAGAACAAAACAGTGCCTGGCACCCAGCACCGACTGAACTTCTATACACACTTGTTAATTGAAACATCAGCCATGTGCCCTCTGGACGCTCTCTGTCCTTTGTTTAGTCAGGCAGCCCATCACACTGGGAGAATGCTCCACCAGCCAATCTAAAGAGTTCTGTCTGAGTACACAGTCATGTCTAGTTTACCCAGATCTATCCCACTTCTTCCTCTTCAATGCCCACTATGGGTGTCTGGTCATGATAGACTCTACCACTATCTGATGAGTAAACAAATGTATCATGAAACAGCTAAAGGAACAGAAACAGCTAACTTGAGAAGCAAAGTTAAACAGCACCTTAAGGAACGAGAGAGATCCTTTTACATTTCTTTACAAAGATCAGGGACATGGATCCTACACGGATGAAGCAATCAGAACACAGTCTCAGGAGAATGAAGGAGACAGGCTTCTCCTGTATATTCAGCCACTCTTCTCACTTAGGGATTGTATCTAGATACACTGGGAATCTGCCAAGCTCAACTTCCCATGTATCAGTTAGCAGCCCTCTGATGAAGCCAGGTGCTCATTAAGACGCTTTGGGAGTTACAGTTCTCTTTTCCCTTAGCACATGTCCATTCCATAGGAGTTGGCTGATTTTAGAAACCCAACAGGGATTAAGACACTGAACATGTATTTACTTAGCTTGTCTACTCATTGCCAGAGTTTGGTTATGCTTCGTTGCTGATTTTTCCTGTTGAGTTTCTTTATCAGGAGCATGATTGCAGTATTTATTTCTGAAAACAGTAAAACAAACAAATAAACAATTTGTTTATTTATTTATTTATTTTTCCTATAAAAAACTCTGGAAGTCCTTAAAGTAACTACCTGGTCTCTCATCAATATCCATTTTTGCTTTCTTCTGTGGAAATGGCATCCCGGATTTTCATCTGGGTGCAAGAACACTCAAAAGACATTTTCTCCCTTGCATCAATATAAGGCCAGGTGATAAGCAGACATGGGTTGTTCAACTCATCCCAAAAATGAATTGAAAAGAGATGACTTAAAAAAAGTTACAGCCTCTCTTCTTGGTGGGATGTTGATAGAGTGACTAAAATTGAAGTAACCTTTCAAATCTTGTAAGGTACCCACCCCAAGAATGGAAAATTTTTCAAGGGGTTATTTAGAAGAAGAAGGGCCTGAGTTATTTTGTGTTTCTGCCACTATGAGAAACAACTTAAGGTCCCAGAGTTCCAGAGGATTCAGATCATTTATGGTAGGAATGGGTTGGTGGTACTCATGGCTGTATCTTACACCTTGGCAGGCCAAGAGAAAGAGACAAGGCTAGACCAGGCGTCAGGCTCTGTCCTTCAGAGACACACCCCTAGCGATCCACTTCCAGCAGCTAGGTCCCAGATGGGAAGCAAGCATTCAAAACAGCAGGACTTCCGGAGACATTTCAGATTCAACTACAATGCTATGGATGGCACAAGGACCTACGTTAGACTTTTATGTGAAAGTATAAAAAGTTTCTGTCTTACTTAAAACATTGCTCATTTGAGCTTGTTGTTGCTTTGTTTCTTGGCAGCATACCTATCCTAATCAGAATAGCTTCCTGGTTCTTTCCTTCCTGACATTTCATTTCGTTCCTACCATTGGGTCCACAACTCTGAGAATAAAAACTAAACGTAGCAAAAGATAAGGGTAACAATGACAATAGTAATTATAACAGTGACTACGTTGCATAAACTTTGCGTCTTCCTTTCTCACCCCAGAATATCACACATTGTTAATTTCATAGCTGCTTCTATTATTTTTGGATTATCTCATCTGCATTCTGTGAATGTACATGGTTAAGAGTCGGCCTATGAGTGGGAGGGGAAGTAAGTGATAAAATATGTAGAAAATGAGCCAAAATGTTATGGAAGGAATTTAGGTGGAAGGAGATAGGAGATTGTCCAGCAGGAGATAAATTATGGGACAATTATAATGCAATGTTATGCAACGACAGAGAACTGTGCTCGAGAATAATTTCTACTGCTTTTGGGAAAATAAACAGGATGTCTTGTCAAGTAGCTTCCAAAACAATACATAAATATAAAGATATTTATATGTGGATTTGGTGTTTAAAATTACTTTCCGGGGGAGATGTAAGTAACATCTACCCCTTCTGCTAAGGTCCCAAGGACAAACCAAGGCACAAAACTGCCAAAGTGTCCTTTGGGGGAATGAACGAGTTTATTGAGCTTCCTTACAGAGCATAGATGAGGGGCTCTTTGCAGGGGTGCAGGTGCTCCTAGCCACCCCCAACAGACCACACCCAGAAAGGATGACGCATTTCCTGCAGCCACATAGATGGGGGTTCCCTACCCCACTATAGACTTCAGCACCTCTCTGAGTTCACATGCAAATAAGACAGGGGTTCCAGAATACAGATATCCATGATTTTTTTATTGCAGATGTGTATGATCTGTATAAATTTTGAAGATGTGTGTATATATGCATGCATGTATGTATACACATGTGTGTGCAAGAACATGTGTGTGCAGAGACCAGAGAACAACTTCTGGTGTTGTTTCCCAGGAGCCATCCACCTTGATTTCTGAGACAGAGACTGTAAGTGGCTTTGAGTTCACAGGCAGGCTTGGCTGGCTGGCCAGTAAACCCAGGATCCCTGTCTCTACCTACCCAGCTTTGGGAATTCAAATCCACAACGCTCTGTACTGTTTTATCATGTGGATTCTGGGGTATTGAATCCAGGTCTTCATGCTTGCACAGCAAGCACTTTACTGAGTGAGCTATTGCCCTAGCCCAAGTTTGTGTTTTTAGAAAGCATCTCTTGGGCAGCGGTAGAAATAGGAATAAAGGCCATATTTGATTTATGTTTCTATGTGGTATTGGTTAGAATAATGTCAAATTATGCAGTTACAACAAGTCTTAATACTCCAGGAAAAAACAAAAACAAACAAACAAAAAAACTTGACACAAGCTAGAGTCGTTTTGGAAGAAGGAGCCTCAGATGAGAAAATGTCTCCATCAGATTGGCCTATGGTGCATTTTCTTGGTTGATGATTGTGTGGGAGGTCCCAGCTCAGTGTGTGTGTGTGTGTGTGTGGGTATCCTTTCATCTAATGGTTCATGACTCCATCTTGAGAGTTGTCAAGAGTACAATCCTGGAGCTCAGTGATGAGGTGCACACTTTTAATCCCAGCACTCAACAGGCAAAAGAAGGCAGGTCTCTGCGTTTGAGGCCAGCCTGATCTACAGAGTGAATTCTAAGACAGCCAGGGTTACAAAATAGAGAGACTCTCTCAAAACAAAACAAAACAAAAAAAGCAAAAGCAAAACAAACAAAAAACCAGTTCTGTCTTGGACAAGAGATGGAGATGTAGTTTATTGGGCAGAACTAGCTTGCACTCCTGGCCTAATTTAGGAGGGAGCACACGGGAAATTTTGTGAGCACTGTCTCTGCCACATGCTTGTGGTGATTAGGTTTTCTTGACTCTAAATTACAATGTTCAGCATAACAAGTACATAATTAAATTCAGGGCTTTTTTTATTTGATTGTTTTTGGCTTCCGAGACAAGGTTTTCCTGTGTAGCCCTGGCTGTCCTGGAACTCACTTTATTGACCAGGATGGTCTTGAACTCAAAGATATGCCTGTCTCTGCTAGGAGTGCACCACTATGCTTGGCTTTAGGATTAATATTTTAAGAGAGTAATACATAACAGAATATATGATTGGGTGCCTGGCACAGATTTTTAAATAGTCAACAACGGGAAGTAGACATAGCTCATCTGTAAGGCCTCAAGTGAAATTTCCACCAGCAAAACCAAACCAATACCAACAGACAGCCAAGAGCGGACTTTGCTGTGAGAAAGGGTAAGGAGATTGAAAACAGAGGAGGCCACACTGAAGGTGCCTCATTCTGCATTCTAGCACTTTACGTGCGGGGACTGGTTCTGTGCGAAATTGCATAGTCTGAAGACTGAGACATGACAAAGGCTAGCCAGGACAAGGAATGCTACTTCTAAAAATACAGAAAATCAGGTGCGTGCGCTAAAAACACTGCAATTCAAAGCGGATACAGTTGCCTCTGATCTGAACCAAGATGTTTCAGGAGTGTTCGGGTGTGACGGTATACACAGTACAGAACTGTGCATGTTGCACGTGCATAATCACGTCTCTTCCTTTCCTCCTCCCTCCTTCCCTTTGCTCATTTTTTATCTTTCACCAATTTTTAGTGTTGAATCCCGTGCAGGCTGAGCACATGCTTTGCCAGTGAATTCACACCACAGCCCTCACACTCCTTTCTGTTCATCTAAAAGCTTCTTGGAGCCTGTGGAGACTTTTCTACCTTTAGGAGACAGTTATGCAGTAAAAACAAGTCAGGCCAAGCCTTGTGTGATTACCAGTTCAGGCCTTAACGACGTTCCTTAATTGTTAACGCGTCTATAGGAACTAAGTGGTGGAATGCCACCTGAAAGGAGGAACATGCCCCGAAATAAGTGAAGAAATAAGTCCTGTAAGTGAGAGAATCTGTATGTGTTCCTTGAACATTTTGTGTCTTGAACCTGAATGTACCAGTGAAAATAGTTGACACTCCAGCTTCCAACTCCCTTCCTGCTCCCTTCCAGCCCTTAGAATGTCAGTGCTGGATTGTTAGATGGTTTTATTGCACTATGTCTTGGCTAGTTTTTATGTCAACTCGACACAAGCTTGAGTCATGTGAAAGGAGGGAATTGAGAAAATGCCTCCATAAAATTCTGCTGGAGGCAAGCCTGTGGGGCACTTTCTTGATTAGTGACTGACAAGGGAAGGCCCAGCCCATTGTGGGTTGGGCTATCCCTTGGCAATCGATCCTGGGTTCTATAAGTAGGGAAGGAAACCATGGGGAGCAAGGCGAGAAGCAGCACCCCTCCATTACCTCTGCATCCACTGCCTCCAGGATCTTGCCCTGTTGAATTCCTGTCCCTGTCTTCCTTTGATGATGGACAGTGATACAGAAGTGTAAGCCAAGTAAGCCCTTTTCTTCCCAAGTTGCTTTGGTTACAGTATTTGATCACAGTATTTCATCACAACAGCAGTAACACTAAGACACACTCTAATTTATGCCCAAATTGCCTATTTTGAGCCAGGTATGGTAGTTAGTGACTATAGTTCCATCTATCCTGGAGACTAAGCTAAGAGTATCAGTTGAATCTCGGATTTAGAGCCAGCCTGGGCAACACTGTGAGAGTTTATCTGAAAAACGAAACTACCTCACCTATTTGCTAAGACTTCCTGATCACAAAAAAAGCATACATTCCCATCTACCTAGGAACTTGGTACTGAGAAAAATAGGGATTAAATACGCATCTATATGTATATATACAATCTTTAAAATTTACATTCTAGAGTTTAGGTTTAATCAATCTTTACCAAACTCCTTTGTGTCATTAATCCTACAAAATCTCTACACTGTAAATTACTAACCTGCTTTGATTCCCAGGATGCTTTCCAGGCTTAGTGATGTTTCTAGTATGTCCGATGAGGGTGAAGGGACTGCATAGAGATGGTACCTAGAAACTCAAAAATACAAAACCTATCCAAGAGTCATTAACACAGCTTGAGAGTTCATAGTCGGGTAGAGGGTAGCAAAGATAGCAGCTGAAAGAAAGGAATGGACTGCAGGGAGGGAGAGTTTTGAAGCTGAGGTTTCCTGGATGCACGGGAGGGTGGGGCAGATTTCAGAAAAGGGAAGGCTGCCATGCAGAGAGGTGGTGGGGGCAGGAACAGCCTGCTGTCTGAAATAACACAGAGAGAGTGAGTCAGCGCATGACATCCTTTACATCAGTGGTTAAGGACGGGTGTGGCTGGCCTCCTGGACTCAGGTAACCAAAGGACACAGGAGTGGAGACAAGCCTATCAGCAAAGGCTGCCGCCTCCAGCTGCAGGGATGCGCGCACCGTGTACTAATTCCAGCTCAGACTGGCAGACAGCGGGGCCTCTGTCTGGGGGACTACAGGCTGGAAAGGAGGGAAGTAAGCTTGAAGCTATTTTTAGTGCAGCATCGCAGTGCATAGCGGACTTAGAACTTGCCTGCATATTGAATTCATCGGATGGAGACGCAGGCATGTAGCCTTCTTCACTTCCTGTGCCCCCCTTCCCCCCCCCCAACAAAAGATTCCTTTCTACAGCTTGACCCTTGCTTCCTACCTCTGTGGGGAACTGGTACACGTGGCATCCCAAGGATTCTGTGAAAGAAATGCTCAGGCAAAAAACAAAACAAAACAAACAAACTAAACCTGTAGACTTGGAATCAGCCTTCGCTTTGGAGAACCGAAGGAAAGAGAGTTTCTTCGGTGTTTAACAAATGCCCCAAACAGGCTCAGCTTGGTTAAAAATACTGGCACAGTGGAATTCGGTAGAACCTTAAAGGAAGCCACAGACATTTTTCCTTGTGCTACAGTGGAAACTGCACACTCTCACAACACCTAAGGGCTTTCCTACCAATAAAACTAGTTTGTGGAGTATGATGTCATCAGAAAAACTCTGGTGGCCTGAGTGTTTTGCTGGCAGTCAACTTTTTTCCAAGAACATTTTTGGGTATCAGATCGCATTTGGTTTTGGCTTTTCCTCCAATACTTTCAGAATAATAATAATGGGCATGTACCTTCCCCCAGAGGCTAGTTCTTTCAGAATCTTCCAGAGCTCAGAGTCCGCTTTTCTGGAGTATCTCTGTGGATACCCTCTTGGTCAGGGACTTCCTCCTTCTGCCAGTGTCTTTCAGGTCAGACAGAGCAAGGGCAGTTTTGAAGCACAGCGAAGAAATGTCATAACAAAGGAGGGTGAATCCAAATTACAGGAGCCCAGGGAGCAGTGGAAGGTCTTAATGTTTGAGAGGCTTATTAATTTCTTGTGTGTGGTTTGTTAAGTTGGGCAGGTGGACCCTGCATGCAAGGATATTGCAAACACATCAGGTAGTCTTAACTGTGTGCTACGACACTGCGTGCAGAGAACATAGCTAGTTCTACACACGTTCCAATAAACACACCCAGCAAAAGGGAGCCTGTTTTCACTGGGAAGTCAGGACTAGGACACTGAATCCCATGAGGCTGCAGGCAGGCTTCCTCCTCTTTCTTTTCTTTGGCTTACTGAATTCCAGTTTCTGGCTAATATGTAACTCAACTGACTTGAGAGCTGCGTCCAGAACCAGGGATATGACCCTCGCCTGCCATCTCCAAGGCCTAGTTTCAACTCTCAGTTTAAAAAAGAAATGGCCATGGCCTGGAGAGATGGTTCTGCAGTTAAGAGAGCTTGCTGCTCTTCCAGAGGACCCTAGTACAGTTTCCTGCAACCATCTGGGCAGCTCACAACAGCCAGGAACTCCAGCTTCACAGCATCTGATGCCCTCTTCTGACCTCTGTGGGGACCACACACAGACTCACAGACACATTTTTAAGAAATAAAATTTTAAAACAGAAAGAAAAAAAAAATCCAGTCCTATTTGTGAGGGAAGGTGCTGCTTCCTTGAAATCTCATCGGGTGGAGGCAGAAAGAGCAGGAGCTCAAGGCAGGCTATATAGCGAGTTCCAAGAGCAACCTGGGATAGGTGAGGGCACCATCTCAAAAAAGAAAAACAAAGGGCAGAAAGGCTGAAGGAAGCAGGGTAGTGAGGAGGTACTACCGGTCCTCTCGATTTCCGTTTCTCCTTCCTCCTTCCATTTCCACCTCCTTTTTCTGCCCTCCTACCCTTCTGAACAGTAATGACCTAAACACCCCAGGTAGACTGAGAAGCTTTAGACTTGACTGAAGGCACCTGTGTGTGTGTGTGTGGGGGGGGGTGTTCTAATAAGCAGATCTACACACCAAAATGGCTGGCATCTATCAGGAAGGACTGACCTGCACATGGACTCTTCCATCCCCAAAGTTTCCACTCCTACAAAAACTCTAAGACCTTCATACTGCATGTGCAAAGTCTCACTTCCTCAGAAGGCAGCCTTTCTGCTTCTGGATATGCCTATCTGTTTCCTTCATTTTCAAGTTACCTCTAACCGTTTTGATCTAACACCTCCCTTCTTTTTGGTAAGAAGTATATACAGATCCTTACATTGGGGCAGAGATCACTTGGTAGAACTCTTGCCTGCCAGTTTTCCTTGGGTTTGATCCCCAGATCCAAGGTATGGGGGGAAGATGACCTTCATTGGCCCTGAGAAATGATTAGGGTGGAGCTTTGGATGTAGCTCAGTGGTTGGAGCATTTACTGAGTATGTAGAAGCCATGGGTCCAGTCCCCATCACTGCAATAACTGTGTATACATTTGCAATCACTGCATTGTGGGGTAAAGGTTGGGGGGACAAAGGGTTGAAGTGGCCCTTGGTTGACATAGAGAGAGTTCAAGGCTGCTTGGTATGTATAAGATGTCTCAGACAAACAAATGAAAGTTTCACAGAAGTCCAGAGGCAGGAGTAAGGTAGGGGCCGTTTCCCAGGAGACTGACCTGTTTGTCCTGTTCTGCTCTGGGTAGGCTCTCTCTAGGGCAGCATACTAGTATCATTCCTCCATGGCCCTTTCATCCAGTGAGAGTTTCCTAAGCGCTTAAAGGGAGAGGAGAGAAAGAGATTGTAAATCCTCCCCCAGGATGCTGGAGGTGGATTACATCATTACTGAAATGAGGAGAGCAGGGCAGCTAATACAGTTAAATCTATCTTCACGGTTTGGATTTCGGAGCAGTGGATAATAATGGGCGGATGTGAGTTTCCTGAGACACTGAAGGCCAACATTTGAGAGATGGTAAACACTGGTGGGGTCAGAGGGGCAAGCTAGGCAGGGGGGTCTGCTCCCTGAAGGTCACACGTACCATAGATGAATGGAGAAGGCAGCGGTTGGCCCCAGTCATCCGAAAAGATGGGTGTGTCTCTGGTCAGTTTTGTTTGTTTGTTTAAAACTGAACCCCTGGAGATGACACTGGTGTTAGGCAGTCAGCCACTGGCAGTAACAAACCATCACCTTGCGTTTGTCCTGCCTTCAGCCTGGGTCTCTCTTGCCCCACCTATCTCTGCCTTCTGTCTTTATCTATCATGACGGACCTTAGGTTCCTTGCTGCGATCAGTTACTGCTATAGTGATATCAGCTTGCCTCCAAGTCCACAATTGGCCCTTTAAACACGCTTGGCTCGGCAGGCTTGGGCTGGCACAGAAAAGCCTGTGACAGACAGACAATTGTATTTATTCCAGGCAATTGTCCCAGGCTGGTTACTCCCTGCTTCTTCTGCACCTGCCTGTCCACACTGTCTGTTCTCTGAGGTTCCCAGTTCATCCTTCCCAAACATGGGCAGAGAGGCTAGTGCTCCCAGGTGCTGTGCTCTCTTCCCAGAACAACTCAAAGGTCTGGGTTAACTCAGCCCCTGCGGTGGGGAAGAGAAAGCAAACAGGCAGTCTAGAGGCAGTCTACCATTGGCCCCTGCCTTTTCCAGCTAACTACTACACTGTGGTAAGGCTTAGCTGGGTTCCTTCCCAGCACCAACCGGCTAGACCAGGTTTCCCTAGTCCCTTTTGAAAGGGTGGTGTGAGGAATGCAGGTCCTGCCCTAGGAAGGCTGATCCATTAAGGAAGTAGAGGACAAAGAGCAAGATGACTTCAAAGACTCAGAAGCCCCAAACCCTGAACTTCTGATTACTGCGGGTGGGGGAGGTGGCCGGGGAGCAGCCACAAAAGATGTTCTTTGGGTCCATTTCTTCTGACCCAGAACTGACCCCCACTGATTCTTCACCTTTTGTACCCTGAGCCCTGGCCTTTCTCTGACTTGGCCAGTCTTCCCACAGAATGACCTCTAGGCTTTTCCTTGGGTCCCCTGGCTCCCCATTCTGCAGGCCTCCTCCTTCTTATCTCTCTTAGTCCACTGAGAGCCCTTCATTCTCTCCCAAAGACAGGGAGATGTAGAGTAAAGCAGACTGGATGTGGCGGGGAGGGGAGAGCATGGGAGCAGAGGTTAGATCCGTGGAATGAAATGTCTATACTTAAACTTCTAGAACTCAGAGCGTGACTGAGGCAAGGAACAGGGGTGACTGCAGTTTCCCTGTAAATCTGATTCTTTCTGTTTCACCTTTGCTGATACATGGGAGAGTGAGGTCTTTTGGGGTGTCTCAGTCTCATTAATAACAAGAGTAGACCCAAACAGAAGTTCAAGGACAATTTTATTGAGCATTTAAAAGAAGGGGCTGGAAAAATGGCTCAGTGGTTAAGAACATACATTGTTCTTCCAGAGGACCTGAGTTAAGTTTCCAACAGCATCCATGTTGGGAGACTCACAACAATATATGACTCAGCTCCAAGCTATCTGACACCTGTGTTCTCCACACGTACCTGCACTCACATGCACAGATCCACACACAGACACATAATTCAAAATGAAATAATTTTAGTCAGGCACAGTGGGGCACACCTTTAATCCCAGCTCTCAGCAGGCAGACAGATTTCCGAGAGTTCAAGGCCAGCCTGTCTACACAGTGAGTTCCAGGACAGCCAGAACTACACAGAGAAACCATGTCTGAAAACAAAACAAAATGCACGCGCGCACACACAACAAAAACAAAACAAAACAAAAAATTAAGGCAGGCAAGGTGTAAACGTCAGCACCTCCTGGAGGAGAAAAAGAAGGACCATGTCACTGACACTGGTGTGGCAGTCTGAAACACAGTGGCCCAGCAGCCCAGATTATTGGGAGAAAAGCCAAAAGTGTTAAGGGAAGCATGCTTAGAAGAGAGAAGAAAAGGAAAGGGCATGAAGGAGAATTAGGACCCTTACACAGATGCTGCCCATAAGCTACCGCACTAGGGTGGGGATTCTGGAAAGGAAAAACTGGGTATCTCAATAAAGAACTACGTATTCTGAGGCTGGAGAGATAGCTTCAGAGCACTTGTAGCTCTTACAGAGGGTCCGGGCTCAGTTCCTACCGTCCGCAGGGTGATTCACAACCATCCACACCTCCAGTTGTAGGAGATCTAGTGCCGTCTTCTGACCTCTGTAAGCCGCAAGCACACACATGGTACACATATACAGACATGCACTGCCTGCACGGACAAACATTGCATGTACAAACATGCAGGCAAAACGTACAAAGAGTAAAATGAATAAATCTAATAAATAAAATATTATCTTTAAGATAACTATTCTGCCTATCTCTTTGGGATGGCTTAAGGTAAAGCCATTTTCCTAGGGGCAGTATCTTAGCCAAAGTGACTGAACCAGTGCAACTGAAATGCTGGATCTCCATGTCCATTCTCTTGACCAGGATTATTTTTTTCTTCCTACTCCATCCCTACCAAGAAGACAGATCGAGGAAAGGGGACGAACAGGACCAGTACAATTCTTGTGCTTCTAGGTCACAGCCTGTACGCTCAACAAACCAGGTCTCACCCCTCCTCAGTGAACCAAACAAAGGAGTCAAACCAATAGAGAAAGGCAGAAAAAGAGATTAATTCAATATGGCCTGAAAGGATCAGACTAACTTGGTAACCTATATGTCTTCTAAACCCTATATTTTTGAGTTTTAGGCCCAGGTTAAGCTAAGGCCTCTTAGTACTTTCCAGAAAATGAAAAAATGTGACCCTGGCCATCTGTAAGGACAGAAATAAAAAGGTGAGCAAGCACCGACCTTCGCCCAGCAAAAAGAATGACCAGACTTTTGTCTGCGAGGTAGCATTTCTTAACAACCAACCCAGATGGCCTCCATCTTCTTCTGAGTAGCCCCCTGACCTCCGGCCAAAAGCCTGCAGCCCTCATCTTCAAGAATGAGCTAATCACCCCCCACCCCCACCTTTAATTGCAGCCGCATCCACACTTGGCAGGACTGGCCAAACTTGAGCACCTAAGACTAACCAATGATTTTAAAAGTTAAATACCTCATCCAATCCTGAGTTGCCAAGACTGCAACTCCTGAAAATTCTCACGCCTTGTCCTTTAAAAACCCAAGGTCTTTGTCTCCCATGGCTACTCTTTGCTGACCAGCAGGGGTGACCCCTTTGGGCAATGGTTAAAAATACCTCTTGCATTTGCATCGGTATATAGTGATCTCCAGGAGTTTTCTTCGGTAGCCTCTCAGGTAACTAGGTACCTGCCAGGCCTGACAGGCTCAGGCTGGGCCTAATAGGCCTTATGGGGAAGAGGGATGAAGAGACCCAGCAGCTCCCCCAAGTCTGCCTTCAAGGGTACAGGTAGTGTTTAAATAAAAAGCAAGAGACAGACATAAGTAAACAGTGTGGCAAGGTGTGGTCTGTGCCCACCATCTGTCCTGCAGGGTCATCTAGCAAACTGCAAATCTTTCTCCCTGAGATAAATTCCAGGTCTGGATGCCCCTAGGGCAGATGGCTGGGGAAATTATAATTCAACAGTCTGATAGCTCAGGAGGCGCACTGAGTGTCTCTTTAGAATGTATCCATTCCTGATGGGCCAGTTACATTATCACTTGTGTCATCAAAACTCCCTGCGGGCAGAGGACCTTGGAAAACCCTGGAGATGGCTTGGTGTAGTGGAATTCAAGCAGACAGTGTACAGGTAACTGTAAACAGGCCACTCAGGGTGCTCTGAACTCTGAGCTCTTCATCCTCTATAAAGTGCAAGTATGAAGGGGCTGGAGAAATGGCTTCTCTTCCAGAGGACCCAGCTTCAGTTCCCAGCACCCAGCTGGCAACTCACAATTGTAACTCCTGTTCCAGGGGACCCAACCTCCTCACACGTGCAGGCAGGCAAAACACCAATATACATAAAATAAATAAATAAATAAATAATAAATTTAAAAGCACAAATAGTAATTACAAAAATTGTATTTAACAAGGTTCTGATGCCCACAGATGCTTCATGAAGTGTAGTTCTTGTTAGGACCAATGAAATGATGATGTGCACAGATTTTATACGAAAGAGGTTTATTAGTTGGAGATGAATTGAGAGAGAGAGAGAGAAAGAGACATGACAGGGGGAAGCGAGAGGGCACTCTGACAGAGAAAGGGGAGAGAGCAGGAGTGCAGCACATTTAAGAGAGCAAGAGAGAGACAAAGTGGCAGGTTGATCTTTCCATGGAGCAGCTGAACCACGCTTGCCAGGTGTGATTACCTGGCTGACGACACATGATGACATCACAGGTTGCTAGGCAACCCAGAAGCAGGCTGCCTAAACACTAACAGTTCAAATTATCATGCCTCTGTTTCCTCATGATTAAAAGAAAAAGTGGGGATAATAAACAATCCACGTCCTTGAGTTGTTTTAAAGTCTAACCAAGGTAATCTTTATAAAGTCTTAGGAAGAAGGTGCCTCGGGCACAGAAAGCTCTGTGTGAATATTATTAAGTGAAATTATTCATCTCACTGATTTCCAGTGCTTTGTGCAAGTAGATTCCTCAGAAGTATTGTTGAAAATTAGTTTCAATGCATTTACCAAGGGTATGAAAGAGTTAAGGATGCCTTCTCCCCAGATGGCTATTACTTCTATTGTTTTCCTCTCCTGTTTATTTCTCGGTCCTGCCCTGCTACAGTTTCAGTGCCTGTGTTCCTTCCAGACTTCATGCTGAAACTCGTTCCCCGATGCTACAGTTGTAAGAGGCAGCGCCTTTCTGAGGTAATTAGATCATAAGTGCTATGACCTTATAGACAGGATTAATACTTAATGGAAAGGCTAGAGGGAACTAGCTTAAGCTCCTTATATCCTCCCATCCCCCTAGTCATATGAAGGTAGTTTTTGTCCCCTCTTGAGCGTGGAGCAACAAGGCTCCATCTTAAAAGCAGACACTACGCCCTTAACCAGGTGCCTGGCGCTGCTGGCTCATTGGCCTCCACGCGTGAGAATATATCTCTACTGTTTACAAACTACCCAGATGTTGGTATTTTGTTAGCCTCAATAACAGACTGAGGCAGGCCCGACTCTATCAGCCCCCCCCCGTCTCTTTTTTTCCTCTCTGCTCCTTTCTTTTCCAGGAAAGCAACTGATTGTTGTATCCCACATTTCCCAGGTAAGCCTGTGAGGAGACGGCACAGGGCAGCCTGCACTGTGTCTTCCTCCTACGGCCTGCCTCCAGGGTTTCCTTTTGTGACTTTTCATTAAAATGCCCAGGATTTCCCTGAACATTGTGTCTAATCCTAATTAAGTACATGGTCATTAAATTTGATTCAAGTGCATATACTGGGTACAAAGCCTAAGAAAGAAAGAAATCTACCAGAAACAATGCCAGAACAGTTCAGGTGTTCCGGCAGTCACTCTGGTGGCTTCCTTTCCTCTGCTAATTGAGTGCCGTGTTCATTTGTAAGACTGTGTGTGACACACACACACACTTATCAGAAATATATTTCAGCATGTATTAGGTGCCCAGTAAGCTCTTACAGGCTTCCTTGTATTTTCCCATTCATCTTCAAATCACCTCTATTAGCTAGTTGACCTTATATTTTGTAGGTAAGAATCAAGTTTTAAGACTTGTACTAGGTCAGGCACGCAGCCAGTGACAGTCCTTTGACCTAACTCCAACTCTCACACTCAGTGTATTCACACGCTCCACTACATTCCCATAGGAGTTGGACATGGCTGCTCTTCCGACCTCCCTTTTTTCTTCTGTAGCGTATAGAACATTTGCTGATATTTTTGGTGGCCAAAGGAGATGTGAGTATAGCATTCTTCTAAAGGGTAGGCCTTTCGCCCCTCTCTCCTTTCTGCATCCAAAGCAGGGGTTCTTAACCTGTCGATCTCTACCCCTTTGTGTGGAATGAGCCCTTCACAAGGGACGCCCAAGACCATGGGAAAACACAGAAAATAGATATTTACATTATGATTCATAACAGTAGCAAAACTACAAAATAGCGATAAAAACAATCCTATGGTTGGGAGTCACCACAATCTGAAGAGCTGTATTAAAGGGTTGCAGTGGCATTAGGAAGGTTCAAAGCATCTTTTCTGTTTCACCTTCTCTGCAGTGTCACCATCCCCTGCTGTAAGATCTGTCACCAACTCTGAGAGTTTCAGCCCAAGAACTAGAACAGGAAGTGTTTTTAAACAGCCCGTCCCTTTCTCTAAATAATTAAAGAAGATGCTATCAGGGAGATCAGGTTTTTATTAGCTCTTCTCAAGTTCACTGTCACTCGCTCTCATTCAGGGCTGGATAGAAGGTTGAGGCGGACAGTGAACAGAGAAAAGTACTCTCATTTGAACAGTGTGTTGGGAGCACATTGCAGTCTGGCCATTCACCTCCTGTCCAGACTCTTCGCCAGTAGAATAGAGAATGAGCTTGACTGGCGGGTTACTCTGCTTTGGAAACAAACTTAAAGGAAATGAATGAACGAAGTAATGAATGAAATAATTGTTGAGTCCTGGTAATAGTGGGTGTAACGTGGGCAGAGCAAGGCTTTGAGAACACTAGCTCCAGGCCCTTGCAGGCTGCAAAGCAGCTCCACAAATGGAAAATAAGCAGCAGGGGAAAAAAATGTCTAAACCCGGGAAGTGGAACACAACTCCCATTGAGACATATCTTCCAAACCTCAGGCCCAGCAACATTGTGTCCCTTAGTGGAGTACACAGGCCAGGAGCCCACCCCACACAGCAGGGAGTCTCCTAGCAGCCCACAGGACAATAGGGAGGAAATTGGTTTCCCAGGAAGCAATTTCTCTATCAGCAGCGAGGTTGTGCTTTTGCAGAGAGGAGAGTACCGGCTGAACGTTGGAAGGATTCCATCTGCTATCCACAACTCCCAATTTAGATAGCAGCCCTGTTAAAAGGATGCTACCAGAAGCACTTTTTAATAAGGAAGAGTGTTGCTTTAGAGTTTCATAGTCTCCCAGGCCAAGGCAGCTAGCTGAAAGTGGACCCAACAGGAGCCCTTGAGCTGACTCTTCCCAGTGTCTTCTCTTACTAAATATAAACTGAGGTCAAACGCTAAACACAGTAGGGGTTAGGAGCAAATTGAGGATTCACTAATAAATATTTATGCTGCCTAGCTCATTGCCGGGCTCATGTAGATCTTTGTTAAACTCCTGTCAATTTGACTTCTTGCCTTGACTTACACTGGAATTTAGTATGCCAGAGAAGTTATTAGCTTTTCATCTTGTCAGTTTAGTATCCTGTTTCTGGAGGAAGAAAAGAAAAGAAATAAACCTTAGGAAACATCACCTACTTTGCATCGAATGATACTCTCTGAAGAAAAACTCTGTGTGGCTACCCAAAGGTCTTCTTACCTAACTGCCTGTGTCTGCAAGACCTTAAGACCCTCCGTTTCACCTGGCTTCCGATGTGGTCTCTGGTGTATAGGGGATAGAAGCACCCATTCTGGATTACAGCAGGCAGTGTGGGTCAGTCCAGTTCATCTGAGAGAGAGCGCCTGGAACAATGGCCCCTTTTTGTCCTCTGCCTACCCACGCCTGTTGACTCAACCTTGAGACTTGAGAAAACAGAAAACGTTTCTGCCCACCACCTCCTCCTCCTCTGTCAAGTCCCTGAGCTTCTCCCAGCTTCAGGGGCCTCAAATATGAATGAGCAGCCTGGACTGGGCGATTTCTTGCGGTCAGGACCACAAATCCTTTTTTTTTTTTCTGGGGCAGAACCAATTCACATCACCCTCTCTGTGTTTCGGGGAATGCACTAGGGGTTGTCAGACTAAATGTCCTAGTTTGGGATCCTGAAAATGTCATTGTATTTACGACTCCTTTCCATCCTGATGCTCTCAACCACCAGGAGTCTACTAAGTAATAACCTTGAGTGACCGTCCTGACTATTTTCTGTGTGACTTTGGGCAGGACAGCCATTCAGTCAGAGATTCAGGCCCTTATCTAGGAAGTTAAGGATAATATAAGTTGAACTAGATAGCCCTGTGGCTAAAGATGTTTGATTCAGTGACTTGGAAACCATCTGTTCCGACAAAGGCAGTGCATGTATAAGACCTATACTTTTTTTTTTTTAATGGTGCTGAGGATATTGTTCATTGTAGAGAGCTTGCCTCAAAACGGGAAGCCCTAGGTTCCACTCCCTGGGCTAAGAGAGATGGTTAACAGAGGCCTGAAGACTGTTTCCCAAGACTGTTTCCTCAGCCCAAAGGATGCTGTCTCTGAGGACAATGTTACTTTGCAACCTAGAGAAAAGCCTGGGAGCAGCACCCCAGCTGCCTGCTCTGAAGAGAGAAGCAAACTCTTAGACAAAACTTCCCTGGGTAGCCCTTCTTCTGGGGGATGAAAGGGGAACTTGACTGAGCCCCAAACAGTGTCTGATCATTGTGCTTCTTTTCTTCATTATCAAGGAAAAGTCTAGAAATGGAACCTTGAGGAATTCAGGATTCGGGATTTGTGCCCAGTGACAAGCTGGTACTGGAACAATTATTCAAGCCCTTGGACTCTGTGTTTGCATATGAATACCTCCAAGCTTTCCTGTTTGGGGATTTTATAGAATTTCAAGTGGTAGATTTTAGGCAACACCAGGAGGATATCTTGAGGTAAGCGTGCTCCTTCCATCATCGTCTTCCAGGACCTTCTACAGTAGATTGTTTTAAAGGTGTGTTTTGATGTACCTTAATCTATGTTTCCATTAATGTGTCCAATGCTTAGCTGTATGCCTGGCATACAATAGATACCTAACAGTTATTTAGGTTTCTGTTAGAAGCAGAAATGATAACGAGGTCCTCTGTTACTATTCCTGCTTCCGGTTTTTTTTTTTTTTTTTTTTACTTTTTGCCAGTCATTTCTCCTTAACTTGTTTCCCTCCCAGTTTTTGGCTCTTTGGAAAGACGAAGCAGAAAGCAAAGAACAGAATTTTAAGCTGAAGAGCAGGGAGCCAGTCAGCCCAGGTGAGAGGTCACAGAAGGCAACGGAAGCTGAGGAGAGAGACCCAAGTTTCCAGACTGCACCCCAGGACTGACTTTGGCGCCTCGTTCTCCTTTTCTTCTCATGTCGCAGTCCACAGCACCCTGCGGAGTCTCCCTGTTTTTTTAGTCTTGGTGGCAGCATCTCTTTGCTTCTGACCACGTTGAAGTCCCTGTGGAGAAGACTCGACAGAACGGTTTGCAGGCGTGTGAGGAGGGCAGTGCCCTCCTCACAGGTTCACAGCACCCGTCTGTCCCTTTTTCAATTACATTTAAAAACGGTTGTGGACCATTTCAGAGGAGAGTTTACAAATGGTAAAATAAATAAACAAAAAATAATAAACACTCAGGAGAACTTTGGAAATACATATGGCATCATTTCGACAATAAATAAGTTTTAACTCAAAACCTGGCCCGACCTACTTTCTAGCTAGTGACTTTGGGCCAGATCCTTAATCTCTTCATTGGTACAATAGGAGTGGGAGAGCTGTGCACTGGCCTTCTTTCTGGGCTTCTGTGGGAATTAAGTAAATCCTTAATCAGTTTTCATAACGATTCCCTCCTCTTTAGTGTCAGACTTCAGCCAATCTGTTCTGTATGCTTTCTAGGTGAGAGATTTCAACTGTATAAATTACTCCTGCAATGCACATCTTCATAACTGCACTAGCAGGATCCCTATCACCTTCAGGACCAAGCTTTCTATGCAGACTCCCTAATGGTCTCCTTGGGTCTAGGCTCATTGCCTATTTTCAGGAGAATAGGTACCTGAGAGGAACTTCCAGATGTTTCATGAGTCAAGCCTGGGAAGTGGAGACAAAACAGGGAACCACGGGGGCCAATCTGTGGAGTCTGGAGTGGGCTATAGCTCCAAGCCCCATGCCTGTGTTCACTCCATGACTCATCTCACTCACGAGCCGTGGGTCCTTGGGCAAGGCGCCAAACCCTGTCTGGTTTTCTATTTGTAAACACTCAAGAGAGAGGCTGGAGAGATGGCTTGGTGGTTAAGAGCACCGGCTTTGCTCTTCTGGAGGGTTCTACTCTCAGAACCCACGTGGTGGCTCACAATAGCCTGTAGCTCCAGCTCTAGGATAGCTGACACACCCGCGTTTAGCTTCTGTGGGTGGCAGGCACACAAGTGGTACACACCCATACATGTGGGCAAAATATCCACACACATTTTACAAAAATTAAAAGAGTGTTATCTATTTGGTGATGTTTGGGGGGGAAAGCTGAATGAGCAAATAAACACAGCTGGCCCTTCATATCTGCTGCTTCCACACCCATAGACTGAAGCAACCATGGTTCAAATATATATTTTAGTTGAATTTTTTTTTTTGTTCTGGTGACACACTCTTGTTATTCCAGAACTCAGGAAGCAGAAGCTGATGGATCAGGATTTCAGAGTCATCTGGGTATATTACAAATTTGAGGCCACCCTTGGGCTATATGTGAAGACGCCCCTGTGCAATGAGGGCTCCCTCCTGGACTCTGGATGGGGGACAAACCACACCCAAACACCCATTTTCACAGAGAAATCCTTTATTAAGTGTGGAAGAAAAGCTAAAGTAGCTGCAAATGACCTTGCAGGTGTAATTTTTAAGGAGAGAAAAGGGGGAGGTCTGCGTTAGAATGGCCTAGGGTACAGTGGTATACTTTGACTGGGCATATCAATTTGGTAAACCAAACGGGGCTTTTGATAGTCATCAAACTTCGGTAGCCATACCCAGGAATGAGTTTGGCATAAGAAAGTGTCCAAATAACAGAATAGTGTTACCGGTGTTTGCTACTTTGTGGGTTCCTTTTTTTCTCTTCCACCTTCCTCCACCCATATTAACCCCCTAACACTAGATAGGAGAGAAAAAGGGATAGAGAGGAAAGAGGGTGACATTATCATTGAACTACTTCCTGCTGAACAAGGGCCTTGAATTCCTGCGGTCAGGTTTGATCTTCGTTGGCAGGATATCTAATTTCTTCTTGTTTCTTTGCACATGACTACTTGAGAAATTGCAACCAAAAGCCTCCAGCCGCCAACCAGGCAGCAATAGCAACCCTGCCTCTGGGGGGCCCTAGCATTTACATATCCTCGGAAAAGCCCCCAGAATCCCAGTGCCACACGCTCGCAGAAACTATCTGCAGCTGGCAAAACTACACCCTTGCTCGAGCATGAGGCAAATCTTACTTTCTGTGAAGCAACCTCATATGCCCGCACCTGAGATTAAAATGAAACACATTCCCATAATATTTCTGCCTTGGGGGCTAGCTTTAGGGATGTAATCTATGGTTTACAAGGGTGAGAGAAGGGGGAAGGGCAAAGCCTGCCAGCACCATGCTTGCCAGGCCCAGGGGTGCTAAGGCCCTTCACTATGTAGCTGTGATGGTAGACTGCCTGCCTAATGTGTGTGAGGCCCTCAATTTAATCTCCAGCATCACACCAGGTAGTTATGGTATAATATGACTATAACCTTAGCATTTTGGCAGGTAGAGGCAGGAGAATCTTTCAGTATCATCCTTGGCTACCTAGAGAGTTCGAGGCTAGCCTGGGTTATAGACTTTGTCTTAAATAAATACACAAATAATTAAATAAGTAAATAAATAAAACATTGCATCTGTATGGAGTATTTTTTTTTCCTTGTCATTATTCCCTAAACAATACCACGGAACAACTTGCTATCCACATTGTACGTAGTCTAGAAAGAATTTAAGCTGTACAGGAGGATATGTGTGGGTTATATGCAAATCCCAAGGCATCTGATGTACAGGATGAGACCATCTGGGGATGTTGGTATCCCAGGGTTTTGGAACCAATTCTCCACAGATACTGAGGGACACCTGATCAAGGGCTCAGGACAGTTCCTGCTTTCAGCTAATAGTCAACCACTACTTGTCTTGTAGAGACATATTGGGCTAGAGGTTGGGGTATCTCAGAGGCAGCAGAAGAGATAAACTTGGTAAAGATAACGGAGTAATATAGGGGACAGGGTTGAGGTGTCTGGGGATGGGACTCCTGTAGGAGGCCAGCTGATAGGGAAACATCAGCTCAGGTAAGATTGCCAGAACAGATGATAAATTAGACACAAGGCTAACCACAGAGCTACCAGGCAACATTGCTAGAATGCTAGATCCAAATAGCAGCCTATGGAAAATGTCTTTTCATCGAAATTTGGGAATGTTGCAGTGTACCTAAATACCCTGCCGTATAGCAGCATGGAAAATTCTGATAGACCAGGGGTTTCTGTAATAGTTTGATCAAATGACATCTTTGCCCCACATCTGTAATACAGATGACTCCTCTGAGAATTAGTGCTGGTTTGGACTCCCTTTAGAATCTCCTGCCCTCAGGTAAACACATGGGAATTGTTTGCAACAACTACAGAGAGAACTGTCTCACACTGGGCACATTATTTTACAATAATATTGCTATTTTCCTTTCTTCTGTACTCAGGTGGCTCCAGCAACAGGGAGCCCAAGAGCACTGTTTAAAATTAAATGCTCATTTCCCTTTGCTTGCCTGGTGTGAATGTTACCTCCTACCCACTTCCTTCCCTAGTAGGTTAGCCTATGCTAGAAAGAGCCATCTGGATACAATGTTGCAACATCCACCTTTTAGGTTTTGTCTCTTTCACAGAGCTTTACTTTCAGGACCGCCAAAAAAAAAAAAAAGAAAAAGAAAAAGAAAAAGAAAGGAAAGAAAGAGAGAAGGAAAAATCAGCTGAGTCCTCTAAGTAGTTTCTTTTGGGTAATATAATTATTACAGTCTCTCCCTTTTTCTAGAATCAACGCTGTTTCAGCTCCTCAAGGACTTCTTGGCATTTCCGGGAGGCTCATTATTCTGTTGTGCTTGAAGGATGTGGCATCCTGTTTGCGTTGCAAACAGCAAAATGAAATTTCCCCCTTAGGACACTAACAGAACCTCGGGGTCACTTCTGCCAAAGGAATCCCATCTGTACTGGATCAGCATCCTGGTCCCAAGAGACAGGGCTGGGATGAGAAGGGAAGCAGAAGCGATGTTGACCTTCTAGGCTCGTGTTTGAGTTGTCACTGTGAGTAAATGCCAGTAAGAGCAGTGCACAGAGAGCCCAAAGCAGCGAACCAGTGTTAACTGTTGAGTGACACGAACCCAGAACACACAGCGCAAGCTGTCCCAGTTCTTTGAGTCTCATCAGGAAACTTTCCTGTATAAGTAAAATGGCTAAAGTCCCCTCTGAAACTCTAGGTCTCTTACCTACATCACTGAGGAGCCCCGAGTGACTGAGCACACAGCAGCAACCTGAACAGGGCTTGGTTCAGCTATGATCAGAGCTCTGCCCTTTAGTCTTGGGCCTTCAAACATGGCCTGTACACTTCATCTCCTCTGACAACCTGCCTTAGCAGAGTGAGGTCATTAGTGCTTCTCTGCTCAGCCAGCTAACAGGGATTTGGAAAGAAGAGGAGCTTGGGAGTCACACAGAGAAGTGACCCTATTTGCTTTGGATATGGTCCCTCTCTCCATCCTGATGACTCCCACACAGCCCCGAGGTTTGCAGAACAGTCATTCAGAGCTGACTCCACTAAGGAGCGGTAATACTTTTCTTTCCTTAAGCCTTTCCTTTCAAGGCAGGTGTGGTGGTGCTCGCTTGTAACCCCAGTACTGAGGGAAGAGGATCATGAGTTTGAAGTCAGTTAGTAGGGTTACATTGTAAAATAATGCCTCAAAACAAACAAAAACAACCTCCCGCTCTTGAGTAGATAAGATAAGCCCAGGACACAGACACTGAAATTTTGGAATTTAGACAGATGGAGTTGGTGCTGAAAAGTTTAGTGCATAAAAAGCAAGTTTAGAGCCAGTGAAGTGGCCCAGCTGGTAAATGCTTGTGGAACAAGTCAGGTGACCAGGGTTTGGTCCCTGGAACCCCACAGTGGAAAGAGAACTCACTCTTGAAAGTCCTCTGACACGTGCACTATGCAGCACACTCATAGACACAACACACACACCACCACCGCACACATATATACACATCACACATACACACACCATACACATACACACAGACCTTGCAGCCCCTTTGCTGCAAGCAAAGTTCTATTGCTATGCGCAGGCTGTAACCACACTGAGAGTACTGAAGAAGACACTATCACAGAAGGCCGATTCTCAGGACTGAAGCCACTGGAGGCCATGAAAGCAGGACAGAGAAATGTTAGCTGAGATATTAGATGCTTGGGGTGGGGGTGGGGGGACGAAACTAATTTGGGAACCATAACAGTGGGGAAAGGGGAAAAGCAAATGGGAACTTGGGAAGTCAAGGGACAGAATCAGGGGTGATATCACTGAAGTAGGGGTTGTGAAGAAACGCATGGGGTGAAGTTTAAAAGCAGAAAGAATGCAAATTACCTTCCCAGCTCACAGCATTCCCTCAGTTAACCCAAAGTCCAATGTGAAACATTCTTTGAAATCTGACAGCATCTAAACTAGTCTAAGACTAATGTTATTTTGCATGTGTGGCTCTCCCAGCCCTAAGACTCAAGTTACTAAGTTTAGCTAGCAAAGAAAAATTATTTCATTTACATTTCATATCAATGTGCTTCTATTCTATGAGTTTTGCATTAAAATGTTCTATACTTGTTCTTCTACAAAATGTATGATTAAAGTGGAACAAAAATGATAGTTACCAATTATATCATTTATTCTGGCATCCTATGAAGCAAATTCACTGCTCTATTTAATTGAAATAGATGAAAAACCTCAAAAAAAGCTGACATAGAAATAAGTAAATGTTTTCACATCTGTATTTTCCTCCAGTCAGTTGGTGGGTTGATGTACTGTGAATTTGCTTTCATCCAATTTGAAATAAATATATAATTTTTGTTGTTGTTTTTTTGTTTTTTGAGACAGGGTTTCCCTGTATAGCTCTGCCTGTCCTGGATATGTTTTGTAGACCAGGCTGGCCTCGAACTCACAGAGATCTGCCCGCCTCTGCCTCTGGAGTGCTGGAATTAAAGGCTTGTACCACCACATTTTACTAAAAATGTAATTCTTTACTTAATACTTTTTCCCCTGAAAAAAAAAATCTGTCTTTCTGTCTCTGTCTCTGTCTCTCTGTTTCAGTCTTTCTCTGTCTCTCTCTTTCTCTCCCTCCCTCTCTCCATCTCTCTCTTCACCTTCCTCCAGACATAATTTGCCATAAGTCCACTTGCTTGCAGTGGAGTAGACTGCTAGAATTAGCCTTCTACAGTTAAGGGGCATCTTGGTGAGGATAGAGTTCAACACTTGTTTATTGCTGAGGAGAGAACTAGTTGCTGATTTTCTTGTAGCCACACAGCTAGCTGCTGGCCAGCTATTAATTCCTAACGGAATGTTCTATTGCCAGTTCCTGGACTTTTGGCACTGAAGTTTGGGCAAGCCGTCCTCTATGCTCAAAGATATCTCTCTGTGTCTCTCCCAGAGCTCCCAGGTTGCCTTTCCTAACTAGTGCAGGTGGAGTTATATTGAATGAGATCCATATTGCCTCTATTGCTCTGTTTCTGGCATGAGGAATATTGGCTTGGAGGATGCTCTAGGGAAAACAGTATGACTCTCTGGTAGCTTGATGTGTATACAGGCATGCCTCACATCTCTAGCTGGCCAGGAAAACCTGGGAAGAAGGAGGCACTTGTGATTTTCATTTGATATACTGGACGGCTGATGATAAATATAGGACTGGTCCTATCCACCTACTAGCAGTCTCTGGAAAAGGGGCATTTGTGAGTATTGCCCTAACTTTATAGTAATTTCCTTTGCATAGGTTTTTGTTTTGTTTTGTTTTGCTTTGACAAGGTCTCTCTATGTAGCTCTGGGTATCCTGGATATCTTGGCAGGCTTCAAACATACTAGATCCACCTGCCTCTGCCTCCTTAGCTCTGGGACTAAAAGCAGGCACTGCTTTGACTGGTGCTTTCACATATTCTATAAATAACAACAGGCTAGCACTCCAACAGAATAGAAGCATTCAGTTCTGCCTCTGATAGTCCGTCATTATTAAAGCCAGGCCTCGACTGGATACATTGAGTTGGCCTCAACTTTGAGGAAAGTGGCTGCCAAAGTCCTGCTAGGAACAAACACAGGACATTTCAAAAGAACAGCTGCATAGGCCAAGATAGTTAATGTTGCTGACTGGGACTGAAGGTTGAATATATTAGTCTGAAACCTCAAAAGCAGAAGAAGGAGAAGAAGGAGAAGGAGAAGGAGGAGGAGGAGGAGGAAGAGGAGGAGGAGGAGGAAGAGGAGGAGGAGGAGGAGGAGGAGGAGGAGGAGAAGAAGAAGAAGAAGAAGAAAAGATTCCAAAACCTGAAAGTTTTGGACTATTAAACTGATACCACAAGTGGAAACATTCCATCTGACCTCATTTGAAGGTTGCAGTTAAAATCAAGTAAACTAAAAATATTGCACAAAGTTACCTTCAAACTGTGTGGATAAGATATACACACATGTTAGCCAGGTTTATAGGACTGTGACAAAACAAAACAAAAACCTGAGAGGAAACAACCAAAAATAGGAAATATTTATTTTGGTTCATAGTTTTAGGAGCTTCAGAACGCTCTGCTTTCATGCCTGTGGTGAAGCTGAGTACCATGGGGGACAGAGGTCCCACATGGGAGAGCAAAGTAGCTTATCTCAGGGCAGACAGAGGAAGGAGCCAGGAAAAGATGTAGCCTCCTCAGACTACATCACCTAAGAGCCCATCAAAGCAGGAACCCTTCTCTTCATATGTTAATTCATGGACAAATTCAGAACCTTCTGCTAAGAATAAGTGACTATTGAGTACTCAGCCCTAAACAGGAGGTCCTGGCTAGTTTCATGTCAACTTGACACAAGCTAGAGTCATCTGAAAGAAGAAAATCTCAATTGAGAAAAAGGCCTCCATAAGATCAGGCTGTAGTGCATTTTCTTAATTAGTGATTGATGGAGGAGGGCCCAACCCATTGTGGGTGGTACCATCCGTGGGCTTCTGGTCCTAGGTGTCTGATTTAAAAGAAACTCCAGATAAATGGCCATTTGTGGTCCCTGTTATTAGCATACCAAAGCACAAACTGGCCTCTAGGCTCATCCAGTGCCTGAAGCTCTTCTCAGCTCTTCTTAACCCGCCCCTTATTCTAAATTTCTCCAGCTGATGGGCTTTCCTTCCCTTATCTTCTCATTCCTATGTAATTCCTACTCTTTCAACCATGCATGCTCTTGGTTCTCTCTTGTGTCTTCCTTTCTTGGTCCCTTTTTTGCCCCTTTCTCATGGTCTCCTTTGCCCACACTCTGTCTTCCTCTCTGCTCCTTGCCACCCTTCTTGAGGCCAAGTTCAGTCTGCTGTCCATGTTTATTTATTACATTCTATCTCTACTCTGGACTCTTCCAGATGTCTCTGGCTGTATACTCTCTCATATCTACAATAAAAACCTTCCCCTCAATCATACCTCACTTTATACAGTCATGTCCTCACTTTATACATCTGGTGGCAATACCCTCAGTTTATGTACCAGGTTCTATAATAAAGTAGGCTGAGCACCCCTCCATGATCTCTGCATTAACTTCTGCCTCCAGGTTCTGCTTTATTTGAGTTCCTGTCCTGACTTCCTTTAGTGATGGACCACAACATAGAAGTGTAAGCCAAATAAACCCTTTCCTCCTCAACTTGCCTTTTGCTCATGGTATTTCATTCTAGCAATAATGAACTAAGACACAGGACATCTACATTACTCCCTCCAAGGATCAGGGAATGTTGTAGAAAGTGGAGTGGAAGGACTATAAGAGCTAGAGGTTGAAAAAGAGTATTGTGAAATGTCTTCTGGAGGTGATATGGTTATCGCACCTATGAACCCAGAGCAGGATTGGCTGTACAAGACTGGGCTCGTTGACACTCCATCATGAATGGAAAAGGAGCTCATAGGTTCCACTCTTGGCTGAGAAGCTATAGGCACATAAAGGTTGCTATGATCATTTAAATGAGAACGGTCCACACAGGCTCATATGTTTGAATGCTTGGTCCCCAGTTGATGGAACTGCATGGCAAGGATTAGAAGGTACGGCCTTGTTGGAGGAGGTGTCCGCTGGGAGTAAACTTTGAGGTTTCAAAAGCCCATACCATTCATAGTTAGCCCCCTCCCTTTATTTCTCTGTTTCTGTCTCTTTTTTTTTTGTATCTGTCTGCCTGTCTGTCTCTCTTTCTCCCTCTCCCTCTCTATGTTCCTCCTTTGCTTGTGGGTCAGATATAAGCTCTTAGCTATCGCTCCATGCCTGCTGCCAGCTTCCTGCCATGAGGGTCATGGGATAATCCTCTGGAACCGTGAGCCCCGAATTAAATGCTTTCTTGTATAAGTCACTTTGATAATGGTATCTCTTCACAGCATTCAAAAATATCTAAGACAGCTGCTAAAAGGGAGGGAGGCAGCTGGGTGGATGTGGTGGTACACACCTGTAATCCCAGCACTCAGCCAGGCAGAGGCAAGTGGATTGATGTGAGTTCAAGGCCAATCTGGGCTACAAAGCAAGTCCAGGCCAGGCCAGGATACACAGAGAAACCCTGTCTCAAACCACAACAACAAAGTAAGAGAGACTGGGGTGAGGGAGTCATATTCTTCAGGGGTATAGCCAGTGGTAAGTTGTCCTTGTTCAAGTAAACAACCTTTCACTCATGCAGACAATGTTAATTAAATGTAGTGGGCTACATACATACGCAAAAAAGGCATGAAAGCAAGATGGGGGATTATTAGAAGGAGGAAGGGGAAATGGATGAGAGAATAATTGGAGAATTATGATAAAAGATACATGTATGAAATTGTGAAGAAATAAACACAAGTTTTAGAAAAGTCAGAACCCTCACGATCCATCTCTTCTCCAAAGCCCCACCTCGGCATGTGGGTGCATTGGAGAGCACACCTTTAAAGTATGATTCTTTGGGACATTCTTTGTTCAAGCCATAACACTGTGTAAGACGCAGAGATGGGCTTGGGGTTTAGATGTGTGTCTCATGCCCAAGATATCTCATTGTATCTATGCACCTTTTCTAAAATAAAAATTTAAAAAAAATCTCCCAAAGCAATTCTAGTTATAAGCATTTCAGAAAAGGAATATTCAATCTTTATTTGTTACCATGGAAGTGTATATCATATTTTAGGGATAGAATGGAAAGCAGACAGATTTCTCTGGGCATGTGAAGATGGTTTTTTGGAGGAGGTAACATTTGAGTTGAGCACAGAGGGCTGTGATTGCCCCGCAGAACTACAGAAGTGGTGGGTACTGGAGCAGTTCAGTCATGAAGACAGATTGCCACACTGATAGGCAGGGACTTAGGAAAGAGGAAGGGATGGGGGCTGGCGAGAAGGCTCAGTGGTTAACAGCGCTTTTTTCTTGCTCACCATCCCAGTGTGATCTCTAGCACCCATGTGGTGTCTCACAACCATCTGTAACTCCAGTCCCGGGTGATCGAATGCCCTCTTCTGACTTCTTCAGGCACCTGGCACACGTATAGTGTACATACATAAATGTAGGCAAAACGCACATAAAATAAATAAATCTAAGAAAATGAACAGGATGAGACAACTGGGAAATTTCCAGAAGACTGTCTACTTGTGGGATCCTTAAGCATATTTGCTTTCTTCAGCTACTGAAATATTACCAAACATACATTCTTACCATGTTTTATTCTGAAAGTGGCCTTCCTGAAATTAAAAAAAAAAGGCATTTTCACAAATGTGGCTCCATGAACACATGGGTCAGCAGACACATAACTGCTTTTCATGCAAGTAGACAATTGTCCTTTGTGGGTGGTTTGGAAATCGCCTTGCTCTTTGTTTGGCAAAATTCAGACTTGCAATTCAGACTGAAGTGATCACAGAGCCAGACCACAGAGATTATGTAAGCAACCACTTCAGTGGTATAGCCAGGCATCCTGAGGCATAGAAAGTGGTTGGTTTAGTTAGCACCAATATATCGCCCACTCAGTCGGCGGGGGCATCCAAACAGGAGTTTGAACGATACTGTCACAGGCTTAGCTGTGACCCTCCAAGGCTTATGCACTGAAGCCCTAAGGCCCGGCCGGCACCGTGAGATCGGACCAGATTCGGCGTCATGAGGGCATTAGAGTAGGTTCTAACCCGGCCTGATGGATTTCTGAGGAGAGGAAATCACAACTGATAAGCGCAGAAGGCATTCTGTGGGAAACCCAAGGGAAACATGGCCTCCACATGCCAAAGAGAGAGAGACCTCAGAAGCCAGTCTCACCAACTCAGACTTGCAGCCTCCTCAACTGTGAGGAATCAGTTTGAGTTGTGTAAGCCACTCAGCGAGCGGCAGGTTGCTATGGCAGCCCTAGCAGAGGGAGACCAGAGTCCTCACAGGAAGGCTCATGCCGCTGTGGCTCTTTGGCAGCCTGCACGGGCAAGTACGATGGGCTGTGCAGCAGCTCTCTGCACGTCCTTGGCTGCTGGGGGAAGGTTGGAAACTGCTAGTCTGGTGAGTATGACCTTTGACAGAGCAAGGCTCTTACCCTCACAGAGAATATTCCTGGAATGACTATTAGCCTGGCCTGTCTGTACAATTTAGAAACCACCCAATTTGGAAGGTCGATTCAGTGATGTCTGTAATTGACAATAACGATGCTGACGATTTAATTGGTACACAAAGCTTGTCGCTCTTACAGGTTTATGTGTCATAACTCCCCACCCCAATCTTTTTTTTTTATTACTTTTTACCGTGGACAAAGAATATAGTAATGGACTCACTGTAGTATTAGATAATGAGAAGAAACATTATCAGTAACAAGCTAAATAGTTTCTCCGCTCCTGCACTGGCAAAAGGTCTTTTAACCGAGGCTTCCGGAGTCTCTCAGTCAGGCTCCCGTTGACACACTGCCATCTGGTGGAGCTGGGCCTGTGGCTCAGCTTTTGCAGTAGGCGCTGCCTGTGTCTTGACATATGTTTATTCCCCTTCCCTGCTGATTATTTGACAGCTGTCCAGATCCAAGGGGCGAGTACAGCACAGGCGTGAGCCTCTGTAAAATGCCGAAGAAGACAGCGGTTTTTTTGCTTCCCAAATTAATGAGATCCTCAATGGGGTGCCCTTCCTTCTGTGGAAGAAATGCTAGTTCCAGGTCCCCCGTGAACATCTCCTTCCTCACCCCAAAGTTTCTGTTATTTGTCTAGACTCTCAGGTATTTTTCTTATTGCTCATTTTGAGACAAGGTCTTGCTATGTCACTCTGGCTCTTCTGGAATTCTCTTTGTGAACCATGCTGGCCTTGAATTCATAAAGATCCTCTGTCTACTACTCAGTTTATACATTGCTTCTGAAACTCCTCTTTCATCTGATTCTTAAACAACTTATTTTTTTAAGTAGGGGAGTCTAGAGATTTAATTTCATTAAAAATAAGCATCTTGAGTATCAGTTGTGAACAGACTTGGGACGACTAAAGAAACAAAGACAGAACAACCAGGGCAAATTTAGTAAGTTGGATTTAAAAGGCCCAGCACCTGGATCCCATGATATTTTCAGGGGCTCTCAGAATGCCTTCTCTTATATTAAAGTAAACACCCACCCCCAATTTTAGGTGAAATAAAACAAGCTTTTATACTAAAGCAAATGTTTAATTTCATTTTACTGCTTTAGAGATAGGGTTTAGCCTACATGCCTACAATCCCAACACTCCAGAGACCGAGGCAGAAGGATTACAAGTTTGAGGCCAAGACGTGCTACAAAGCAAACTCCATGCAAGCCTACTGAGATTCTATCTCAAGAAACCAAAATGACTGACTGGCTAAATAAATAAGTGAATAAATAATCGAATGCTATTACAATTCTTAGTACTGTTTTAAAATTAGCTTTATTTTGTAACAGGCTCCAAGACTGACGCCTGATGGAAGTAACACTCAAGCTTTGGAACCCAGCAATAGCTGCTAAAAACAAACAAACAAGAACAAAGCCCTGATCCATCAAAGTCTCGAATGTAGTGACCCTTCTCTTCTGTACTTCTGCACTCAGTTCTGGAGCACCCAGTGTAGCTACCAGCTGGTTAATAAAGACTCTTCAGTGGTTGTCTCTGGTAGATACCTCACCAGAGGTATTTTGTGTGTGTGTGTGTGTGTGTGTGTGTGCGCGCATGTGTTCTGTGTGTTCGGGTATCTGCAGAAGCTGGAAGAGAGTACTGGATCCACCGGAGCTGGAAGTACAGAGGGCTGTGAGCCATCCAGTGTGGGTGTTGGGAACTGAACTTGAGTCATCTGGGAGAGAAGCAAGCACTCTGAACTGGTGAACTCTCTTCAGCTCCCAGTATTTTCACAGAGAAGTTCATAAGGCCAAATCACCCATGACCTGGAAAAACTATCGTGCAACCCTATAAAAGAGATTCTTTATTTTTTTGTCTTGTTTCGCTCTTTTGTTTTTTTCCAGATAGGGTTTCTCTGTGTAGCCCTGGCCGTCCTGGAACTAACTTTACAGACCAGGCTGGCCTCACACTCACATCGATCTGCTTGTCTCTGCCTCCTGAGTACTGGGATTAAAGGCATGTGCCACCACTACCTGAGATTATTATTTTTTAATTAATGTATTTTTTAAAAATGTGTATTACTATTTTGCCTGCCTGTATGTCTTGTGGGGGGGATCCCCTGGAACTGGAGTTACAGAAAAGTGTGAGTTGCTATGTGGGTTCTGGGAATTGAACCCCGGTCCAAGAGAGATTCCTTAGAGAAATCAATGATACATGAAAAAGCAACAAGGGACTATGGACAGAGGGCAATGTTTTTGTTTCTAAGTGGGATTGAAATAATATTTGACTGAACACATCAAAAGAGCCAGAAAGTAATTACACGAGGGTTCAGACTTGAGGCACAGATGGTGCTCTGTAAAGACCCCGTGTGGTACCAGGCATGGTGGCACATGTCTGTAATCCTAGCAATCGCAGAGGCAAAGGCAGAGGCAGGCAGATCTCTGCAAGTTTGAGGCCAGTATCATCTACAAAGCGAGTCCAGGACAGCCAGAGAAACCCTGTCTCGAACAAACGAATAAAAACCAAACAAACCTACCCCAAGTAGATTCATTCCTCCAGGGTTAGCATGCAGGGGAGTAATAAAAAGTATCTGAGGGAGAGAAATCATTTTGAAAAAAAATTAAAGCATCTGTAATATGCTTAATTATGTAAGAAAGCCTCATTCTCCTTCTTGGAAAAAATGACTCAAAGGATACTTATCACTGTGTGTTTATTTGTTTGTTTGTTTGTTTTTAATCATGGAAGACCTTGTAGGCAATGCTGTCGGCCTGGTGGTATGAAGTGATATTTAATAGGGGTTTCATTGTTTTTGTTCAATGATTTATTTTGTGAGATGGAGTTGGACATGCTGGCCTTGAAACTGTAATCCTCCTGCTTCAATCTACTGTGTGCTTGGACTACAGGCTACTACATCCAGCCTTCACTGTGGCTTAAGTTTGCTTGTCACTGATAACTAGTGATGTTGAATATTTTTTCAGGTCCTCATTTGCCATTCTTGTTTGTTTGTTTGTTTTATTGTTATTGTTTGAGAAATGTTTATTTGGCTCCTTTGCCTAAATAAATCAAGGTATTAATTGTTTCAGCTAAAACCCAAAAGATTACTAGAAGAAAATGACTTTAGTTTGACAAAATGTTTTCCACATATAATACACAAAAAGGCATCAAGATTTAGCCTTGTGTTTTCTGCTAAGAACTTTGTAGGTTTACCTCCAGTATTTAGGATTTCAACTTATTTTGAGTTACTTCTTGCGTATGTTGGGAGGTAAGGTCCCAGCTTCATTAATTTACACGTAGCCAGCTAATTGTCTCAGCATAATTGCTTTCTCCAGTATTGTTTTCAAAATGGCTGTTCTTTCGCCTTGGGGTGATCTTGTTCACCTTGCTGCTAATAGGTTATGTAGACTTCCAGTTTTCCACTATTCATCTATATGTTCATCCTTTTCAGAAGCGTACTTTCTTGATTACTCAATTTGCACTAAGCCTTTTTCTGTTTGTGTTTGGTGTGTGTGTGTGTGTATACATGTGTGTAGAACAGAGGTCAATGTTGGTTATCTTCTATCTTTTTCTAACATATCTCTCGAGACAGCATCTCCCCGTGAACCTGGTTTTCCTTGAGTATCAGTCTGCCTGGGCATCTAGCACCAGGGATTTCCCTGTCTCCACACCCACCTTTCTAGTGATTCAGACACACAAGACTAGGCCTGTTTTTTGTAAAGTGGTACAAAGGTTAGAGCCCAAGTTTTCATGCTTGCATGGCAGGCATTTTATCTGCTAAGTCATCTCCCCAGCCCCTGCCTATAAGTTTTGAAGCTGGAAAATGTGAGTTCTAGCACTCTGTTCTTCCTTTTCAAAAGCACTGTCTTAATTTTGGGTGCCTTACTGTTCCCTAAGAATTTTACACCTTTAATCCCAGCACTTGGGAAGCAGAGGCAAGCAGATCTCTGTGATTTCAAGGCCAGCCTGGTCTACAAAGAGCGTTCAGGATAGCCAACACTACAGAAAAACCCTGTATCAAAAAACAAAGACAAACAAACAAAACAAAACCCACAACCAAACAACAACAACAAACCAAATTTTAAAGAAGCTTGTTAGAGTTCAGTAGGTACTCAAATGGGGATTACAGTGAACTATAGGTCTATTTGAACAGTATTAGGATCACTGTATTTTCTTCTTCGGATTGTTTAATTTATTCATATTTAAGGTTATGATTGACATGAATTTACATGTGTCATTGTAAGATGCTCTGTTTCTGTCACGGAAAATTCTCACGTTTTTGTTGGCCTTCGTGTCTTTAATAAAGCCAATCTCTTACTGACCACTGTCGCTTCCATCTTGATCTTCAAGACCAGAGCTGTGGTAGAATGAACATGCCTGACTGTTGAACAACCACCATCACTGACAGACCTTCCACTTCCAGAGTCCTGAACCACTTTTGAATTTTGTATCCAGGTCAGTCTTTCAATGCAGCCTTTCGTTGCCAGTGTTAGTGGATTTTGGATGCTTAAGGAACAAGACAAGCACGGGAGAAAATGACACTTCAAGCTGCTGTATTAGTTAGGGTTTCTATCACTGTGAAGAGACACCATGACCAAAGCAACTCTTTTTTTTTTCTTTTTTTTTTTAAATTTATTTATTTTTATATCAATCACAGGTTAGGTACTTTGCATCCCAGGCGTAGCCTCCTCCCTCATTCCCTCCCACCCTCCCACTCCCTCCAAGTCCACCAACGGGGGAGGACCTCCTCCCCTTCCATCCAATCCCAGCTCATCCTATCTCCTCAGGGCTGGCTGCAATGTCCTCCCCTGGAATCTAGCCAGTCTGTCACTCCCTGGCTTGTATGGGGGAGGGTCAAAGAGTCAGCCATCAAGATCATGACTGAAACAGTCCCTGTTTCCCTCACTAGGGTCTTCAGTCCGACACCGAGTTATTATGGGCCCCATCTGAGCGGGGGTTCCAGGCCACATCCACACATGGTCCTTGATTGTAGAAACCGTCTCATACAAGACCCCTATGCCCTGCTCAGTTTGGTCTTTGTGGAGCTCTTGTTCTCCCCAAGTCTCAACAACCTCCCCCAGATCTATCATTACTTCTCGCCCTCTGCCAAAGTCTTGATCGCGAGTCTTAATATCCCAAAGCAACTCTTATAAAGGAAAAAAAAATTAATTGGAGTTGGCTTACAGTCTCAGAGGTTTTGTCCATTATCAATCATAATGGCAAGAAACATGGCGGCACGTAGGCAGACATTGTGCTGGAGAAGTTGCTGAGAGTTCTACACCTTGATCCACAGGCAGAAGAAGGAGACTAGGCATAGCTTGAGCCTATATGACTTCAAAGCCTGCCTACACAATGACACACTTCCTCCAATAAGGCCACACCTCCTAAGAGTGCCACTCCCTATAAGCCAAGCATTCAAACACATCAGTATATGGGGGCCGTTCCTATTCAAACCACCACAACTGTTTTTTTCCTATTACTATTATTGTTGTTATCATCATTGTCATCATAATCATCATCATGAGACAAGATCTCACCATGTACCTTATTATGCAGAATTATTTTGACTTTCTTCCTGTGCTTCTTTGCAAGAACAGTATTCTTTTTTCAACACTGCTCTTGTCGAGGACCCAAGTTCAGTTCACATCAGGTGGTTTACAACCACCTGTAACTCCAGCTCTGGGCCACCTGCGTTTGCGTGCACACACCACTGCAATATACGCAATTAAAAAGAGATATAAATATTAACAGATCTAACGTCTTAAAGCTTCTGCCTTCTTCTTTCTCTTCTCCCTCCTCCTCCTCTTTCCATCACCCCTCCCCCCCACCCCCACCCCCGCCGCGTCAGTAAGTTTCTTGCATAGTAACTCTGGATCAGCGACACCACCTCCATCTGACAGAAGGAAGAGTGTGATATTTCTCCTCAGGGAGCCACAGCTCCTGTTGCCTAACAAACAGTCATTCTGGAAAGCCAGTCATTCCGCAAGGGCTTTCCTCTGACCACAAATACCAGGTGATTACTTAACTGTTTTCAAGAATTTTCCTGATACATAAATCGCTTTCCTAACAAGTGTAATAAAACCATGGCTCCTTTATAGAAATGGTTTCTGAGGGCAGCGCTTGGCATTTCCCAAGAGGGCTCTTCAGAGCTGACGCAGCCTGAGCTCCGCCCTACACAGCAGCCAGTTTGTGATTTAACTTGGACCTTGATCCTGCTCACAATTATCACACACAGCTTCTATTTAGGACCTACTTCCCGAAGCTCCATTACAAATGGGTGAATTCTTTTGGGGAGGAGATTAAGAATTCCCTTTTTATAGTCCGTTTTTTTTTTCTCCCAGTGAGTCCTCTGAACTGGCAGTCTGGGGCTTCTGAGTGAGGACTGACTACAGCAAGCTTCACTGTAAAGGACAATGCTGCCCTTGAGAGCTCAGGGGAGGGTAAGGGCAGCTTCTAGAGAGCCTCCCATTTTGCTTCTGGCACAGATCCGCCAATGATTGGCCATTACTAAGGTGCCAAGCCCAAGGTTGGACCTCCCTTCTGTAAGTGGACTGAGCAGCGGAAGGCAGCTGGCTCTTCAGTGTGTTCCCACCTGAGAGGAAGTCACAGAGACAGGATGGAAGACATTGCTGTCCTGATTTTTCAAAGAAAACCTTCCTCCCAGGGAAGAAGGGGAAAAGATGGTTGTGCTCTCAGCTGTGTCAGCTGGAGAGAATTGATAGGGGGGTGGTGAGTGAGGGCATATTGCCAGAGTTGTTTAGGGTCAGAGTGTGGGCCCTGGCAGCTGACAGGCTAGGTTTGTCTTCCCATTCTCAATAGGCCAATTAAAGAAACAAATAATGGTGAGAAGCAGAGAAAGGAGATGTACTCACTGTGGCCACATTGAGAAGAGGAAGATAAAGGAGCCTAGTGGCCCCAAATCTGTCTTTGGATTCCTAACATGAGTCTTAGGTTTAAGTAGAGGACACTAGACATGCTTCGCACAAGTAAACAGACCTGGTCAAGGTCCAGCCCTGCCCACCACTGACTCATTGTCTTGGATCCAGTCTCTCCTGCAGGCAATCTGACAAGTTGACAGAACAGTGAGGTCTGTTTCAGGGACACAGATTCCTCCTCTGGCTTCATCCACCCTTTGCCTCTCCCAGCAAGAGACTCCTGGGGAAATTCCAGTTTCTACTGATCCATTGTTTCGATATTCTGATAATCAAAAGGAAAGGCTTTAGAATAATCCCCACGCCTGTTAGGATGATTACAAGGAGCTGGGTGTGTTTAAACCACAGACTCTTCCTTTGGCACTAGATTCTCTTGATTTGCTGTTTCTTCACTTGCCATTTGCCCTTAGGAATATTTCTAGGAAACTTGAAAGGGTTTTTTCTCTAATAATAGTTTGCATGAGTTTCACAGGAGAGCTGGGCAGGGCTGCTTGTCATGATCTGTGATGAAAATACAACTTCGGATCCAAAACTCAGAGCTAATATTTTCTTTGCCTCATACTTTCTTCTAAGTGATGTTCAGTTTGGCTTCCTTTGCATATTGCTGCCTGCCCAATAATCTTTTTCTTTTCTTCTATTGAAAGTAGTTTTTTTTCCATACAGTATGCTGTAATCATGACCCTCCCCTCCTTTCTCCCTCTCTCCCTCCCTCCCATCCCATCTGGATCCATACCCTTTCTTTCTCTCCTTAGAAAACAAACATGAATTGAAGGGATAATAATAAAAACAAAAGAAATCAGTAACAAAAAAAAGTCAGAATATGACAGAACAATCAAACAAGAAAAAGAGCCAGAGCCTGGGGGGGGGTGTGTGTGTGTGTGTGTGGAGACACACAAAAAAACCATAACTGCAGAAAGATCATGTACACATACTCAGGAATTCCATAAAAACCCCCATTCAGAAGCCTTAGTGTGTACACAAAGGACATGTAAGGTGGAAAAAAAATAAAACACACAACAAAAGCCCTGATTTAACATTATGAGACAAAGAATCTTCAAAGACGCCGTTGAGTTCACTTTGTGTTGGTCATCTATTGCTGGGCCTTGGATCTATCCTTAAGAGTGGTTTGTTTGAGCATGTTGAGATTTCCTTTGTAAAAACTAAGTTTTCATTTCCAGGTAGCTATCAATTGGAGATAGATTCTGAGGCAGGTGTGTGTGTGTGTGTGTGTACGTCTCTTTTCAGCTCTAGGACCCCATCTGGTACACACCCATGCTGGCCTGCGCCTGTTGTCTCAGTCCCTGTGAGTTTGTATGTGTGCCAGCCTTGTGTCTAGAAGTCATTGACTCCTTGATGTCCTCCATTCCCTCTGGCACTTACATTCTTTCTGCCTTTTCTTCCACAGAGTTCCCTGAGTTCTGAGGAGACAGATTTGATGAAGACATCGCTTTCAGGGATAAAGCTTTCCAAGGTCTCTCTCATTGTCTGCGGGTCTCTGTATTTGTTCTCACATGTGGCAGGAGGAAGCATCTCTGATAATGGTTGAACGAGGCATTAATCTCTGGGTTTAGCAGGATGTCATGTGGAGTCATTTTACTGCTACGTTCCTTTCCCAGAATAGTAGGATTTGGTTTCCCCCTAGATCCTTGGGCTACCTAATCTCAGGTTCTTGGCCCTCCGAGTAGCATTTGGTGTGGGTACCACCTAGTGGGGTGGGCCTTAGCTCAAATCAAATACTGATTGTTTACTCCCACAAGCTTTGTGCCGTTGTTGCACTAGTGTATCTTGCAGACAGATCACTCCTGTAGATCTGAGGGTATGTAGCAGGGTTGATGTTTACCTCTTTTCTTTGGTAGTATGCAGAGTCCCTTCAGGTACTATAAATACTAGCCTGTAGGGTGAAGGCATCAGCTCAACTTTTCTGTGTTTAATGAGTTGTGCAGGTGTTGTCTGCAGCAATAGAGTCTTACCATCAGTTAGTGGAGAGTTATCAATAGCCTTGGAAAAAGCCTGGGTTGTTTTGGGGATTCCCATGGAAACCCTTTGGCCAACAAGTTGATTAGATGTAACCCATTTCCGGCACTGGAAGCTTCATTTGGTGATGAGATGTTCAGCTGGGGCTCCATATTTGCCGTTATTTGGCTATTTCATTTGGATTGCCTTAATATATGTAAATATTATAGGAAGTTTCTACTGTACTAAGTTTTCATATGGCCCCTCAAATGGCCCTTAGTTTTTGCTGTCTCGTCCTGCATGTACCTCCCTCATCCCCCTCTTCCCTCCCTGTCTGATCTCCCCATTCTAGTCCCAACCCCCATCCATTCATAACTAAACCATTTTCCCTTCCTAGGAAGATCCCTCTCCCCGCCTCCCCTGCCCCACCAGGTTTTTACTCTCTACTTAATTTCTGTGGCAATATAAATTGTAGCTTGCTTATCAGCTTAATAGCTAATATCTACATAGAAGTGAATACATACTGTATTTGTCTTTCTGGGTCTGAGTTACCTTGCTCAGGATGATTTTCATTTTCTACTTCTACCCATTTACCTGTAAATTTCATTTATTTTAAAGGCTGAGTAATACTCCATTGTATACATGTACCACATTTTTGTTATCCATTCATCTCTTGATGTATATCTAAGTTGTTTCCAGTTGCTGGAGATTATGAACAGAGCACCCAGGGTGGGAGCCTGTCAGAAAGGGCACGTGTGTTCACTCTTTATGACTTCTAGGGTCTCCACCTTCAAAGGTTAGGTAGAGATAACCTGGGCAACTCTTTGTTTTTTAAACAACCCTTCCCCCCCCCAACACCCTCAAAGAGATCAGTCCTTCTGACACCTCTTAGATTCTCTGAGAGAAGCTAGGGTCCCTGGGCCTGACCTTGGAGCCTCTTTGATTTGCAAATTTGCTTGTTTTCACTTTTAAGGAAGTGAGCAATTGTCTTTGTAGTAGAATGAATCATCCTTTGGGTTTACGCCCAAGAGTGGTATAGCTACATCTTGAGGGAGATCAGTTCTCATCTTTCTGATGAAGTGTCACTCTTTCTTTCTTTTCTTTCTTTCTTTCGCTCTAAAAAAGATTTATTTGTTTTAAGTAGATGAGTCCTCTATCTGCATCTATACCTGCATGCCGGAAGAGGGCACCAGATCCCTGTATAGATGGTTGTGAATCACCATGTGGTTCCTGGGAATTGAACTCAGGACCTTTGAAAGAGTAGACAGCTCTTAACTGCTGAGCCATCTCTCCAGCTCCACACTTGTTTTCTTTTTTTTTTTAATTTTTTTCTTTTTAAGATTTATTTCTTTATTTTACATATGAATGCTCTATTTGCATGTACATCTGCATGACAGAAGAGGGCACCAGATCTTATTATAGATGGTTGTGAGCCACCATGTGGTTGCTGGGAATTGAACTCAGGACCTCTGGAAGAGCAGACAGTGCTCTTAAGCTCTGAGCCATCTATCCAGCCCCCACACTTGTTTTCTTAGTGGCTGTTTCAGTTTGCACTCTCACAAGCAGTAGATAAGTGTTCCCCTTAATCCATGTCCTTGCCAGCATGAGCTGTCATTTATTTTATTCATCTTGACCATTCTGATTGATTTAAGATGAAATTTCTTTTTTTTTTAATTTATTTTGTATATATACAATGTTCCGCCAGCATGTGTGCCTACATTCCAGAGCAGAGCAGCAGGTCTCATTATAGATGGTTGTGAGCTGGCATGTTGTTGCTGGGATTTGAACTCAGGACCTCTGGAAGAGCAGCCAGTGCTCTTAACCTCTGAGCCATCTCTCCAGCCCAGGATGAAATTTCAAGAGTTTTGATTTGCATTTCCCTGACTACTAAGGATATTGAACATTTCTTTAAGTGCTTCTTCTCCATTTGAGTATCCTCTTTTGAGAACTTTTCTGTTTATATCTGTATCCTAATTTTAAATTGAGTTATTTGTTTTGATATCCAGTATTTTTAAATAGAATGTTCATCTTCTTAAAAGATGTATTTACTTGTTATATATACAGTGTTCTGCTGACATGTATGCCTTCACGCCAGAAGATGGCACTAGATCTCATTATAGATGGTTGTGAGCCACCATGTAGTTGCTAGGAATTGAACTCAGGACCTTTGGAAGTGCAGCCAGTGCTCTTAACCTCTGAGCCATCTCTCCAGCCCCTGATGTGCAGTTTTTAAGTGCTTTTAATATTTAGACATCTGTCAGATATATAGTTGGTGAAAATTTTTTCGTATTCTGTTGGCTGCCACTTTGTCCTAATCATGGTATCATTTGACATGCAGAAGATTTTCAGTTTCATGATTGTTGATCTTAGTGTCTGTGCTATTTCTGTTCTGTTCAGAAAGTATTTTCCTGTCTCAATGAGTTCAAGGCTATTCCTTGCTTTCTCTTCTATCAGATTCAGTATATCTGGCCTTATACTGAGGTCTGTGATATTTTTGGAATCAAGTTTTATGCAGGTGATAAAATGGATCTATTTGCATTTTTTAAAACATGCAGCCATCCAGATTGACTGTACCATTTGTTGAAGATGCTGTCTTTTTTTCCAGTATGCATTTCTGGTTTCTTTATCCAAATTCAGGTGTCTGTAAGCATGTGGACTTATGTCTGGATCTTCAGTTCTATTCCATCAACATGCCTGCTTTTGTGCCAATTCTATGCTAATTCTGTTACTGTAGCTCTGTAGTACAGTTTGAGAGTCAGGACGGCGAGAACTCTAACAGTTCTTTCATCATTTAGGAATGTTTAACTTATCCTAGGCTGTTTTTTGCTTGTTTGTGTGAGTGTGCTTACATATAAAGCTGAAAACTGTCCTTTCAAGTACTGTGATGAATTTTGATGGGGGTTGAATTGAACCTGTAGATTGCTTTTGGTAGTATGGCCATTTTTACCATTTTTACCCTATTGATGAATGAGCATGGGAGAGCTTTCCATCTTCTGATCTTTTCTTCAATTGCTTTCTTCAATATATTAAAGTTTTTATGAGGTAAGTTTTTCACTTTTGCTTAGAGCTACCCCAAGATTTTTATGTTTTTGAGGTTATTGTGAAATGTGTTGTTTTCCTGATTTTTTTTCCTTTGTACATTTGTCATCTGTATATAGAAGAGCTACTGATTTTTGTGTCTCAATTTTGTATTGTGCCACTTTTCTGAAAGTGTTTATCAGCTGTAGGAGTTTCTTGGTGGATTTTTTAGGGGCACTTATGTATACTAAAGATAAATTAAGATACTTTGACATCTTCCTTTCCTATTTGCATCCCCTTGATCTCCTTCAGTTGTTTTATTGCTCCATCTAATATTTCATGTGCTATATTAATTAGGTAAAAAGAGAGTGAGCAACCCTGTCTTGTTCATGATTTTGGTGGAAATGCTTTGAGTTTTTCTCTATGTACTTTTATTATGAAAGGTGTTGAATTTTTGTCAAAGGCCTTTTCTACATCTCAAGAGAAAATCATGCTGATTTTGTCTTTCAGTTTGTTTTATATAGTGGATTACATTTATTGATTTATATATGTTGAACCATCCCCGTACCTCTGGAATGAAACCTACTTGGTCATAGTGAAAAATCTTTTTGATGTGTTCTTAGATTTTGTTTTCAAGTGCTTTATTGAAAAAATCTGCATCTACATTCGTGAGAAAAATTGGTCTGTAATTCTGTCTCTTCCTCTCTGTCTCTCTCTGCTGCAAAGTATCTTCCAGTACCACGGACACTAGTTAGTGTGGGTGAAGTTTCTGTTGGGCACCAGCTTGATTTCTTCCAGTTTGATGACTTACACAAGCATTATCTTCCATTAAGTTGGAGAGAGCAGTCAAACCCCTTTGACCAATGACTCAACAAGATATAACCTATTTTATGGTACTGGAGGTTTTACTTGGTGGTTTAAGATGCCTAGATGAGGTGTTGCCACTTCTATTATTTAGATTTCTTTCACACACACACACATTAGGAAATTATAACATCCTACAGTGTAGGTTTCCACATGGGTTTTCAAATGGCCTTTCGTGTTAATTGTCCCTCCCTCCGTTTCCTCCCCTCTCCTCTTCCATCCCTTTCTCCATTCAATCTTCCTATTCTTGTTTCCCCTTTATCTCTCTCTAACACTATATTCTATTTCTCATTCCTTAGGACATCCTCTTCTCTTGCTTGGTCCCTTACTAGGTACTTAATTTCTGTGGTTATTCAGTTTGTACAAATAAGATAAGACATACAATATATGTAATTTGGAGTCTGTGTTACCTCACTCAGGATAATTTTTCCTTTCTCCACCCATTTACCTGTGAATTTCATAATTTCATTTTTCTTAACAACTGAATAATACTCACTGTGTGAATGCAGCTAATTTTCATTATTCATTCTTCAGTAGAATGACAGGTAGGCCACTTATAATTTCTGGCTATTGTCAAGAGAGCAGCAATGAACATGGATGAGTGAGATCTTTGTAGTAGACTGTAGAGTCTTTTGGGTTTATGGCCAAGAGTGGTGGTATAGTTGGATGTGGTGATTTGAATGAGAATGGTCCCCATAGGTTCATATAGTTGAATGCTTGGTCACCAGAGAGCAAAACTGTTTGAAAGAATTACAAGGACTAAGAGGTGTGGCCTTGTTAGATGGAGGTGTGTCACTGAGTTTTGAGGTTTCAGAAGTCCATGTCAGGCCTAGTTTCCCTCTTCTCTCTCTTTTCTCTGTCTCTCAGCCTGTGGATCAGGATATAGAGCTCATCTACTCCTCCATTGCCGTGGGTACCACCATGCTCCCAGCCATGATGACAATAGGCTAGATACTAGCTCTGAAACTCTGTAAGCCCCTAATTAAATATTTCTCAGTTATTTGTGTTACATCTTTGAGATCTCTCTGCTCAGTTCTATATAGCATTTTAAAATCAGTTTATTTGTTTTCTTGATGTTCAGTTTTTTTAGTTTTTTATATATTCTAGACACTAGCCCTCTATTAGATACGTCACTATTACAGATCTTTGCCCGTTCTGTACGGGCATCATTCATTGTCTAAATGATGGTGTCCTTGGCCATACAAAAGAGTCTCTGCTTTACGAGGTCTTAGTCCTGTTCAGAAAGTCTTCCTGTGCCAATAAGTTCAGGACTATTCCTCACTTTTTTTTTTCTGTCAGATTCAGTGTATCTAGTCTTGTGTTGAGATATTTAATCCACTTGGAGTTGAATTTTGTGCAGGGAGATTGATATGAATCAATCTTTATTCTTCTACATGCAGCCACCAAATTTGACCAGCCCATCTGGTGTCTTTTCTCCAGTGTGTATTTTTGGCTTTTTTTTTTCTTTCTTCAATTTCTGTGAAGAATTTTGTTGGGAGACCTCGTCAGTGCTGTTGCCCAGTGAGCTTCTTTCTGGTGAACCGTCCTTCAGCCTTCCTTCCGCTGCCATGTCCTTCCTGCCTACCTAGAAGCTCACCCTGGTGTGGGAGCCGCTGCACCCCTCCCCTCAGCTAGGCTCCAAGCAGACAGAAGAGACCTGAAGCCTGAGGACTTCGAGGAAGGCAAGCACCAGACTGCAGACCCTCGGCCCGAAAGCTTTACAACTGCTGAAGGCCCTAAGCCCCGTTCTAGACTGGGCAAGTGCAGCTGAAGAGGATGAAATGAAGACCAGAGTTAACAAAGAGATTGCAGGGGACCACCGCCCAGGTGGCTTTGCTTTGCCAGAGAAAAGAATTTCAAGATAAAAAGGGAAACTACTCATAAATGACTTTGGAAGAGAGAGAAAATCGTCATCAGGAAGTTCTGATTCAAAGGAGTCTGCGTCTTCAGTGCCAGCTGATGTGGAGACGGATGAAAGTGTCTTGATGAGAAGACAGAAGCAGATCAACTATGGGAAGAACACTGTCGCCTATGATCGATACATTAAAGAGGTCCCCAGACGCTTGCGACAACCTGGAATCCATCCCAGGACCCCCAACAAATTTCAGAACCATAGCCAGTGGTCATGGGACCAATAGATTAAACTCTGGAAGGCGGTTCTGCATTTTTGGGATCCTCCTGCTGGAGGAGGATGTGATTTCCAAGAAATAGAACCTGTAGATCTTGGGGAAATGGAGACAGAATTCACAGAAAGCGGCTCTGAGTCCCAGACAAGTTCAGGGTAACTTTGATGTGTATGCTGGCACACCCACCAAAGTCAGACATGTGCGCAGCCAAGTGAAGGATGAGTTTGATTTGGAAGCTTGTTTAACCGAACCCTTGGAAGACTTCTGGGCCATGAGTTAACTGCCACCTGGTGGTTCCTCTGGGAAACACTTGGCTCTGCCTGGCCGTCTGGAAGGCATGAGCTGCCGTGCATTTGTATTTGTTTTCTCTGTGAAGAGTTTATTTTCTCATGATAAATTGCTTTTCTTGCCTTATTTTTATCTATGACGAATGTGTTACACATGTTTTAAATTGTAAGCGAAACTAAATCCAGTGAAGACTGAACCCTATTATCTTTCCCAGCCCCAAGTTAGACAACAGTGTGCTTGTGGTTTTCCACGAGACCTTGAGACTTCAGTTGACACTCTTCAGATGGGTTGGTGGTGGATTTTAACCATGTGTTTACAGGCCCAATCTAGAGTCAGCCGTCTTTACAGGTAACTGATAAAGTACTCTCAGTAAGGCAGCTGCAACGACTTTGTAAAAAATTATTTTCTAGTCTTTTATCAATGTGAATGTAGCTTTTCCTCATACAAAGCTCTGAACAAAGATGGCAAGCTGTTATATTAAGGGTCTTTCATATAAGTTATATAGTCTTAATTTGGAACTCAGAACAGCATTAAGGTGAGGTAGGAGAGGAATTGTTCTGAGAGTTGAGGCAGAAGAGGGGAATTTAGAAAGAACTTTTCAAAATATGATCAGTTAATTTACTATGTAATATTGCTGTAAATGATGTGTACAGATACTTTGCTAATGTATTCAGTTGTAAACTTGTCGATATTTGCATTTCAGTTGCTTTTGTGTGGAATGATAACTGCAAAAATAAAGATGCTTTAACTGAAAAAAAAAAAGAATTGCGTTGGAATTTTGGTGGGGATCGCATTGAATCTGTAGATTGCTTTTGGTAGGATGGCCATTTTCACAATATTAATCCTACTCATCCATGAGCATAGAAGAGCTTTCTATGTTCTTCTGTCTTCTTCAATTTTTTTCTTCAGTGTCTTAAAGTTTTGTTTTTGTTTTTAATCATATGCATCTTTCACTTGCTTGGGTAGAGTTATCCTAAGATTTTTTGAGGTTATTGTGAAAGTTACTGTTTCCCTGATTTCTTTCTGGGAAAACCTGCTGTAGGTTTTTTTGTTTTTGTTTTGAGACAGGGTTTCTCTATATAGCCCTGGCTCCCCTGAAACTCTGTAGACCAGGCTAGCCTTGAACTCAGAGATCTTCCTGCTTTTGCCTCTCAAGTGCTGGGATTATAGGCATTTGCCACCTCTGCCCAACAAAAGCAACTAATTTTTGAGTTAATTTTGTATCCTGCTATTTTACTGAAAGTGTTTATCAGCTATAGAAGTTTCCTGGAGGAGTTTTTAGGACCATTTATGAATAATAAAGATAAATAAAAATACTTTGAATTCTTCCTTTTCTATTTATAGCCCCTTGATCTCCTTCAACTGTCTTATTGCTCTGGATAAAACTTCAAGTACTAACTTGGATAAATATGGAGAGAGTGGGCATCATGTCTAGTTCCTGATTTTAGTGGAAATGCTTTGAGTTACTTCTGTTTAGCTTGATTTGGCTATGGCCTTATTGTAAATTGCCTTATTTATTTAAGTGTACTTTTGTATCCCTATTGTTTCTAGGGCTTTTATTATGAAAGGTTTTGGATTTTGTCAAAGGCCTCTTAAAAATCTAATGAGGTGGTCATGTATTTTTTTCTTTCAATCTGCTTATGTGGTTGGTGGTTTATGCTTATTTACTTATGTAGATTGAACCTTCCTTGCATCTTTGGGGTGAAGCTTATTTTATGATGGCAGATACTTTTTTGATGTGTTTTTGGAATTTATTTTCAAGTACTTAATTGAAAAAATTTATATCTATGTTCATAAGGGATATTGTTCTATAATTTTCTTTTTTTTTGGAGGAGGTCTTTGTGTGATTTTGATGTCAGGGTAATAGACCTATAAAATGAATTAAGAAATGTTCCTTTAGTTTTATTTTGTGGAATAATTTGAAGAAGAACCCATTTGGCCTTGGGATGGATATATATAGATATATATATGATATATATCTATATATATCATATCTCTCTATATCTATCTATCTATATATATCTATACATATATATATTTGTTTGTCTGTTTGTTTGGAAGATTTCAATTAGTGTTTCTATTTTAATACTGGTTATGGGTCTGTTTAAAAAGCTTATTCCATCTTAATATGACTTTGGTAGATTATATATACATCAAGAAATTCATCCATTTTCTTCAAGTTTTCCAATTTGGTAAAATACAGATTTTTAAAGTATGTCTTCATGATTTTTTGCATTTCTCAGTATTAGTTGTAATGTCCCCTTTCTCATTTCTAATTTATTAATTTGGATCGGCTCTCTGTTTTCCGGTTTGCTGCTTGCAGAAAGGGAGACTTAATTTTCATTTTGCTCATGTAGAATCCAGGGCATTGCACCTATCTCCATCTGACAGCCTTTCATAACTTTTTTAAAGAACCACAGCCCTGGTGGTTTCAATAGGGAATGTCTCCCCATGGCCTCACGGGTTCAAACACGTGGTATCTTGTTTGGGGAGGTTATGGATCCTGTAGGAGGTACAACCTGGCTGAAGTGAGTTTTAAGAGTTCATGCGCATCCATCCCGCTTTCTCTCTGCTTCCTTTGCGTGGATGGATATGTGACTTCTCAGCTCCTGCTCTTACATTCTTATCTGATGCTTGCTGTTTGCTCCTGAGCTTGCCTTCATAATGGACTCATATCTTTCTCAACTATAAACCAAAATAACCCTTTTTTTCGTAAGCTGCTTTTGATTGTGCTGTTTTGTCACAATCAACAAAAGTAACAACACCACAGCCTAGCTAAGATGATTCATAAAACTAACCATTACAGGCTGCCTAAAGTCAATTTGGTACCCTTGTGCATCTAGGTAAGCCAATAAAATATAACAAACATTAAAGAGATGTCTTTCTACTCAACATGATACATTTCTCTTTCACACAACCAAAAAGCACTAATACTTCTTCAGAAGGTCAAAATCTTCACAATATGTTTGTTCTTCTTAATATCCTATAACACAAATACTGTTATTTTTAAGTTCTCTATTATTTATATACTTTATATTATATTGTTGGAGAAGATATGTGGGAACAAAGTGAAAGTATCCAGGCAAGTAGATTTTAAATTTTGCATCAGAGTGCTCAGTGACCCAGATTGGATCAGCAAGCACACTGGGGCGGGATGCTCACTTAGTTTTGGTTACTTGCAGAATGGCTACTGTGTCTCTGGGGAATGGGGTGGGGAGGGAAGCTCCCCTTGATTTAAAGCTTTTTGGTCAGTCGATTGTTTTAAAAGGATGTTTATGAACTGAGGTTCCCTTGGGACGGGGAATCCTACCTACATTGAAGAGTCTGAGGACTGAATAGAATTCCATGACCATATAGAGAATATGCTGGAATCCAGAGCAGGAATCATCTCGGAACACTGAAGTCCCCTGAATAGCTGCCCACCGCAGTGTCTGCTCTGTTACCCTGGCCTTCCTGACTACTTTCCCTGTGTTGTGCAAATGCACTAATTTGTGACTGTCTTTTGTTCTGTGACTATAAAAGGTCATGTAACCATTTCCTGAGGCAGCATGCCATTTGGATCAACCTGAATCAGTGTTCCCAGGTCATGTGTACTCAGATTTGTCTTATAACAAACTGTTTTTCGGTCCCTTTGGAACGAAGTTTTTTAAATCATTATTTTTTAAAATCTTAATAGTGCCAAGACAGTATGGTTGAGAAAATAAACTTCTTATCAAATAAAATGCTTTTAGGATAACTGGGTGGACAATTTCCTCATAGCATGTGGAAAAATTTAAAAGCTAAAAAGATAACACTCTTGCTAACAAGTACATTTTAGGAGTTAGTGCTTTTGAATTGGGGTTTGGCAAAGCCTTGTTGAATTCCACTCTAAAGGGGTAATTAAAGAAAAAGACTCAGGCTGGAGAGATAGCTCAGAGGTTAAGAGCACTGTTTGCTCTTCCAAAGGTCCTGAGTTCAATTCCCAGCAACCACATGGTGGCTCACAACCATCTATAATGAGATCTGGTGCCCTCTTCTTCTGTGCAGGCTACATATAGACAAAATATTGTATACATAATAAAAAATAAAAATCTTTAAAAAAAAGAAAAAGATTCTAACAAAGTGTAAATATTTGTGCTTCAAAGAAAACTTTTAAAAGTGGAAAAAAAATCAACCCACAGAATGGGAGAAAATATTTGTGAAAATGTGTCTAGTAAGAAACTGTGGTTGCGCCTGGAGCAATGAATCGCTGACTAAGAGCCCTGGCTGCTCTTGTAGAGAACCCGGGTTCCACCTCTAGCTTCAATACAGCAGGTCACAGCCATCTGTAACTCCAGTCCCAGGGGCTCTGACACTCTCTTCTGACCTCTGGGGACCCACTGCATGCACGTGGTACACAGACACACTTGCACCCATACGCACAAAAGAATAAGGTAAATTTCTTAAAAAGGGAAGAAAACAACAACTATAGTTGGATACACCCAGCAGAATGATATGGGATGGAAGCTGAAGTGTGACATGTGAACCCATCCTCGAAACTCCACTGCTTGGGCAAGCCGAGAACACGGGGAATGGGCACAGTGCGGAGGAACTCAGCACTGTGGTGACAGAACCGTCGATTCGTCACGCGTGAAATGGCTTGATCTGAAACTTGGGGGAGCTCCCGAAGTGGACACCACGAAACACAAAGGAGCCCTGGGAAAGCGAACATTTCCAGCTGTGAAGATGAGCAGAAGAAGGGTGTGGTCACATCACACCCTGACTTAGAAACCCAATACCTAATGAAGAAGAAACAGTTCATGATGAAGGCTTGGGAAACAAAACAAAACAAAACAGAACAGAACAGAACAGAACAGAATAAAACAAAACAAAACAAAAAACAAAGAGCCGACTGACACCTACTGGTAACGGAGCAGAAGCTCCATTCAAAAGATACTCCACTGGCAATACACAGCAAATTGTGTTCACAGGTTTGAACTGGAGCTGTAAACTACGTCTCTTGCTTCTGCATAATTTGCTACCCGAGACATCACAGGGAAGAACAGAATTCGAAACACACTGCACAAAGGAAGTAATGCTATATTAAAAACAAAAAATCAGACTCTTGTGGGGAACGCTGGTGCACACCTTTAATCCCAGCTCTCCTGAGGCAGAGGCAGGCGGATCTCTGTGAGGTTTGAGGCCACCCTGGTCTACAAAGTGAGTCAAGGACAGTCAGGTCAGGGCTACACAAAGAGACAACAGCAACACACCCCAAAAAACCAAAAACAGAATCTTAAAAAATGCTTTTAATTGATTAATTAATTAATTTCTCTGTCCTGTGTGTGTGTGTGTGTGTGCACAACTTTGTTGAATCTGTTCTCTCTTTCCACCTTTCATGGCTTCCAGGCTTGCTCAGCAAGCTCTTTTACCTACTCAGCCATCTTGCCTGCCCACTATACTTTTCAAAATCTATTTTACTTTCATTTAAACATTTGATTCCTCCTTGTGACTTTGCATTAGTTTTCATATTGTTCATTTAGGTTTATACTTATTCTGCATGTTTCCATACCCAATCTATCATCTACTATCCCTCCCACACGTCATCTGTGTGCTTTTTCTCTTATTCTCACAATTTTCTATGTCTTTGTCTTTCCCATGCCTTTTCCTTTTTGCTTCCTAACTTTCCATGGCTTAAATTATATTTTTTGTTTGTTTTTTTTATTTTTTGAGATTGTGTTTCTCCATGTAGCCCTGGCTGTCCTGGAACTCACTCTGTAGACCAGACTGGCCTCTACCTCAGAGATCTGCCTGCCTCTGGCTCCCCAGTGCTGGGCTTAAAGGCATGCACCACCACCTGCCTGGCTTTAATCATCTTTAAACTCTGTGGGTCTTAACACCATCCCTACTTTCTCTTTCCACTTGCTTTTCCATCCTGGGTCTTTTTTTCTCAGTTGGTCTAATAGTAACCCCTGACTTTGATGCGGTAGTCCTTGTCTGTAATTCTAGCACTTGGGAGGTGGAGAAAAGAGGAATCATGAGTTCAAGATGACATACCTATTAGACAAGCTGGGCTGAGGTACTGTGGGAAGGAGAGATGGGGATGGAGCAACGATCTGTAGCCTACTTTCTTTCCATCCCTAATGTTAGACACAAAAGTCTCAGCACATGTAGTACCATCCTTGTCGCTTTATTCCTGAGTCATTACTGAAGCAAGTGATGACTGTGACTGCATCTGTACTTGACACTCGAAGCTCAGAGAGGTACTGTGGCTCTCACAGAGCACCCTGAGCACAGGAACTGAGGGTTTAGCAGCAGATGGAGCACCCTGAGTACAGGAACTGAGCCCCCTGAGCAGAACACAGCTCCACCCCCATCCTTGAAGGGGACAGAACACCACAACCTAGTTTCATCTGAGCATCATAAGTACTTCAATTTGATCAGAATATGTTGTCTAAAAACATCGCTTTGAATAGAAGCAACAAAAAGTAAATACTGAAAGAATACAGCTGAAATACATAAAATCCAGCTAATGAAGCAACCCAAGATGAACAAGTCCCCACACAGAAATATAAGAAAAGCCAAGGCAGCATGATGCCTCTGAACAATACTTATTCTACAATACTAGATTCTAAAGAGAGTAAGTAAATCCCAATAAATCCAAAAGAATAATTGTAAGAATGTTTAATGGAATCAAAGAGAATTCAAAATGCTCCTAAACAAATTGAAAAAGAATATAAATAATGAGCTGTGTGAAGTAAGGGAAGCAATACAGGATATAAAGGATATTTAATAAAAAGAAAGAAAGAAAATGTTCACTAACTCACATAAAAAGCAGTATAAAGTTTCACCAATAGACTAAATCAAGTGGGAGACAAAGTATCAGTGATGGAAGACAAGCTGGATGAATTATTACATTCAGATACTAGTAAGAATATACTAATAGTGTATGAACAGAGCATATGTCCTAGTTAGGGTTATTATTGCTCTGATGGAACACCATAATCAACACAACTTGGGTAGGAAAGAGTTTCAGGATCCTCACCTCTGTTTATCATCCAAGGAAGTCAGGGCAGGAACTCAAACAGCTCAGGAACCTGGAGACAGGAGCTGATGCAGAAGCCACGGAGGAGTGCTGCTTACTGGCTTCCTTCCCATGACTTGCTCAGTGTGCTTTCTTTTAGAACCCAGGGCCACCAGCAGGGGTGACATCACCTACAATGGGCTGGGCTCTCCCCAAACCATTAATAATTAAGAAAATGCCTTAGAAGCTTGCTTACAGCTTAGTCTTATGAAAGCATTTTCTTCATTGAGGTTCCCTCCTCCCAGATGACTTTAGCTTGTGTCAAGTTGACATCAAACTAGCCAATCAGCATATGAGCTTTACAGGATACCACAAATGACCAAATTTATGAATCATGGGGCTAGAAAACAAACATCAGGATAAAGGCATTTTATATCAAAACAACAACAACAAAATCCTCTCAAATCTGGAGACAGAAATGCTTTATAGACTCAGGGAACATTTATAACACAAAAAGAACCTCCTTAGATCATATGGTTACCACACTAAGCATAAAGAACAAAGGAAAAATACCGAGAGCCACAATAATGAAGCACTGAGTCACATATAAAGAAAAACCTATCAGAATTACAGCAGAGTCTTCATCAGAAGGCCTAAGAGCTAAGAGAGAATGGAACAATCGAAACCAATCTCTGAGAGACATTAACTGCCAACCAAGATTAGTATATCCTGAAAAAAACTATATGTCATAGTTTATGGAGGAACAAAAATTGTCCAGAATAAACATAAACTAGATAAGCTACAGGACTGCATGACCACTAATACCGCTGAAGACATTTGAAGGAATATAATGCACTGAAGAGAAAAATGATCAAATCCATAAGGACAAAAGGAAGGTAAAACAGTGTTAGGATGGTAGTTAGGCAAACAATGAATAGAAAAACACCAAACACAATGAAATATAAATGTGGCAGATATTAATAAATATTTTCTAATAATAACTGAATGTTAGGGGTCTCAATTCTCCAGTCATAAGACAGACTATCAGGTTGGATAGACAACCAACCAACAAACAGAATCTAGCCATGCCTGTAATTCCAAGTGCTTAAGAGGCAGGAAATGCTGTCTTAATTACTTTTTTATTGATGTGATAAAACACCGTGACCAAGGCATGTGCTTAATTTTAAGTGTTTAATTAGGTTTATGGTTTTAGAGGGTTAGTGTTCATGGTGGTAGTGGGGAAGAAGCAGCTGAAAGCTCACCTCTTGATCTATAAGCAACAAGCAGAGAACACACTGGGGATGGCAGGGGCTTTTTGAAACCTGAAAGTTCGTGTCAAGCACGCCTCCTCTAACAAGTTCACTCCTTCCAATCCTTCCCAAACAGTTCTACCAACTGGGCTCCAGCTATGAAAGCATACGAGCATATGGGGCCATTCTCATTTAAACCACTCCAGAGGCCTGGGCTTCAGACCATGTTACATAAGGAAACTGTATCTTAATATAAAATAAAGTAAAACTGAAATAACAACAAAAACAACATCATTTACTTGATGTCTTCAAGAAATATACCTCATTGCCGAAGACAAAGCTTGGGGTGAGGATGAAAAAGGGCATTCCAAACAAAAAGAACTAAAAAGCAATTAGGTGTCAGTGTTACAATGTCTGGTAAAAATGTGACAAAATGACTTCAAACTAAAAGCAGTAAGAAAAGATAAAGAGATAACTTCCTATTGATTAAAGGAATAATCCATCAAGATTATGTAACAATTCCAAATATGTACAGTGAACATTGGCACAACAGAAAGGGAAAGAACACTACCAAACTGTGTTTGCAAAGCCGGAATTACCTTGCTTCTAAAGCCAGATAAAGACATTCAAACAACAACAACAAAATAAAACTCAGATAAACTGATAAACTCAGAGGCAAACTTCCCAGAAAAGTACTTGCAAGCAGAATTGAAGAATGGATCAGAAAGATCATTTACCTTGATCAAGTTGACTTCATTCCAGGAAGAGATGGTTTAATATACTTAAATCATTGAATATAATGTCTCATACAAATGGACTAAAGGCCAAGAATCATATGATCTTCTGAAAGATCCAGAAAGTTCTTTTGACTAAAATCTAAAATTGCTGCTGAGAAAAGTGATAAAGAAACTAAGAATAGAAGGAACATATTCCAACATAAGAAAGACTATACATTACAAATATATAGCCAGCATTATACTTGATGTGGAAAACCATAAAATATTTTCACTAAAATAAAAAATAAGACAGGAGTGTCTGCTTTCTCCACTGTAGTACTTGAAGTAGTCATAGCTAGAGCAGTAAGACAAGAAAAATAAACAAAAGGTTACAAATAGAAAAGGAAGAAGTCAAAATATTGTCATTAACACATGATACGATCTATATGTCAGGGGAGTCTTCAGAAGAACACCCAAAGTGTTGGGGCAAGCATGCTTAGAATTTTGGGAAGTAGTCAAAGAACAGGTAAATGAAAAGAAAAAGAGAGAAAATTATATTCTTGAGTAGGAGCTCAGAAAACTTGGCAGGTTTAGGAGTGACGATCTGTAAGGACCGCCATTCAACTGGCTCCTGGGATGTGTAAGTGCACTATCTCATTAAGGGGATAATTATTCCTTCTGCTTCCTAATCATGACCTCAGGTGAATCAGCCTTTTTTGTGGGCCTTTTGTCCCCTAGTCTGTTGATTGATAGTCCCAATTGGTTTAACTTTTTAGAGAGGAAACAAACGTTATTCTCTGTGGGTCAGATCAGAATGTTGTGTGACTCGGGGCCATACGTAGAACCCAGACTTTATTCTTTTGACCAGGAAGAAGTAGCTTTCCCTTGGCCCTTAACAAATCCTAACACCTCTGTGTTCTCACATAATAAATGAGATGTGGTGTCCAAAGCTGATTATGAAGAATGAATCTATCCTCAATGGTCTCCAAGCCTGCTAGTACCTGTCTAGCTGCCTAACAGTCATTTTGATTTTCATTTCCCTGGTGACTAGTAATGAGGTTAATTATCTTCTTATGAATTTATTGGCTATACATGTATCGTTGGGGATGTAACTTCCACAACTCAGCTGTTCTAGAGAAGGAGCGTAGATTGCTGAGAGATCAAGGAAATCATCAGTGATAACATGTAAACTATAAGGAAGGTTGAAATTCATTAACAAGGGGGCTAACAGGGTGAAAACTCACTAAGAAGATCAACAACCCAGTTGTGGCTGGTATAAGAAGATAGGTGACAGGTAAGACCTTTACCAAGGTACCTGATACCACCAACGATGTATCAGACACCACCAAACATTCAAGAGCATCAGAATGGACAGAAAGAATCACCTAGGGTCTGGGTAGTGCCTGTACATGTCTATAGCTCTGCTAGGGTCCAGCAGGGACCAGCAGGACCCATAGCACTTGTCCTCAGGATAGTGCTCTGTTGAGAAGGACTTAAAGGGTTAACCTATACAAACAGCGATTTAGATTTAGCTTAGCTTGTTTTGTTCTTGCCTTCCAGGGAATGACTGACTCAGCGGGTGGGCAGGGAAGCAGATTTTCATCCAGATAACATTAGTTTTCCCAGGTTTCAGCATGCTAAGGAGAGAGAGAGAGAGAGAGAGAGAGAGAAAGAGAGAAGAGGAGATAAAAGGAGAAAGATAGATAGATAGATAGATAGATAGACAGACAGATAGATAGATAGATAGATATAGATATAGATATCCAGACAGCTCTTTACTGAACATTATACCTTAGTGTACTTTCTTTGTCTGTTTGACTCAGAAGGAATCTTGCATCACTCAGATTATGTCCTTAGCTTAAATTCAGCTGAGGGACAATTTGACTTTATCTGCAAAATCTTTTTGTCATACAAACACAGGAAAAAAAAATGTCTGATCGTAAGGCACAGTAGCGTCTGTGTAGGCAAGAATCCTGGAGCTACCTACATTTGTCAAGGATCTTCTTTTTGAGTCACCCAGTGATGTGGCTTTTCGTGACAGGGATCATTTAGTTTTTTTATGCTGCTTTGTATTTCTCTATTGGGAATCTAATATTGGTACAGGGAAATATTGCGGTGTCGCTGAGTTCAATAGAGACTTTTCCAATTCTCGGCAAGTTTAGGTGAGGGTGGAGTTGAGTAGCACCCTAGAAAACTTGATGGCCCCAAAGCTGCCTCTTTACAATGGCTTTCAGATTCTTGTTTTGTGAATCTGAAGGGTGAAAATCATGGGCCACAGAGGGTGAGTTTTAGAGAGAAATGTAGTATAGATTTGGAAGTGAGAGCAAGTGAGTGAGTGAGAAATAGAGAGAGAGAGGCAGAAACGAACTCCTGTTAGCAGGAACAGGTCTCTGAAGGTAGGGTACCACTGAGGTACTACTCTGGGAGCTTTTTTATAGGACTTTGGATAGAATTTGAGATGAGGGAGGCAAGGGGATGAAGATGAGCTAGTCCGCACAGTTGGTCCAAGCACAGCATGTCCAGGGCAGGTCCTCATGAACAGCTTCTAGTTAAGGGTGAGAGCTAATGAACACCAGACGTCCCCTGTCATCCCTGGTCCCCTGCAGAGCCATTCTCACAACTACTGTCCATACTTTGTCTTGCCTGATCAGTTTCCATCTCTTCTTCTCATTGATATGGTTTCTAAAGATTAAGGTCAACAGCAGATAAAAGAGAAGCAGATTCCTTTTTCTAGAACTTTGCTCACTCTATAATTAAACAAGCCAGTTGCTAACTGCTTTTATATGTTGTTTTCTTTGTGATTGATATAACCTAGACCTCATGATGAAGTTCTAAGGGTATTTAGAAAGAAATTTGAAAAATCACAAAGTATAATATCCTATACACCAAGAAATCTTAGTATAGTTACTTAGTATAGTAACTTAGTATAGTTGCTTAGTACTTTTTCTTTTGAGGTTCTAGGCCTTGAGCATGTTTGGTAAATAATAGAGCCCAAAGTTAGTGCTGTAGGGCCCTTTTTACTTATTTTTATTTATTCATTTTACATCCTGGTCGTAGGCCCCTCCTTCCTCTCCTCCCTGTCCCATACTCACTCCCTGTTTCCCCTATCCCCCCTCTTCCACAACTCAGAAAAGGTGAGCCTCCCCATTCACCCACCCCAGCAAATGGAGTCCCATCAGGACTGAATGCATCCTGTCCCCTGTTCCCCAACTGTGGCCTGCTGAGGTAGTCCCATGAGGGGAAAGTGATTGAAAAGCAGGCATCAGAGTCCATGTCAGAATCAGCCCCATTTCCCCTTACCAGGGAACCCATATGAGGATGGAGCTGCCCGTTGGCTACATCTGTGGGCATAGGTCTAGTCTATGCATGATACTTGGTTGGTGCTTCAGTCTCCATAGGACCCCCTGGGCCTTGGTTAGTTGGCTCTGTTGGTCTTCTTGTGGAGCTCCTGCCCCCTCTGGATCCTTCTATTCTTCCTCCTACTCTTCCACAAGACTCCCTGCACTCCACTCAATGTTTGGTTGTGGTGTGGGCTCTTTATTCTTAAAATAACAATAGAAATTGATTATTAATCTATTCAGTCCAGCTTCTATATTCAAAATTTTGTTTATGGATTTTATATGTATTGTTACTAATTGTTTCTTTAAAAATATTGTGTGTGTCTGTGTAACTGCCCCAGGAGGCCAGAAGGCTGTGTCATCCCTTGAAGCTGGAGTTATAGCTCTTGTGAACTGCCTAATGTGGGTGTTGGGAATTGAACTTAGGTCCTCTAGATGAGCAGAACATGCATGCTCTTAACCACTAAGGTGTTTCTCTAGCCTTTATAATTATTTCTAACTGCAGTATACTATTCCATTCTATGTCTGTAGCACAATTCATATATCCACTTGCATGTTGGAAAACTGTCATTGTTTATATAGTGACCATAAAGGTATAATCCCACAGAAACCCTTACAAATTAAGGGGCATTTTAAGGGAAATACTATCGTTTGACATAATAGATCTGTTATACACACGAAGTCAAAGAAGTTGTGAATGGATGCACGTAACCAGCACACGATCAAGCCAGCCAAACTCCCAGCATAGATGAAGGAGGGCTCATAAGTCCGATGCCTTGCTGAGAAGCTATTAGCAACTGATGGCTGCTGGGGAAGAGACAGCGAGTTTTCTTTAGGGATATGGCCTCTGAAAGGCTTCCCATGTTTTAGCAGACATCCCTACATCTGTGTACATATAACAGTAAGTGAAATCAGTGAATTTAAAAAGGAAAAAAACAAACAAACAAACCAAAAAGACACCACACAAAAGTGAGAGGGGAAAATAGTGGAGGGGAAACAGTGGAGGGAAAGGAGGGGAGGAGATAGGTGTGGATTTGATCGAAGCATTATATGAAACGTGAGTAGGCATTTTCAGCTTAAGAAGGCTAAAGGCTCTTGCTCTCTTGCCCTCTCCCCTTTCTCTGTCAGGGGACCCCCCTCTCTACCCCCATCATGTCTCCCTCTCTTCATCTCCATCTAATAAACCTCTTTCATATAAAATCTGCTGTGTGCCTCCTCATTGTCTTAATTGGTCCTAACATTTGGTGTTTTGGGCCAGGAAAGGGGCTCTCCTGGTATCGCAAGTACCCCTTTAAATCAGACTGTGGACGTTTCTGACGATGGAGGGCTGCAACAGATTTTTTTTTTTTTCCTGCTCTATCTATCCCTAACCCTCCGAAAATCTTTACTTTCTCCTCAACTGTCCTTACCCCGCACATCTGTCTTGCTGGCACACACCTGCTCGCAGCTGCTGGGACATGTGCCGAGCCCTGGGGACTCAGCTGCGCCAAAATCGTCTTGGGGAGACTAAAACAGCTTATGCACTGCTTCAGAGAGACGCAGCCTGCTTCTAGACTAAAAAAGCCACAAGCCTCATTTTAATTTGCTGCAGGAAATCCACCTGACTCCACCTCTCAGGTCAATTGGGCTCCAGATAAGTACTGCACTTACTGCCTATCTCAGAAGGTGGGATTCCTCCCCTTTCCCTGGTTTCCCCGGCTACCGGATTGCCATCTGCTGCATGCAAGACTGGCTGGATTGATGGGTTCTCCTCATTGGCCAGCCACTGGGTTGTATCCTGCCAGACACAGATGTTTCCTACATCCACAACAGCGCAAAGCATCTACTTACAAGTGTTCCAGTCTGACCTCAGACTTTCATCAAGCTGGACCTGCACTTTCCCTCCCAGCCATGGATGTTCTTACAGACTCTGGACAGCATCAAAACAGCCTATTCTTCCGGGACATGATGCAATCTCAGCCTTTTGACCTCCCTACAGCGCCCCCAGTGTCAGCAGGAAGTAGCCAGAAGAGAATCTTTGCCCGATATTCACTTACTATTAACAAAAGGCTGTGCTTCAGGACCAGGACAACAGCTCTAGATTCTCCCAGCGTTCCTCAGTCTCTACCTGCTGCCTTGCATGGCTGGTAACTCTACTGGCAACCTTCTACCCTAAACTTTCCAGGGCAGAGGCTTCCCCTCCTCTTGATCACGTACTCTGGCCATTTTGTTGCTATTATTTTTTCTTTCTCTCTTACCCCCTTGGATAGCAACCAAGAGCTGCTTCCAAGGAACCTAAATTTATATACTTTAACTTGTCTTACATGAGAAGCAGCCCAAGTTTCTCATTTTTTAATTATAGAAAAAGGGAGGAATGTTAGTATTATGGCAGCCCACTTCTAGGTTGCCTAGTAACCAATGATGTCATCATGTGTCCCTGGCAGGTGCGGTTACCTTCCTCCTTAAAGGGACCGACCCACCATGTTGTCTCTCTCTCTTGCTCTCTTGCCCTCTTGTCTTCTTGGCCTCTCTTGCCTGCTCCCCTTTCTCTGTTGGGGTGCTCCCCTTTCTTTCCCCATCACGTCTCCCTCTCTTCTCTCTCTTCATCTCCATCTAATAAATCTCTTTCATATATATGAAAAAGCAGAAGGCCAAAGGATAGAATGATGCCACTACGGACATAAAAAAAATAATACAAAATCCCCTTCTTGGGTCCAAGAACCATTGATAAAACCTGTGCAGTTTTTGTCAACTTGACCCAAACTACAGTCACTGGGAAGAGGGAATTTCAACGGAAAAATTGCCTCCACAAACCAGCCTATGAGAACATCTATGAGGCATTTTCTTGATTAGTGATGGAAGTGAGAGGGTGCATCCCACTGAGGGTGGAACTGTCTCTCGGCATGTGGACCTGGGCTATTTAAGAAAGGTAGCTGAACAAGCCAGAGGAAGGAAGACACCAGGAAGCATTCCTTCATGGTTTTTGCTTTAGTTCCTGCCTCCCAGTTCCCTGGATTGCAATCTGTAAACCAAAATAAATTCCCCCGCCTTCCCCCAAAGCTTCTTTTGGTTATGGTGTTTATCACAGTGACAGAAAGCTAGATAAACTAGAACAGGCTCGAGTACAGAAGACTGAGCAAAGAGTTGGTATTTTAATCACTCTTTGTTGTTGTTGTTGCTGTGGTAAAATATGCAACAAAAGCAACTTAAGGGAGGAAGGATTTCTCTTGGCTCCTGCTTCAAAGGTACAGTCTGTTGTGGTAGGGAAGTCCTCGGAGCAGGGCTTTAGGGTATTTGATCATACTGTGTCTGCAGGTAAAATTCAGAGAGTGGTGAAGGTTTGTTCATCACTAGATTTCTTCTTATTATATAGTACAAGCCATGAAATGGGGCTCCCACCTTTGAGCGGTGGGCCTTCCCACAGGAATTAACCTAGCCAAGACAATCCCTTCCAGGCATGCACAGAGGCTAATGCAATCTAACCCTCCACAGGCATGCCTGGAGGAGTGTCAGGTAGGTGATTCTAGATCCTGCCAATGTTATCATCAGATGCACACACAGGAACATGTTAACTCCGCCCCCCCCCCCATACACAATGTTTGGAAGCTCACAAAACTTGCAAGACTCAGAGGAGACTCTTCTGAGAAGCTGCCTATACATTTGTCAGGGGGCGTCACATATGCAGCTTTCCTGAATCCTCACCCGTGCTGACTGGACTTCTTTAGTCTTTGACTTGCCCGTGTTCCTTATGTCCCTGTAAGTGACTCTAATAAACTCATCGGATCACCAAGATACACTTGCATAGAATCATTTCTTTCATCTGTTGTTGGTACCTTACCTGGAGTTAACAGATGCTTGTTCACATTTCCCCAGGGAAGCCTTATTAACTGGGATTCTACTTTTTGTCTCTGTGAATTTATATATTCCAGTATTTCATATAAAATTCTTTTTTTCTTCTTGTCTTTTCTCTCTCCATCTTCCTTCTCCTTTTCTTTTCTTTTGAATGGAGTCACAGTATTGGTGGTCTCAAATTCATCTCCTCTTAGTCTCCAAAATGCTAAGATTATAGGAATGTGTCTGAATGACCAATTGGGCTATAAATTTGGTTACACAATAACATTTCATTGTGTGTATATAGCATTTGGTGTTTATCTAATTTTCTGTTGATAGACTCATATTTACACTTTTTAGCCATAATAAATAATACTGTAGTGAACATCTGAATATACTTTTATAACTCCCTTTAAGGATTATTTTGAGTACATTTTAAAAGCTATATATCTGGATAGTATTGTGGCAGTTTGAATGAGAACCCCTCTCCCATAGTCTATATGTCCCCAGTTGCATATTTGGTCCCCAGTTGGTGAAACTGTTTGGGAAGAGTTAGGAGGTGTGGCCATGTTGGGGGAGGCGTATTACTAGGGGTGGGCTTGGAGGTTTCAATAGCCCGTCATTTTTTTTTTTTTTTTTGTGGACCATAGCTCCCAGTCTTTATTTTATTATTATTTTTTTATATTTTTTAAATTTATTTTTATATCAATCAGAAGTTAGGTACTTTGCATCCCCGGCGTAGCCCCCTCCCTCTTTCCCTCCCACTCTCCCCATCCCTCCCTCATCTCTTCCCCACCCCCTCCAAGTCCACCTACAGGGGAGGATCTCCTCCCCTTCCATCGGACCCCAGTTCATCTTGTTTCCTCAGGGCTGGCTACAATGTCCTCCCCTGGGATCTAGCCAGGCTATTACTCCCTAAAGCCCGTCATTTTTAGTTAGTTCTTTCTGCCTTGTGCTTATGGATCAGGGTGTGAGCTCTTAGCGACTTTTCTGGCACCACGTCTGCCTGCCTGCTGCCATGCTTTCTGCCATGATGCTCACAGACTCACTTTCTAAAACTGTAAGGCCAATAAGTTCTTTCTTTAGTAAGTTGCCCTGGTCATAGTGTCTTGGCACAGCAAAAGAAAATTAAGACAGGGTGGCAGTTTTAGCTTAGCTTTCTGAGGAACTACTAAGCTGCTTTCTACGGGAGTTGGGCCATTTAGCTTTCCCACCAGCAGGGCAAGGGCTCCAATTGCTCTACATACACACCAATAGTTTTTTGTGGTTTTTGTTTTGATGGTAATACGTGTGAAGGATTATATCACTACAGTTTTGATTTGTTCTTTTTCCCTATGATAAATAATATTGAGGACCTTTTCTTGTCATTGACATTTCTATAACTTCTTTGGAGAAAAATTTAATAAGCCATTTTTTTGAGACAGGTTCAAGTTGGACCAGTTTCACTGTCTATCCCAGGCTGGGCTCAAATTCATGGCCATCCTCCTGCTTTAGTCTCCCAAGTGTCAGGATTACAGGTATGAATCATATCTGGCTCCTTTAAAAATATTTATTGTTTTATCAATTACAGTTTATTCACTTTATATCTGAGTTGCAGCCCCTTCCTTAGTCCTCTCCCAATCCCACCCTCCCTCCCTCATCTCCTCCCATGCCTGTCCTCAAGTCCACTGATAGGATAGGTCCTCTTCCCCTTCCCTCTGATCATAGTCTATCAGTTCTCATCAGGACTGGCTGCATTGTCTTCTTCTGTGGCCTGGTAAGGCTGCTTCCCCATCAGGGGGAGGTGATCAAAGATCAGGCCACTGAGTTCACATCAGAGACAGTCCCTCATTACTAGTAGTTCTCATTACTAGGGACTTACTTGGACACTGAGCTGCCATGGGCTACATCTGTGCAGGGGTTCTAGGTTATCTCCATGAATGGTCCTTGGTTATAGTATCAGTCTCAGAAAAGACCCCTGTGCCCAGATTTTTTTTTTTTTTGCTCTCCTTGTGGAGCTCCTGACCCCTCCAGATCTTTCTATCTCTCCCTTCTTTCATAAGATTCCCTGCCCTCTGCCCAAAGTTTAGCTCTGAGTCTCAGCCTCTCCTTTGATACCCTGCAGGGTAGAGTCTTTTAGAATCCCTCTGTGGTAGGCTCCTGTCCTCTTCCCTGTTTTCCTCCTCTTCTGATGTCCATCCCGTTTACCCTTCTGAATGAGGATTGAACATCTTACCCAAGGTCCTCCTTCTTCACCTGGTTCCTTTTTAAATGAAGTTGTTATATCATACAAAATTTAAATCTTCTGGATATTAAATTGTATCATTTTTTTCTTTCCTTCCTCTTTCTTTCTTTCCTTCTTTTTGAGGCAGAGTCTCTCTGTGTAGCCTTGGCTGTCCTGGAAGTCCTTATGTATACCATGCTGGCTTCCAACTCACAGAGATTTTCTACCTGTCTCTGCCTCTGGAGTGCTAGGATTAAAGTCATGTACCACTGTGCCCTGCCCTTATTTATTTATTTATTTATTTATTTATTTATTTGTTTGTTTATTTATTTATTTATTTTTGGTTTGGTTTTTGAGGCAATGTCTTTCTATATACTGGCCTAGGCTTGCCTAAACTTGCTATGTAGCCTAAACTAAACTTAAACTCATGATCCTCCTGCCGCCGCCTCCCAAAAGCTAGGATTATAGGAATGATCACTGCGCATGGTCAAAAGCAGCTATTCCTGACGTTGACTTCTTTGCTCTTCTCACATCAAATGATCCTCAAGTCTCACACATCGAACTTTCTTAAAATACTTCCATCTCTCCTTTCATGTCATCTCCATTCCTTCAGAGAACAGCTACTACTCACTGACCTTAATAAGGTCACGTCTTAACTGGTTTCCCGTCTCTTTGCTTTTTCTCTCTTTTTTCTAAATTTATTTATTTTTATCTCAATCACAGGTTAGGTACTTTGCATCCCAGGCGTAGCCCCCTCCCTTATTCCCTCCCACCTTCCCACTCCCTCCCCCATCTCCCTCCTCCCC
>CM053747.1:24816616-24829918 GCA_028658305.1 Pachyuromys duprasi | reverse complement strand
GTTTTTCTGCCATTCTATAATCCTCTACAGTCAGTTCTCTTTTTAGCTCCATACCCCATTTTTTAATTGGATTATTTGGTTTCTTGCTTTTTAACTTCTTGAGTTCTTTATATATACTGGATATTAGCCCTCTGTCAGAAGTATCTGCTTGCCGCACCCTCCTGCTCTGCTGTGGAGGCTACAGAGCTTCTCTCGGCTTTCAGGAGAAGGTTAATTTGATGGCAGTTTAGATGAAGCCTTGTGATCTCACCTTCTCCTAACCTTGCCCTCTCTATAACTACACTCCAGTTACACTTGTGACCTCCAGACCACCAGGCAGTTTCACTAGCCTCTAGACTTTGGATATTTCTCTTTGAAAGATTTTCACATTCCCTTCACTTCATGCTAACTTATAATCTTCCTTCAGACCTTAGCTTTGATGCAAATATGTGAGGTTTTTTGTCGTTGTTGTTGTTTGTTTTTGTTTTGTTTTGTTTTGTTTTTTTGGTCTCTGTTTCTGAAATTCTTCCATGATCTTTTCTAAGACTGGGCTATGACTGGACTAGTTTCAAACACACCATCTTGGACATAGGTAGCTGCTTGTTGATTCATTTATCTGCTCTTCTGAGGAAGTAGTGCCTGTTTTACTCATGTTTCTGTGAAAGCCCATCTCCCAGGGCTTCTGGGACAGAACTGATACTCAACAAATAATTAGGTAAATTATCTCTATATTTGATTTTTGTACATTTTCTCTACCACACAGCCACGATTGTGAGAAGGCAATTCAGTGCAAAGGAAAAATGCTGCTATTGAACAAAGTGGTATCGAAAAATTTCTTGAAAATATCAAGAAAGAACAATGCCTTATTCCCCAAATCAGTTATCTGATTGGCTACATGGCCACTAGGAATGGCGGTACCCAAGCCAGCTTCTTAATGATTATCCACAGCACTTTGTGGTTTGTGCTGGTTTCAGCCAGCCACAAGAAATGGAGCTCTGCTCTGAAACGTTCGGCAGGCCTGCACGGCTGTAGTGATGTACAAACTTGCTTTTCATGCCTGGCCAGACTGGTTAGCTTGGTATGTCCTCTTGCAGAGCAGGGGAGAATAAGGAAATAGGCATTTCATGTAAACGCTCAAAATGCCAAGTCAACACTGGCCTAGTCATCTGCAAGGCGGGGGCTTCTTCTCCAAGGTAGAAGAGATGAGATGTTTTCAGTTTGTCTTCTTTTACGTGCATCCTGTTATTCACATTTTGCGCCTTACATTTTCCGGTTTCAGCCGCGTTCCCTACTCCCCTTTCCAGAAGGTTTACAGCCTTAGTTAATGGAGACCAAACGTACCTGCAAGTTGAGGGTAGTGCTATCTGTGCCCACTCCCTAGAAGCTAGATGTTTAAATTGTGGCCTGGAGTAGGCGCATGCACACTAAAATACACAGTACGTACATAGTGTAGATCGTATTAGAGATTTGCTGAATGCGTGAATGAGGTCTCTGGGGCTAACTACCTCAGCCCAGTGGGCTTTTGGTATTAGTGGAAGTTCACAAATGCAGCTTGGCCTTGGGCTCACACAGTGGCATCAGGACACAGCCAGGGGTGTGGAGTGGGGTGCTGTAGTCATTCTTCTTGTATTATGGTCTGCTACCATATCTTTTGCTCAAAACTCTTGTTACAAAGGAGAGTTAAGCCACTTACGTTAATTTAGATGCTTATTCAAGTCCTTGGTAAATGTAATATCAGCAAAGGGCCTTCCCTGTCATACCAGATCTGGGAAGTGTAGTGGTTAAGTGATGCATCCAACGTAGCGTTGAAGTTCAGTCCTCCTCGCCCACCCAAGAGTACGGTAAGAATGGAAATTAGCTCTGACTTAGCACCTCAAGGACCATCTTCGGGGACATTCCCGTGTCCTGCCAGTAGAGGGAGCCATGATCCCACCGCACAGACAGGAACGTCCTTGTCCTTTGATAGAGGGCAGTTACCACCAAACTGCAGCTCTGACGTGTTGTCCCTTCCTCAGGCTCCTGTGGGTTCCAGGAAGAGTCAACAGCTAAATTTGCTTGCTGATAAATCTCCTGCCAGGCTCGGGGCTGGCCTGCTGGCCTGGGAGCGCTTAGAGGAGCTCACAGCAATCCAATTGGCAGCTCTAACTCCACATAGTCAGCTAGTTTTCCTTGCTCATGAAATTTCTGTTAATTCTAAAAGGCAATTGGGACTATTTATACTTAGATTACCTCATAACCGAAGCTTCGTGGCCCATGAGATGATTAGCGTTCCTATAAATATATTTTCCTGCCAGTCTTCTTAATATTCTAATAATTTCAGCGCTCCCACTGGCTCAACATATAAAAAGACAACAATACGATGGGACAGACAAGTGGACAGTAGAAATTAGGCTTAAAAAAAATAACCGGGATCCATCAGAAAACATTGTCTAACAGAGGGTGTCCTGAATTTGGACAATAAATGAAACAAAACAAAAAAACCAAACCAAACCAACAACAACAAAAACCAACTGAATTTGGGACTCAGCTCTAAAAATTGAGCTGTCTGTGGACAGGCTAAGGAAACCAGCAGCCGATTTCATTTTCCTCAGTGTAAAACAGGAGCAGCACACACATTGGTTTTTCATACATAGGATTGCTTGAGGATCCCAGGCAGCAATGTATGCAAAATACTTCTATGAATGTGTTATGCAAATGTAACATATTATTGAAGTACACTTTACATTCTTAGACTTAAATATACAACTTTAGCTTTCTCTTCCTTCCTTCCTTCTTTCTTTGTTTTTTTTAGACAAAGTCTCACTGTGTAGTTCTAACTGGCCTAGAACTCACTATGTGGACCAGACTGGCCTCAAATTCACATTAATCTGCCTACCTCTACCTCCAAAGTGCTGGGATTAAAGGTGTGAGCCACTATGCCCAGCTGTTAAGTGGACAATTTTAAAACTTAAATATTATAGTTTTGTATATATATGTATTTAATACATATATATATAATATATATTTACTTTATATAGATAATATGAAGTAAAATAGTGGAAATATTGTTTAAAACTTCAGTGAGGTGGCTGGGTGGTGATAGCGAATACCTTTAATTCCAAGACTTGGTAGATAGAGGCAGGCAGATCTCTGTGAGTTTGAGGCCAGCCTGGTCTCAGTGAATTCCAAGACAGTCAGAGTTACACACAGAGGATTGTTGTCTCAAAAAACCAGCCAGCCAGCCAACTAACCAACCAACTGAAAACTTCAGGAAGGCTGGACAAATCCTGTAAAATTCTATACCAGCAAGAAATTATAAGTTAACATTTGAATACGTTTTAGAACCCGTCTGCATATCCATGAACAATATTTCAAAAATTGAATTGTATTTTACATTGTATTATTTAAATGGACTTTTCATTCAGTATTAATAATTAACAGTTTTTTTTAATGTCAGGCACTGTTTAAATGCATATCTCTTAAATCCCATATGAGCTTTAAGAGATCTGTGTATGTGTGTATGTATATATATATATATATGTATAATATGTATACATATCAAACACAAGAAAACTGAGGCTCAGAAGTGTGAATTCTCAATCTTTACTTTCTTCAGTTTAAATGAATCTCACAATTAACATATGTCTTTCAACTTATAACCATTCTACTTTTATTGTAAAACCAAGAGTGGACTGCTTGTTTAAAAATGTCAAGTCTTGCCTGGTATGGTAGCACTCGCCTTGAATCCCAGCACTCTGGAGGCAGAAGCAGGCAGATCTCTGTGAGTTCATGGCCAATCTGGTCTACAATATGAGTGCTCAGGAAACAACTAAATCCCAACCCGAACCAACAGCAACCCAAACAACAAACCAAAAAGAAGAAAACCTCAAAAACAAACAAACAAAACCCCGAAAGACAAGAGCAACATAAAACAGAGAAAGGCCAATTCTCACACCCCAAGGGCTGCCATCCTTTACTACAGTTCCTCAAGTTGTGGTGACCCCCAACCATAAATTGATTTTGTTGCTACTTCATAACTGTAATATTTTTATTATTATGGGTTGTCATGTAAATGCCTGATATGCGACCCCCACAGGTTGAGAACTGTTGCCCTAGAGGGTTCTGTGTGTTATCACACTTGAGAACAAGAGCTTTGGCTTCAGTTGCTAGGGTGGGATCGCTGTGCTGCCCCTGAGTTTGAGTTTGACGCGATGCCAAGCTGCCCTCTAGAAGTGTCATCCCAGGCCACATGCCCACAAACAGGGTGTGATTCACTTAGGTTCTTTTATGTGTGTGTCTCACCGGGCTCCAGAATATGACCTTGTAAAATGACTTCTCAGTTTGTCATTAGGACAGTAGCTCACTTGTAGGCTGCACGCCCCCGTGCCTCTGCAGGCAAGTATGTCCTTCTGCAGTTTAAACTGGAGATCTAGTGCCGTCATTTGTCATTTTGCTTGTCAGTAATACTGAGGTTTTTAGGAGTTGGTTGCTCCACAGCCTGTTTAAGAACACAGCTCTCTCCCTTCTTCAGTGTTCTCTTGTGCTGGGCTGCGCTTGTTGTTCTCTAAGCCACTCTCCTTAGTGCCTGCGTTCCCAAAGCTATGTTGCACACACAAAGGTACAAACAGCCCGGGGCTGGTTGTTTAACTCAGTGGTAGAACACATATGTGGGGCTCAATGCCAGCATCCACCTTGTTCAAGGAGCGTGAACCCCACAGTTTCATTGTCAGTCTGGTCGGGCACTTGGGAAAAGTTCTGGTTTAAAGCTGTTTTATGCATATGTGCACTATCCTTGCATGCATATGGCCCACATGTTTGCCTAGTGCCCGTGGGGGCAAGAAGAGACTGATGGATACCCTTGAACGGGAGTTGCAGATGGTTGTGAGCCACCATGTGGTTGCTGGAAAATGAACACAGAGCCTCTGGAAGAGCAGCCAGTGGGTGCTATCAGTGACTGATCCACTCTCCAGCTCTTATTTATTTTTTAAATAAAGCAATATTCTACTCATATCGATTATAAACAAGTATTGTCATCCTCCCCCCCGAAAACCTTTCTTCTACTGAGAAAATTAGTTCCTTTAAATTTCATTGTCCTTCAAGAGCTCCGCAACAGAAGCGAAAAATCTGGGCACTGGGGACTTTTCGGAGACTGATACTCCAACCAAGGACCATGCATGGAGATAACCTAGAACCCCTGCCCATGGCAGTTCAGTCTCCAAGTGGGTTTGCTAGTAAGAGGAACAGAAGCTGTCTCTGACATGAACTGATTGGTCTGCTCTTTGATCACCTCCCCCTGAGGGTGGGGCAGCCTTACCAGGCCACAGAGGAAGACAATGCAGCCATTCAGGAGGAGACCTGATGAGCTAGGGTCAGATGGAAGGGGAGGAGGTACTCCTCTATCAGTGGACTGGGGAAGGGGGATGGGGGAGATGAGGGAGATGAGGGAGGGAGGGTGGGCTTGGGAGGGAATGAAGGAGGGGCTACAGCTGGGATACAAAGTGAATAAACTGTAATGAATATAAAAAATTAAAAAAATTAAAATACTGTTAACTGGACCCAAAATCTTCTTAACTGGAAAAAAATATGTTCAGATGAAATTATCAAACACTTAACCACTGGTGCTGCTCTCCGATAAAATAAAATTAATCTTCTACATTAAAAAAAAATTCATTGTCCTTGAAGCAAAGAACTGCCTCCTCCCCTTTAGGAGACAGAAATACTTAACAAAACAAAACAAAACAAAACAAAAAACCCTACTTCATTAACAATTAACTCAAAACAATTAAGCTATAGACATCAGCAAGTTCTAAACAGGCATCAGCGTAAGTGATTATGTGCTTTGGAATATTCAGTAGGAAAGTGAATCATCTCTGACCTTCACACAAAGTTTATATTGCATGGTATAACAATAATTATAATCACGTCTGGCTTTCCTTTTTAGTTTAAAGCTATATGCAGATAAGAAAGCTATAAAAATTAAACACAGTGAGGTAATCTGTCCTTAATGTCACAAATCAATATGAAAATATTTTCTTTTTCTAGTATGTTTCTTCAAAGAAGAATCTGCGTTCTGTGTAGATTTCTGAACCAAGTCACCCAATGGAATATTACAAATCGTAGGATATTTTTCCCCAAGTAACATATGGAGAAGGAAAAAGAGGACAATGTTCTCAGACTGCCAGGCTCTCAGGGCTCTCTCTCTCTCTCTCTCTCTCTCTCTCTCTCCTTCTCTTGGAGCTGTGACCAAATGATTCATAAAGGTAATGATTTGAAATTCCAGGTATCAGTTGAGCATGTCACATGAGAGGGCTGAAGAAATCAAAGTTCTCCGCTGGCTGCCGATTATACCAGATCTCACAGAGAAGCATTCCATGCGCAAAGGTTCCGGTGAAAAGCTGTGGACAGATCTGCTTCAGGCAGAGGAAAATCACATGTGGGATTTTGTTACGGTGAGGACACCAGTCTGTGATTGCTAGCGCAGCTACTTTTATTTTATTTTATTTTATTTTATTTTTAACCATTCAGGGAATACCAAACAGCTTCAGTCCACTGGCTTGGTTCCAACTTCCAGAACACAGAATTCAAATGAGCACAGGATTGTCTCACAGACATGAATAACTTAGCTTCACACCCATTACATTTTGGACTGAAGATCTGTCAGAATACTTTGCAAGCATTAACTGATAAAAATCACAACCTCTTTCAGGAATTATGGGCTGTATTCTGGCTTCCGAAGAGAAAACCAAAACCTATGGAGCTATATCCACTTACTGTCTACTGGAAGAAAACAACCCCTTGTTCTGCCTATACAAATCAGTAATCAGACTAATTTCCACCCCCCTGACTTGGCACAGTCTCTTATTGACCTGATTGAAACCACCAGATGTTTTGGCAGCTCCTGGAGACATATCTAAGTAACTCAGTAATTGATTTAAGTCAACGTATCAGAATGTGACTGGCAGTGGAATCAGGGAGTCTCTGTTCCGTGATGACTTTGAATTTCATAAAAAAACAAAAACAAAAAACAACAAAAAAACACAACGCAGCCTGCTTGCATAATTGAAATGAATAGAGATTGACACCATCTTGTTCATTTACTCTGGTAATTTACAGCCTGTTTAGCTCTTCACATCCCTATAACTGTTGAAAGAAATGGAGAGAAATCTGTAACATCAAAGAAGTTGAACAATTGCCCCGAGGCTGTCTGTTGGAAGTTAAGCAAAATGTTTCTCTGAGGAGAAATTTCTGATTTTTTTTTTTTTAAAAAAGGAAACAAAAAAAGAAAAGTCTATGACAACAACAGCAGGGATCTTTTGATTTTCTAGGAAAGGGTACTTGAGCAGTTTTAGTTTTGGATTATTTCACGTGATGTTGTTTTACACCAGATTTTTTCATACTTTTTGTTTCTTTGTTTTCTCCTGAACACATTTGCTCTGTTATTATCTCCACAGATTATAAAAATATTACTTGTGGATAGATCTTAGAAACAAAAACAGTTTACGTTTCTTTACTTGCAGCAAAGATGTTGAAGATACAAAACTATGCTTTGAATGTGAGACTCTGGGTTGTTGAATGTGTTCGGCCTCCTTGTTTCCTCTTACGGTATGGGCTAGTTCTCTTGAACTTGCTTAAAAATCTTCAATCGCTTAATAAATACAACTTAAATATGTTGTTTCCCCTTCCTTCTCTCTTCATCAAAACAAAACAAAACCACAATGATAAGAGAGAGAGAACAGACAGACAAAGATTTATGGAACAAGACCATATGTGGGCATATAAAGAGAAACACACAGCCACACAGCCACACACAGCCACACACACACACACCCTCTGCACTTAGACCTAAGTAGGTGATTAGCACTTGTGGCCAGGACTCTACAAACTTCCTCTTTCTTAAGGGCCAGGAGTGCAGAGACCATTACACTCTTTGATTGGCATGTTGCAGCCGTGTGCTTGGTAAATATTGTTCTGTATTGCACAGCAATAACCTGCCAGAAGAGTTCCTTAACCACCCAATGCTCTCTCTGTGAGTGTTGTTTTTCTGCGTGGGTTCAGAGCGCAGACTGACTCCACAAGTCTTCCCCTGTGCTGGTTGACACAGGAGCCTTCTGTATTTGATAACAGCCAATGCTAAGGACCGGGGGACTACTAGCTCTCTTAGAAACGCATCTCTCTTGATTGGCTACTTGCCCCGAATTGGGGAAGCCTATGGAGCATGGAATTCAACACTACTTGAGAGAAAGAAGAGAAAAGCATAGTGTATAAAATGATTTGGATGTGCTGTCTCCCAGTGGGTGCTTGGTTAAACGTAAGAATCCTAAGTGACTCAGTCTCCTCTAAAGTGCTGGGTGAACTGGTCAATACCTGCCGATTTGCTAAGTCTGTTGCTGTAGGGCCAGATGATTTTAAGGGCCCTAAGTAGCCAAGGCTATGTCTTTAGTTTAGTTCTGCCCTCTATTACTGCCCTCATATTCCTTAAAAAAAGATTTAAAAAATTTCAGCCATATTTCATGTATTCATGTAAGCTGATCTTAAACTTGCTTTGTAACCAAGGATGACCTTGAACCCCTGATCCTTCTGTCTCAGTCGCCTCAGTGCTGGCATTGCAGGTACATGCACTATCATCCCTGGCTTAATGTAGAACTGAGAACTGAACCCAGTCAAGTGTTCTACAAGCTGTGCTACATTCCTTTTCTTTCGCCTCACTCATGTCTTGGTTGATTCCGGGTTTAGAACACTGAGAAGATTTAATGCTAGGGATAGGAAAACAGGACAGGCAGGCCCTGATGCCCTTTAAGAAACAGCTCTGTTTTGTGGAAATAATTTATTTTATTGACATGGTGAAGGTGGCAGGGACACTAGCAATTCTTGAGTTAGTGCTTGGAACATGGAGTCCTATAGGATAGTCCTTGAGACTTGCATTGGCTCTCCTTATACACAGGTGGTTGAAGACCAGAGGTCAGAGGATTACTCAGTGTCTGAGCTAGGAATGGAACCCAGATTGGCCTGATATAAAGGTTTAGTTTTCTTACCCCAGATGTTTCAAACTGCTGCTGCCTTCTTGTAGCGGCTTTCTGCTTAGTTGAAGGGATAACAGATGGGGAAAGAGCATGCTCAGTAATGCTCCAGGCTTTCCATGTATTTTGCACAACATTATGATAAAATCCATAAGGTCAAATTTGAATTTCCTGGCTACACCAGTTGGCATAACTGAGGTATGTAGGCCATTTGCAGAAACACGTTTGAATGATCAGAATAGTGCAGTTAAAAAGGAGAAACACAGCCAGGTATTTCTATAATCATAGCACTTGGGAGATGGACATGGGAGGATCTGGGGTTCAAGGCCAGCCTTGACAACATAGTAAGCACATGGGAAGCCTGGATACAGGAAATATTATCTCCAGAAACAAACAGAGCAGACAGACAGACAGACACATACACACATACACTCACGCATGCATGCATGCATGCATGAATGCACAGGAGAACCTTTGACTCTTAATTTGTACACTCAGCTCCTCAAATTTGGACTGACCTGGATGATTTACTGAACTCTCCTCTCTCCCCTTTTATTAGTTTTTTGCACCCCACTGCAGTTCCCCTCCCCCTCCCCCTCTCAGCCCCTTCCCTCGCCTCTCCTCTGCCTCCCCCATCCACTGCTCCTCTGATCTACTGAACTTTTTCATCTTTGTATTAACGCTCAGTGCTTTATAGATATGGCTACTGTCTCCCTCCCCTCCCCCACTTTGAACTTAGTTTTTGGGAAAGGCTAAATGGCTCTATTCCATATTTTCTAAGCTCATTGGTCAAGTGGATTGCATTTGTGGCTTCTCTTAAGAAGATGCCTTGCAGTGTATGAGAGCAGTTTAGTAAATTAATTTCGTCATTAAAAACAAGCTGGCCTCCTCATACACCTCCTTTAACTTGTTATTCGAGGCTGCTGGGTCAGGCTGCACAGACAGCAAGCGGTTTTGGCATGGGCCTAGGGCCCAGGGGAATATTAACTTACAAGGCTTTGCCTATTTTGCTTTTACATGTCTGAAACTATTTCAAAACCTAGTGGCAGAAATACAAGTTACTAAATACACGTGACCAGACTATAAGAAATGCTTTCTGCCCCCTCAGTCCCCTTTGAGGGAAAGATAGCTGGGAAATGAACTGTTGTATTTGTTGTAATCATACCCGATGGCATTATAATCAAGATTATAAAAAGGTGGCTAACTAAGAGTCATGGCGATAACACCTAAAGTAGGTCCTATCTGTGATTTGTCACATTTGGCATTAGATGAATTCTGTCACTAAACTTCAGGAATTCTTGGTGAGCAGAGATGTTGAGCGTAAAATAAAAGGAGGAAGGGAAACTTTGGTTTTCAGATCACCCTACCCCGTGCCTTCTCTCATGCTGGCTGTCCTCACTGCTCTGTGTGTGTGTGTGTGTGTGTGTTCCTCTGCGGCTGTAAGGGTGGACCCTGCCTGGGTGTGGTGATGGGACTGACCGTAAAGAGTGTCTGCCACCCTCCAGCAGCTGGAAAAGGTCTGAGCCCCTTTGGCAGATGTTTGTTGTTCCAGCCACATTCATTAACTTTGGAAACAAAACCCCTGACTCTTCTGACCAAGGTTCCACGTTGTGATTGACAGCTGGGGTGTGTTTCCTCCCATAGAAATGTTTTACAGCCTAAGAGTGAAAGGAATGAGAAAAAAAAAAAAGGAGCTTGAAGGGGAAAAACTTTTGGGCTACATGCCACTGCTCAAAAGCGCAAAATTAACAAGCAAAGGGGAGAGACTCACTTAAAGAGAGAGACAAATTTAGTACAACTAATTAAGATTTGCTGTCCCATCAAACTCATTATGTAATTCTGTCTCCAGAACTTTTACACAATCGTTTGTTCATGACACATTTACTGAGAAGGGAGCATGTGCCAGGTGCTATGTGGTATTGATGGTAGAAGATGAATAAGGTTGAATAAAGCATCAGCCACCAGAAATTCATTGTCCATCGGGTGAAACAAACATGCAAAGGACATCAGTTAAGGAAATGCTGGGGACAGTAAGGGACAGTAAGGAATGGGGAAAAGGCTGCTTGGGAGGAGGCTGTATTTGAGACGTGTCTTTAGTTTTTCTGTGCAGAGAAGCGAGGGGAAGAAGTGACAGGTCGTTTCCAATGAAAGGCAAGGCTTGGAAAAGGCATGGAACCCTGTGAAGTAGAAAAGACGAAAATCCAAGGTCAGTTTAGGAAACGGAACGCCAGAGAGCCAAAGAATCCAGACTCCAAGACGCAGAAGCGCCCACCCTCCCTGGGGATGAGGTGGAGGAAGGAGAGGATATGTTCTAACAGACCCCTTCCTAGTAAAAAGTCACAAAAACGAGAAAGCTAGGGAACTGATGAAGGAATACCTCTTTAGCTATCAAAATTCACTAGATTTTAAACCAAATCTACAGGAGGGTCTAAGTGAATTCTGTGTGGACGGCTCGGTAGAAGAAAGGAGCAGGAGCAGGACAGAAAGATGCCCACTTTATGGGAGGAGGGGGCTTGTCAAGGGGCAGAGGCCAGTCCAAAGGCCTATTCCTGCCGGCTGGGCTAGGGCTTCACTGTGTCTGCTGATGAACTTCCGAACTTCCGCGGGAACGGGGTGCACAAATGCCCCTCCTGACTCGAGTTTGGAGGGGGGAAAGGTGGAGAGGAAGAAGAAAGAGAAATAGAAAGAAAGAAATAAAGAGACAAGAACAAGGACCCGCTATGAGGAAGAACAGAACGAAAGGCAGAAGCAGGGAAAGAGAAAAGGGAGAAGGAACAGAGAGGCCCCAAATATGAGGACCAACGAGGGAAAGGGGGAATGAAAGGGGAAAAGAAGAGTTAGTGGGAAAAGAAGAAGGACGAAACAAGAGGAATAAAAAAAAAAGTTGGAGGAAAGGGCTGCAGTACAGAGACAGGGTCCTGGCCGAAGGATGCAGAGCGCGCCTTCCGTGCGCCCACGGCAGAGGCTGTTTCGGCCCCGCGGGCCACTTCGGTGCCCGTGCGGGGGGGCTCCGGGCGCTGCCCTCGCCGTTGCCTCGGTCAGACTCAGAATCCCGCCAAGCACTAAGTAGCTGCCCACAGCGCGACACTCAAGAATGCTCCCCAGGTTTGCCCTGGCAGCGAGGGTTGAGCCCTGGTCCCTGGTCCTAGCTCCGCGCGCAGCTGCTCGGGGCGACCGGTGTCTGCACCCGGGTTGATCAGGGAGCGGTCCCAGGCCTTCGATTCCCCGCAGCAGACAGGCGACAGAGTCCGGCGATGAACGCAGGGCACGCGCCGCCGCCGGGGTACCCAGCTGCCTCTGCCCGGAGGAGAAGAAATAAAAGCGACCCTAAGCGGCAAGGAGGGACCGGGACTCCCCAGACGTAGACACCAGGAAAATAAAGATGGTCAAGGCGGCGGCTGGTCGCAGCAAACGCTGGGCTATGGACGCTCACTTTCTTTAAGCGTTTAATCCTTAGTTTGTCCCTTCACAAGTTTAGCCACCGGCCGGGGTGCGCGTCCCAACTTGTTTATGCGGCTCGGAGCGCGCAGCCAGGAGGAACACTCCCGAGACTTGGGGTCAACCCCGGGGTGCGAGCGTCGAGGAAACATCAAGGGCTGTTTGTGTCCCTCTCTTTCCGTGTCCCTTCTAGTCCGCGCACGCAAAGATTCGGGGGCCCCGGAGTGCACCAGGGGGTCGCTTCCCACCGCAAAGGGCACGGCTGTCCAAGGCGCGCATAGCTGCGGGCCGGGTTTCTCTCATGCAAAAAGTGGGATTGCCAACAAAAGTTTGTACAGACATTGACTGGGACAGATCCTGAGATCAGATCGCTAAGAAGAGGCGAATCATCTCCAAATACCTGAAAGTCTGTATGCCCCATAATGGGTTCTAGGAAAAGCCAGAATGTCGGCTGACGGCGGAAGGCCCGCGGGCAGGTCGCGATCCCGCTGTTCTGACCCTTTCCAGCCAAGAAACCCGTTTTACGAACAGAATTTAAACAAACATCCCCCCCCCACAACACCGCCCCCCGGTTTATTATTGGGGTAACGGAGTGTGCTAAGGTCATTTGTCCTTTGGGGTCGTGATGAGGCAGTTAAAATCACAACCTCGGCGCAAACCCCCCACGCCGGGAGGAGCGCACAGGTGCAGCGCACGGGCTTGGGAACTGCGGCCCGAGAAGAGGATGCGGTGGTTCTGGGACACAACCCACGCGGGAGCCGGCGAGGCACAGGGGTGGCAGGGAGCACGCGCGTGCTTGGGGGCTCGGAGGCTCAGGGGTCTAGCCGAGGACCCTACTGCTTCGCGGCAAGACATGGGGACGTAGCTGCCCACGGAGCTCCGGGGGCTG